>OZ018387.1:77999212-78105137 GCA_963969525.1 Ontholestes murinus
TGCAAAGTTGGATAGAATAGAAATATCCCGGTAGTGGGATAAAACTGATTTGTCACCTTTCTTGTGAACCGGACATATTCTCGCAATCTTCCAAGCCTCTGGAAAAACACCCATGCTTATGGATCTATTAATTATTATCGATAAAGGTTTTGACAGTATGAACCTGCAATCACGAACAAGAAAACTGGGTATTAAATAATCACCTCCAGTAGATTTGTTAGGAAACCCAGACATAATTTTTAACAAATCATCTTCAGTGATAGGGGAGATCTGGAATGATGAATTATGATTTCGAAATTCTCTATCATGCTCCCAATTAACATTTGATGAAGCGGAGGAAAAGTTATCTGTGAAAACTCCAGCAAATCCATTGACAATCATCTGTGGATCAGAGTATTCGATAGACTCATTAAATAATTTAGCTGAAATTCTCGATTGCCCTTTTTTTACGATTTAGGAACTTCTATAATTCAGTAGGATTGTCTTTACATAATTCTGATTTCAACGTCAGATAGATATCTATTGTACGCCTCTTTAATCAGAAATTTTGCCAAAGATCTTAATCTTTTGAATTCATTTATATAAAATACATTTTTGTATTTGAGCCATTTTTTCTTGAAATACACTTTATTTTTGATATGTATTTTTATCTCGGATGTAAACCATACCGGATAGTTGGATTTTCTATTAACTTTCCTCGGAGTGTGTAAGTTAATAATAGTAAATCATTAAATAAGCTCACAAATGAAAAGAGATTTCTAGCGCAGGATGGAATAAATCTTCAGGAATAATAGGTACTTCCGAGCGGTCAACTTCAACATTAGATATAGTATTAGAAAGAACTAAATCTAATAGTCTATCATTGACATTAGTAACGGTGTTAAGCTGTAAATTGTCAGCAAAATTTGGCACATTAAAATCACGAAAGATTAAAAAATCCTTGTGTAGTAGTAAAACTTCTAGAACACTCGTAAATTGTTCAAGGTCATAATTTTGCAAATCTGGAGGTATATAGATGACGCCAATTATAACACATCTCGATGCAATTACACAGTAATAAATCTATTAAAGGAACAGTTCTAGTTACATGCGATGTATCTATGACGCTATATACGATTGACTCGGCAAAAGCCATCAGTACACCACCGCCCCTTGACCGTCTTACAGACGAAAACTGCCGATCACTACGTAAGACATTGTAATATGGAGGAAAAAGTTCATAATTTAAGACAGAATCATTTAAACAAGTTTCAGTAATTAAAATTATATCATATGGTAAATCACAACAATTCGTATAAAATGTATGAGTTTTGGTATTCAATCCGCGAGAGTTCTGATAATACAAATTAAGGATCATATCCAGGGGTTTGCCTAAGCCGTGGGAGCAATCTAGTTTTCCGAAAATACAATTGTAGGGAGACCATTTATATATTTTATTTTTAATTTAATTCACCTTTAAGTATCATTTAGTTCATTTAGTTATTAGAAGAGATAGTGCAACGGTTAAACAGGGAATATTTTGTAGAAAGTAGTGCTTATAACAAATCCCATTTTAAATTCACCTTAACTTTTTTAAATTTTAAGATATTGAAAAAAAAAACAAAATTTGCCAATTTTCATTTTCCTCAATAACTCGATAACTCCTAAAGCGGCCGCTATTAAACCTTACACTTATATTATTCAGACACTTTTTAAGACAAAGTTTTTGGTGTAAACAGAAACCCCCGATTCGCATTTGTTTTCAGGTTATTAGCGCTATCTTTTGTTTTTTTATGGTGACCATATTTTGGGTTTACTAGATAGTACTTAAAAAGTGTTTTTCAACGTGCCCCTATCCTTTCCAATAACAAAGATATCAATGGTAAGCTTCGAAATAGTATATAGCGAAAACTTTAATTTTGACTATTTGATTGTAGAGGCTTTCACTTTGTGATACATATTTTATAACTTTAAATAAAATAAAATAAACTTTGTTTATATCACACACTTTATTATTTCAGTGACTATAGTTTCGACACAATTCAGCTAGTCATTATCAAACTAATTAGTTTGATAATGACCAGCTGAATTGTGTCGAAACTATAGTCACTGAAATAATAAAGTGTGTGATCAAACTAATTAGTTTGATAATGACCAGCTGAATTGTGTCGAAACTATAGTCACTGAAATAATAAAGTGTGTGATATAAACAGAGTTTATTTTATTTTATTTAAAGTTTAATTTTGACGTCAGTGTTTCCGTCCAGATGTACTTTCTGCTGCAACGGAAAAAATCTCACCACAAAAGACAAATCCTCTTCTTTGTACACTGAAAATAATGAGATTCGTTTGGGAAGTTTTCCATCAGCGTAAAAGGTAACTGCAATGGACCACATCCCCAATGCAGGTCAATCCCCTTCCATCGAATTCCTGCCTCATCAGCCTACTCAATGAATTAAGCAAACTTGTTGAGATGGTTCCGCTATCCCGTATTTCGGTCTTACTTAAGAAACGAATAATCATTATGGCCTCTCAGATCGGATTTTTGTTTCTTTCTGTTAGCATCAGCTAAGGGAGTTACGATCTAAGAGCGTTTTGATTTAATGCGATCCTCGTTATTTTGAAAGTGTATGATAGGGTATAGCATGACCATATTAAATGAATTATCTTGACTTTCCTAAATACCTGATTATAGTCATTAAACACTTACTTCACGAAAAAGAGTTTTGAATACTAACATCAGGCTTTCCAGCGAGTGTAAGCCACAGGGCCTGTTTAAATGCAATAGGGTACAACATCTATACAAGTAACATTCTAAATCTAACTTCAGTAATGATCGCCCAATACGTTGATGACAAGACTGGAATATTCTCCATGCCGTTCTCGATTACTAGGAGAAGTGGATAAATGAATGGTGACTTGAAATCAATGTTGTAAAAAGTGTCAATAAAAAGATCTCTCCAATAATCTTCGGAAGAGAATTATTACTTCTAAACAATTTTCAATCAACATTTTACCTAAAGGGGCAAAGGATCATTCTTTACATCGAAGAAGGCCAAAGCTTTCTTAGTTAAGTCACAAATGGAATTAAGCTATTTAGAATAATAATGGACCACGTAGCCTTAGGTAGCTTCTATTTGCAGCTGCAATTGGTATTTATACAGTACGCGTCGTCTGGAATAATAAAATGCATAATTCACTGACATTGGTATTTTTGCGTAGGATTCCTAACAGAAGTTCTCCATTATTTTTAATCAACACCAATAAAATATTTTATTAGAAAATTGTGAAAAGTTCGTGTACCTTATACTAATTTTATAAATGCTATTGATAAAATTCCAATTATTTCAAGTAAATTTTAAAGGGTTCTCTTTACAACTGTTTTATTTATTTTAATTTCAACGGGTGTTAAGTGAAACTTATGTAAGCAAATATCGCTTTTAGGCCCTTTACACAATATACTAGCCAAATATTAATATCCACAATTATGTACCTAGTTGTACGAAACATTATAATAAAATAAAATACTATTATTTATAAGCAAAATGCATCTTACATAAACATAAGCAAATACAAATTATGTGTATTATCTAAAAAACAATCATTACTTAAGTCTCTAAAACCCATTAAATTAAAACACTTTGTAATGACTAATTGATAATGAGTACATGGTACTCATTATCAATAATAATAATGAGTACATGGTACTCGAAGTGTACATCTGACATATAAAAATAAATGTGAAGGAAGGAAATTACAAAGTGTTTTAATTTAATAGTGATAACTTCACACAACTCAAATCAAACCGTGAATACTCTAAAACCCATATTAAATATTAAATCCATACAGTGAGAACTATCAGGAATACAATTAGTATGCTACATATTCAAAGACCTTCCCTAAAAAGTGAGCATACCTTAAAATATTCGCACATAAAATAGATTATTTTAATTAAAAAAAGCTATATAACAATGAAATCTTGAATTGTAGGTAATATTAATTGAGCAGTTTATTTTGAAAGTTATCAAGAATGATAATACAATGTTTCACCAAGTGATTAATGAGAAACAAGTATATGATATATAAAACAATTTAATACATTTTGTGTGTGTGAAAGGGATTTGAAGAAATCATGATGATCCAGTGGTATATAACGTAATAGATCTTGAATTTTGCTGTTATGGTATTTTTATATAGTGGTGTCAATATAATATTTTCGAACATTCTTTATGTGGTAATAAATTCAGGATTTTAAAATTTTCATTCTTATGTATTAATGTCTTATAGAAATTTTGAGGATAGTTACTCTCACCTGAACCTACATTCTGTGCCCGATATCAGTTTAACTTCGGTTTTAGAGGAACTTAACAATCTAAAACCGTCTAACTCAATGGGACTTAATGGTATACCCGCATTATTTATTAACCAAAGTTCCTTCTCTTTATGCCGTCCTCTTTGGATTATTTTTAATAATTCCTTAAAACGTGGTGAATTTCCATCTTACTGGAAGGATGTTTTTATTACAGGTGTGTACACATCTGGTTTTATCAATGTATTGTCCGATGTACCACAAGGCTCTCACCTAGGTCCACTTCTATTTAATATTTTCATCAGTGATGTCGTTTCATAGTTTCATCATTCTCAGTGCCTTTTGTTTGCGGATGATATGAACATTTTCAAGCAAATAACAAATGAACAATCTTCCCAACTTCTCCAGCAGAATTTGGCTAGATTTAGTGAATGGTGTACATTAAACAAAATGGATTTAAATATTGATAAGCGCAATATAATAACATTCTCTAAAATTAGATCCCCAATCTCAAGTAACTATTTTATTAATAATATATGCCTTGAGCGTGTACACTATAAAAGACCTAGGTGTCCTTCTTACTTGTAATTGGAGCTTTTCTGATCATATTAACAAAATTACATCTAAAGCATTACAAATGCTTGGGTTTTTAAAAGAAACGCCCATGAATTCATAAATCCCAGAACCATGATAAAATTGTTCGTAGCGCTTGTTCGTTCTCAAATTGAATATTGTGCCTTAATTTGGTGTCTTTACACTGCGCAGGAAATTAATGCGATTGAACGGGTCCAGCAAAAATTTATTAAATATTTGTCTTTTAAGTATAGAATGCTGAACTGTAATTACCGTTACCTGTTAAATTTATTTGGCTTAACAACACTTACACATAGACGCTTTTGTGGTAATACTTTTTTTCTTCATAAGCTGTTACATGGTAGTATTAATTTAGCTCAACTACTCGGATCCAGACCATTAAGAGCGAATCTTACATTATCAGTGCCTCTTAATAGAAAATTTTGGTATTTCGCGCGTGGTCTGTAACAGTAACACAGTGGATGTCGATCTTTGATCTATTAGTTTTAATCGATTACGCAATATCGTTTTTAATTTTAGGTTTTTGTCCTTAATATGTGTGTTTGTATGACATTTTAGCTATTTTTTAATTTTGTTGTCTTTTTTAATTTGAAGCTATTATATTTATGTGGCTTTTAATGTTATGACTCATTTTTAGTTTGTTGTCCTAAAATTTGTATGTTTTTATGATATTTCTGTGATATTTAAATTTTATGACCTATGTTTATTTTGTTATAATGTTTACATTTTGATTACTTTTTAAATCTGTAGCTCTAAATTTTATATTTATGTGTTTTTTTATTTTATGTTTATATATTTTTATGATATTTTAGTAATTTTAAATTTTTAGACTTACTTTTAGTTTGTTGTATTCATGTGCACGTTCTTGATATATATTTCGGAAATACTTAAAGCGTTTCCTTCATGTATAATATGTATTATATATTATATTGCACTTAAATGGACTTCCGTAAATAAATATTAATATTAATATTAAATGTCCTGATATTAAAAATTTGTCTATGATTTCCACATTATTTTCAATAGTTTGAACATTTTTTAGCCCCAGTAGAGCTACTTTAATGTTTCTATTTTGCCTTGCACACATGTCACTGTAAGCTATAATGTGTTTTTCACGTCTTAAATTTTGAACACGTCTTAAGATGCATGAAGCTATTTCTTGAGCACCTCTTGATGCATTAACTTACATGTGAATATTATCGTTATTGAAAATTGTGAATACCCAAATTTAGAACGTATATATTTCGTTTATAATACACTACTGAAGTAGTCAACTTTGGATAAGGTAATGCTTTTTGCAAATCAAACGAAAAAGCGAAATAATAATATAATAAAAATATATAATTCCTTTACGTTGTAGAAACTTAACTAATAATTAGAAAAAACACGAAAATATTTCGTAAAATCTATAATAAATGGGTCTTATTAAGACTGGCTTGTAACGTGTTATTTCTTTTCCTCAAAAATTTTTCTTCATGATTTAACCATACGCCCACGTAAATCATTTCCTACATTTGCAGAGTTTAATACAAGTTTTAAGCGTCCTTCCCTTACTTTAAAGGTATCCAAAATGATTTTTTTTACAGACGGGAACTTTCCCGTTTTTAGAATTTACAGTTACGTCTTCGTTTCACAGTTTTTACGCTCGATAGCATCGTAACGCAATATACGTTATTTATTAAAATCTCCCAAATACCAAAACTTCTCAAAAATATTCTTTCTTTCATCTTCGAAATTTTTTATGTAAGCTTTTCGGCAACGTCAATCTTTGTTTTGAAAAATAATATTTGCAATATTCAATATTTGCGCTTTGGGTACAATATCTTTTTCCTGAGTTCCGTTTAATCTTTAGCACTTTTTGGATGTATGTTTTATCAATCTTTTCTCCATTTTTATTTTTATTTTCATCCCCTCAAGTTGAATATTGCTGAATTCTCTTTCTTTTTCGAATTTCTTTGAAATCATTAGTTACTAATTCTTCTTCACGATCTCAACTTAATAATCTTATTGTTTTGTTCTTCCCTATGGGTAAAATCATTTCTAAAATTTAATATTAAATTTTAAGTTTTATATTTAATTGTAAGTGCATATAATGCGTATATTTTGTTTAACTGTATAAATTAAACGTACTGATTTTTCAACTGATGCAATTATACAAATCCTGAGGTTAACTTATTAAATTAATTAAAAAATAAACGCCTGAAATAAAAATTTAAATAAGTGGTAAAAAATATTAATTTATGATAAAGTGTAATACTCAAACCTATAATTCAGTTAACTCATAACCTATTATTGACAACAATAGCAAAACGTTTAGGTTTATAAATTGTATAATTAATCACTATTACTTTTTATTAAAAATACATTCAAATATTCAAACAAAATAAGTTAGTTTTTTATACTTGAATATAAATTTTCATTGTATTTACATCCATAAATTGTTATCGAAGTACGATTACCCATTATCGAAAATTAATATGTATAAGGTCATAGCAGAACTAATTAGAGGTACGTACGCTCACGATCACTGATTTAGTTTCTTGATGTTATACGAATTTTCAAAATTATGTCGTATACTTATTTCATTATTTTAGTACATGCTGATGAATACAGACTACATATTTAAAATCTGTTAATTATGTTTTAATTCTGACGTACAACAAATCGTGAATTTCGCTTTTAAGTTTTAAAGTGATATAGTGTTTATGTATGTATTTCTATATGTTCTTAATAGATTCTGTAAATAAATAAATAAGTAGTTCCTGACGTCAAACTATACTATTTTTATTTATAATTTTCAAAACAGAATTTATATGGATACAGCAACAACAACAACAATCGATTATGTACGTATAAAAATAATAAGTACATGAATCTTATTGACAAATTGTGTCCTAGTATTTTTTTTTTATAGGTTTTGGAAGTAATGTTATGCCACCTTTCTTTATTAATAAAATATTATTCCATTTCCACGACTTTAAAAAAATACCGATGCAATAATAGGACAGTCCAAGTTCAAGTTTTTTTTTGGCGAAAGAGCATCAATAAATTATACATGCAAGGTTAAGTTAAGGATTTATGGTCGGGTTTACTCTCATAAACTACAACACTTTCCATTGACCAATGCTAAACTGGTTCTATATTTATGGATAGCACATTGAATTAAATTAGATTTAGATTCAAATAACAATAAACAATTTATAGATTCACTTTTAGACTAGAATGTGATAATACATATTACAGGACAAAATAGTATTACTTTTGGAAAAGTTTTTAATGAAAAATTGAATTTCATATCATATTTATTAAAATTCCTATATTTATGCTCTTAAGCATCAACGCTTAAATTTTATAGTCATTGGTAATTTTCCAGCAAAATAAGAAAATATACTTAACACACAACATTTTGTGAAAATACCACATTTATTTGGAACCATATCTCGACATTCAAATCACATTTGATAAAAAATGAAACGGTAAATAGTAATTAACCAAAAATAGAATTTGACTTTCAAATCGCAGCATAGAATATGTATCAACATAAAAAATTCCACACAGTGCTATGCACATCATCGCTCAGCCTTTAAATATTTGTTAGTAAACGTTATTTTGTGATTAAAAGCTGTACACAATTTTCATCCTATCTAGAGATTAATTTTATTAATATTACAATAACATTGTTTTATTTAAAAATGTTATATTGTTTTTCATTTGAATTCGATTTAATAATACATTTCTTTTTTAAGTAACTTAATTTAGCTCGATTTAGCACTGATTAGGTTAATGAATATTACTACCTCATTAAACTTGGTTTGTGTACATACAATTTAAAATGTATTTTAATGAAGTAAAACAAATCTTTGTATAGTCACCCTTTTTCATATATAATTATTAATTATTACTTTCCCTATATAGTATATATAGGGGGAGTATTGTTTTCGTGATTTTTTTTTAAAATTTTTTTTTGCGGAAATATCCGTTTTGGGCCCCCCTTAGTTCATTGCACTGATTTCTGGAAAAAAAAAATCTGTGTCTGTGTGTGTGTCTGTGTGTGTGTCTGTCGGTGGGCGCTGTATCTCAAAAACGAATAATCCGATTGAGATGAAACTTTAAACTTAAGGTTTTATCGTTAAAAACTGGAACTGAAAAGCTTTTGGTAAATATTCATAAACCGGAAGTGGATGTTTACTCGAGGCGTTTTTTGTTTTTTTCGTGATATTTCTCTAAATATAAAAAATTTTAAGAAACGCTTCAAACAAAAGTTAAAGGGAATAAAAAACTGAACAAGCTTTACTCGAACATATTTTTTATAAAATTCTTCACTTTTGAGAAAAAAAAAAAAAAAAAAATTGAAAATTTTGACATATTTTGCCAATTGCTGATAAACTATTGGAGTTACATGAAGCCTGTATTAGGAATAATTATAGAGAATTTAAATGTGAACAAATTATAAAGAATAGCCTTTTTGCGTAAAACTCATAGTTTTCGAGAAAAATATAGGGAAAGTACTATGATGGCCACATCACCATTTATATAATAATTCATTTATAATTGTATGTGTGGGCAATAACTAATTAATTAAATAATTTTTTGCCACAAAATTTTAGTATTCTCTTTAAATCTACAAAATCTTGCATTATCTAAATTAAGTGATAAACCGAATTTACCACTAGCGGCCATTAAAATGTTTGCAGAGCACGTCATTAATTCATCCGGCTAATGTGATGTTTTGAAATTTTTTCTTATTACTATAAATTTTACATTCTGTTAACTACTTACATATTACAAAGATTGTGGATTGTCTTTCGAAAAGAATGTCAACCGTAGAAGAAAATATCTTTATAAAGAGGGAAATTCAATTGCTAAACAGGATCATTGAGGATAAAGAACTCATAAACAATGTACAAAAGGTAAATATTCAATTATTGACGGAAAAAATAATGCAAATCTAAACAATTTCACACCTACATCCAAAACAACTGAAAGTTCAAGCGACATCTCTGAAGGGGAAACAAAATATAAAGCTAGCTGCAAATACAAACTCAGACCACATTCGGTAAATGATGTCGAGAACTGATATAGAACAATGGAATAAACAAACGGCAATTCATTATCGAAATCGAGACTCGCCACAAAAACTATCGCAGACATGCAAAACATTAATCAAAACAAACGCAAGCAAACACACGATTCTCGGAAATGGCGAGAGAAGTGATCTGGAATTAAATCGGCGAGCAGCATTCCACATCTGTAAATTAAATCCGAATGCTACGGCAGAATTACTAACGGCGTTTTTGGATGAAAAATGAATCCATGATACACTTAATATGCACAAAGATTAAATCAAAAGTCCCCGATTATTCTAGCTTTATGGTCTCTGCGTTTATTGCGCTTCTGGAAACCTTAAGAGATCCGAGATATGGCCTAAAGCAGCAAGAGTTAGCAGATTTTTTCATCGATATCTGAAGGAAAGCGCATTGACTTAACCTACAGAAGGGCCAGAACAAGTGAATTAACTTTACGCAATTATTAAATAAAAACACAACTGTTCAGCGTTTTGCTTTATTTGTAGATACACTGCTACAATTGTTTTACCACACTGTGGCTTCATCAGGCAGATGAGTAATTACTCATCTCATCTCATCTGTATCTACAAATAAAGCAAAACTCTAAACAGTCGTGTTTTTATTTTTATAAGATTTTTAGTGAAACGAATATTTCGAAATTTGTGGAATTTAAAAAAATGTTAACATCATGGATGAGATGTACGCTTACAGTGATGTGAACGATTGTTGGAATAAATTCATGCTCATAGTGTTTGATGCTCTGGATAAAAGTTGTTATTAAATAAAATATACTCATAAGCCAAAACTTAATCAAAATCGCAAATATAGCGATATACTAGCTAGCAAACAATTAATACACAATTTTCACGTCTTAAAATATTTTAATTGTAGTGAAATGTGTGATTATAACAAAGTTAATAAAAAATAGACCTTATTATTAAAAAAAAGGCGAGCGTGTCAGAATTTAACTGGCTCTGTCAAAGAGCGATAACAAAATGAATACTACATGGTCAATAGTCAAAAATATATTAGGTAATTCTTAACATAGTGCTGATTGGTTATTGATTAATAATATTGAGGAAGTAAATCAACGATTGCAAATATTCACATTCAGCTGACAAGTAACTTGTCGAATCACCATCAGAAACACTTTACAAAAACATCAACACTGTATTTTTAAAGCCGGTTACTCCATCAGAAATTTTTAATATCATTTACATCATGGAAAACTAGAATATCTTTGACGAAATTAATTCGAAATTGTTAAAAATTGCTTCGATTGATCTACGACTGCCATAACTCATTTGATTAATAACTGTTTTAAAACAGACACATATTCTGATGTTTGAAACTGGCACTAATAATTGCTATACATAAGAAAGACGACCCCTCAGATCTTAATAACTACAGATCCATTACTTTACTTAGTGCCTTCGCTAAGATCATTGAAATGGCAATAGCAACGCAAGTGTTAGAGTTCTTGCAAACATTTCAGGTATCAAATAAAGCTCAACACTGGTTCTTAAGGGGCAAATCAACCCAAACTGCAATTTTTGATTTATTTGATAACTTTAGAGAGGTCCATTAGGAATGTTCTTGGACCTATCTAAAGCATTTCATATAATAAAGTATAACGTACTACTTACAAAACTGGAATTATATGGTATATGTAATTCCAGTGGTCTGAACCTCATTGAAAGTTTTCCTATTAACCGGTACCAAAAAGTAAAAATAAAAGATAAATTGTCATCCACAAGAATAACTAATGAAAATGTACCACAGGGTAGTATAGTGGGCCCTTTGTTATTTCTAATCTATATTAATAACTTACCTAAATTGATTTGTAATAATTGTAGTAAAGTTCAGTTGTAAGCAGATGACGTGAATTTACTAAGTATATGTTGGAGAGGTGGTAACAGAATATAAATATATGTATTCGCTCACTCAGATCTGGATGTCTGAAAACAAATTAGTCTTGAATGAGAGTAAAGCAAAAGCAGTAGAATTTTACACTAAAGCACCTAAATTTGGAATATATCATAATGCAAATCAAAGAAAACAATATCAAACTAGTAACCTATTGTAAAGTTCTAGGGATTACTATTGATGACACCTAAATTGGAATTGCGAACAATTAAATAAAGTAAATGTAAGTTCTATTTGCTTTTCACTCAGGATCTTGAAACCAATGACCAACTTAAAGCACGCATCAGGGTGTATGAAAGGAATTACCTCTAACAAACACAAACATGTACCTGGTATCTCTATAACTGATAAATTTAGTTCACAAACCCTGTGGACATTACATTCAACCGTGAAGAAAAAGTTAAGATTCTAGTAAGTTCTAAACATTATGGATAAATCCTGCAAAGTGACATGGAAAAAACAACCACATGCTCTACTTAATGAATGTATTTAAACAAGTAAAAATATAGGTAACGGAAATCTCAGACCACTACAAAACGATGCTTATATAGAAGCTTTGCTTAATGTTGCCTCTTTTTTGAAAGCTTCTTACACAATTAATAAAAGCGATGCATAACTTGTTATCAGAATTATAGTAAATAGAACAACCATCAATTATTATGAATAAGACATATATCATAGCGGTTGGTGACTTATTCGTCGTTAATACAGCGCCATGTAAATTGACAGAATTAACTAATCAACGAGAAGAACTTTTTAACACTAAGTGTACTACCAGTAGAATCACAAAAGTGAATTAAAACCTACAACAATATTTCAGAGTCCCAAGGGAAGAAGTTCGCTAATATCGACAAACCATTTGTGTTTCACCATCATTAGAGAAATTATATATCTGAGTAAGTTATACAATCAAAATTGTGCACCAAAACACCTAACTGTACCTTAATAACTCCCAATATGTAGAGGTTTATAACAAACAACCAACAGATTATTGAAGAAATGTTGTCAGTACAGGAATACTACAAATCTCTGTCAGATGGATAATACTGGAACAATATTAATGAATAATGAATAATAAAAGGATTAATTAAGCACTTGGTTATGTTTCACTATTTTTATATTTCTCCGACTAGTTTCGACCGTTGGTCATTCTCAAGGAGATATGTACAATATTCATAAAGTTTACAAATTTATATACAAAATTGTGACATTTTTATTCTAGGTAATAAGGTCTGTTGCAATGGGCAAGTTCCAGATTTCTTCGATATTATTTAGTGTGTTTTCCGCATTTTATTGCTTTATTGATCTCTAGATCCTCCCGCAGATTTAAATCACGTCCCTTATTACCCGAATACAAAATTCGAAAATCTGCGTCATTGAAAAAATGGTTGCACTCAATGCAATGTTGTGCAAGTCCAGTATAAATTTTATTATTTAATACGTCTTGTTTATGTTCCTTGATTCTTGTTTTAAAATTTCTACCCGTTTGCCCTATATACACAGAATCACAATCACCACACTTAATCTCATATATACCACACTTCTCTAGATCGTTCACTTTCAATTTATTGTTCACTAATAACTTATGTAGATTTAATGGGTTGGGCATTATTATATCAAACTCATATCCCTTAAAATTATTCTTTATATCTACAGATAGATTATCAACAAAATCCAACTTATACCATTTTTTTGTTTTAATTTTATTCTCTGCATAAAAATACTTTTGCAGTTGTTTAAGTTTCTTCTTTTTTATGAAAGTATCTATTAATTTTGTACTGTAACCATTATTACTAGCTATTGTTTTTATTGTTTCCAATTCTGTATTAAAATTATGTTCGGAAAGAGGAATGTGTATGAGCTTGTAGATGAGAGAATGGAAGGTGCTATATTTAATGTTGTAGTGTGTGTTGGAGGAGTTGGGAATGGTTGTATCTATGAAACTGTCTTTCCTATAAATTTTGAATTCCAATTTATTATTAATTTTGATAAATGTTAGGTCCAAGAAATTTAAGCTATTATTGACTTCTAGCTCTGTTGTAAATTGTATGTTTTTATCTATGGTATTAATAAATTTGGTAAATGAATCCAGTAACCGTGTGGTTCCTGTCCAGATACAAAAAATATCATCGACGTATCTTGCCCAATAAAATATGTTGGAAGTTATAGCTTGTTTGAACAAATGTTCTTCGAAGTTAGCCATAAAAATTTCTGCTAAAAGGGGGGATAGAGGTGAGCCCATTGCTGAACCGTCTGTTTGACTACATATTTGGTTATTGAACTTAAAGTAGTTTTGATCAATGCAAATGTTTATTAATATTTTCATTTCTAATTTATGTGAGATCGAATGGTTAGTATTATTTATTAGGTTTTCAAGAATTGTTTTTAATTTTTTTGTTGGAATCGAGGTAAAGAAGCTTTTAACGTCGAACGATATTAATTTTGCATTCTTTGGGATTGTTAATGGTTTTAAGGATTTTACTAATTCTATTGAGTTTATTGTTGAAAATTTTGATTTAAAATTAATAAATTCTGGTAATGTTTTGTTCAAAAATTTGCACAAATTGTATGACGGTGCATATATATAAGACACTACGGGTCTCATCGGAATATTAATTTTGTGTAGTTTTGGTAAACCATATAGAACTGGGGCTCTTGGATTAATTTTAATAAATTTTTAATTTTCTGTTTTTGGAATTAGATTACTACAATGTTTTATTGCCATTTTTAGTTCTTGTTCGAATTTATTTGTGGGATATTTTTTTTTAGAATCAGTAGGCATATTTTGAGTTTGATTTTGCAAATATCGTTTAGTATCAAGTATTTTAGATATATTTATTTATTCAATTTTATTCAACTCTTACTTAGTTTGTAATATTCCTATTTTATTTTAGTATTTAACCTGCAACCTCAATTTTATATACATGAACAGTTTTATAATTTAATTTTAATTGTAACCTAAGTTTTAGTTCATAGTGTGTAGTCGTATTAAAGTGTCTTACTTAGATTTAATTCAAAAATGTTATATTTATATATTTTTTTTAATTCTTTTATATTAATTCCATGTGACCTAGTTTTAAGTATTTATTATGTTTTAATCCTCTCAATGTGATTTTTAGTTTTTAATTCTAGGATTTTATATTCTTAATATATGACGTTATCATTAAGAGGAAAATTTTAATTTAAATATTAATTTTAATGTGTACTCTGTTTACTATTCCGTATTTTACCAACCTGTGCATATTTCATTTTATATTATTTTACATGTACATACCATATTTTTAAATAATATGTATATCCAAATTTTGTTGACAAATGTAAGGCTTACGCTAATAGCATGAATAAAGTAACATTTAACATTTATGATTCATTAGTGCTGAAATTATCTGTAATAAAATAGAACCTGATACTGATAGATTGTTGATAAAAAATAAAATTGCAAAAACAATAAGTAAATTTAAAACCATTAAGAAATCATACAAACCAGAAAATAAAATAGTATTCAATTTGAAAAGGAAACTTACTAATGAAAAAATAATAATCACCAAATCGGACAAAGGAAATACTGTAACCTTATTACATAAAAATGAATATATTAAAAAAGTTGAACTATTTAATTCAGACAATTTTAAATGCTTAAAAAATA
The DNA here is from genome assembly GCA_963969525.1 of Ontholestes murinus. Classification (NCBI taxonomy): domain Eukaryota; kingdom Metazoa; phylum Arthropoda; class Insecta; order Coleoptera; family Staphylinidae; genus Ontholestes; species Ontholestes murinus. The sequence goes on from OZ018387.1 coordinate 78,014,732, forward strand.
ATCCCACAAATAAATTCCAACCAGAACTAAAAATGGCAATAAAACATTGTAGTAATCTAATTCCAAAAACAGAAAATTATAAATTTATTAAAATGAATCCAAGAGCCCCAGTTCTATATGGTTTACCAAAACTACACAAAATTAATATTCCGATGAGACCTGTAGTGTCTTATTTATATGCATCGTCATACAATTTGTGCAAATTTTTGAACAAAACATTACAAGAATTTATTAACTTTGAATCAAAATATTCAACCATAAGCTCAATAGAATTACTAATATCCTTAAAACCATTAACAATCAAAAAGAATGTAAAATTAATATCGTTCGACGTTAAAAGCCTCTTTACCTCGATTCCAATAAAAAAACAATTCTTAAAAACCTAATAAATAATACTAACCATCCGATCTCACATAAATTAGAAATGAAAATATTAGTAAACATTTGCATTGATCAAAACTAATTTGAATTCAATAACCAAATATATAGTCAAACAGACGGTTTAGCAATGGGCTCACCTCTATCCCCCCTTTTAGCAGAAATTTTTATGGATAACTTCGAAGAACATTTGTTCAAACAAGCTATAACTTCCAATATATTTTATTGGGCAAGATACATCGATTATATTTTTTGTATCTGGACAGGAACCACACGGTTACTGGATTCATTTACCAAATTTATTAATACCATAGATAAAAACATACAATTTACAACAGAGCTAGAAGTCAATAATAGTTTAAATTTCTTGGACTTAACATTTATCAAAATTAATAATAAATTGGAATTCAAAATTTATAGGAAAGACAGTTTCACAGATACAATCATTCCCAACTCCTCCAACACGCACTACAACATTAAATATAGCACCTTCCATTCTCTCAGCCACAAGCTCATACACATTCCTCTTTCCGAACATAAATTTAATACAGAATTGGAAACAATAAAAACAATAGCTAGTAATAATGGTTACAGTACAAAATTAATAGATACTTTCATAAAAAAAGAAGAAACTTAAACAACTGCAAAAGTATTTTTATGCAGAGAATAAAATTAAAACAAAAAAATGGTATAAGTTGGATTTTGTTGATAATCTATCTGTAGATATAAAGAATAATTTTAAGGGATATGAGTTTGATATAATAATGCCCAACCCATTAAATCTACATAAGTTATTAGTGAACAATAAATTGAAAGTGAACGATCTAGAGAAGTGCGGTATATATGAGATTAAGTGTGGTGATTGTGATTCTGTGTATATAGGGCAAACGGGTAGAAATTTTAAAACAAGAATCAAGAAACATAAACAAGACGTATTAAATAATAAAATTTATACTGGACTGGCACAACATTGCATTGAGTGCAACCATTTTTTCAATGATGCCGATTTTCGAATTTTGTATTCGGGTAATAAGGGACGTGATTTAAATCTGCAGGAGGATCTAGAGATCAATAAAGCAATAAAATGCGGAAAACACACTAAATTATATCGAAGAAATCTGGAACTTGCCCATTGCAACAGACCTTATTACCTAGAATAAAAATGTCACAATTTTGTATATAAATTTGTAAACTTTCTGAATATTGTACATATCTCCTTGAGAATGATCAACGGTCGAAACTAGTCGGAGAAATATAAAAATAGTGAAACATAACCAAGTGCTTAATTAATCCTTTTATTAACATAAAAATGTTTCACCACGGGTTAAGTGAGAAGTTAATTAATCGTAATAATGAATAATGCTGGAACATCATAGTTTAAAGGGTGGTGATCTAATCTGTCCATATTAATTGGTTTGATAGCGATAAGATAAGACGTGTGTGAGTAGTGTTAATTGTAGTGAGTGTAATAACAATATTACGCAAAACGACTCATCTATAAAATTGTACGAACCGAAGTAAAAGTAAAACCATTATCGAAAGCAACGGAAAACTTAAATTGACCTCCAAACTATATATAAGGTGACACCAAGTATGTGGCAGATGTTAAAGGAAATGTAGGACAGTATCAATGACCAAAAGAAACTTGTAATAACAGATCTGAAAACTACCAAGACCATCTAGAAAGCAGAATACCAAGCGTAATTTGGAAGCAGATACCGACATCGCCTACAGGAAAAATATGGAGGAAGGATTCAGAATCTTTGAAGGAAAACGAAGGAATATTTTAAAACACATGAATTTTACTGTCGAAAAAAAAAACAAAAATAATACATCTTCGCTGAAAGTTGTAAATAAATTTGCTTTAATCTTCCTTACACATATGCATAAAAATACGTAGAAACAACAAAAATTGTACCTCCAATTTGCGAAGCAAAATGCGAGCTTGTATCAGTAGGTACTATTTATCCAAAATCAAGGATGAAATAACAGGAAAATCTCCCACTTCGTTTTGGAATTTAATATTAAGTTAGTTTTTAAGAGAAGTGTTTTTAGTTGTTTTTTATCGTTCTACACATGTGCGCAGCACGGTGCGGACACCAGTCTGCTTGGAGCATTTAAAAGTGTAACATTGTACCCGAGAAGAATAAAGTAAGAATAAATTGGCCGTTAGTGTCTTATTTCATTTCATATTATCTAAGTTATATCACTTCGTACATACAAGAGGATTTTCTGAATGCAAATTTAAACAGTAAATCAATGTGATGCACTATAATCACAGGGATTAAATGGAAAACTTCCAGCCCTCGTACTTCTTACTGCAGAATATGATATTGATATATTATGTATCACTGAAAATTGGACTGATAGCAACATACAAAATCTTTCATTCGGCAATATTTAATTAATTAATTGTTTCCATCGATCAAAGCTTATTCGGGGTATTGTGTGCATTGCAATTAGACAGGGCATTATTACCCGCAGCCTTACAGTGTCAGTTCGTCAAAATTTATGAGTCTTTATTTAATGTAAGTTTAAATGCCTTTTTGGAGCAATATAACATCTTCTCCAGAGGTTCAACTATATTGACACAGTGAAGGAGAGGACCGACAGGTTAGAGTGGAAGAACATTCTTTAAGAGTGAACTCCGCCTTTCAGCTTGCTGACGAAATTATTTGTATCGTGCTGTTTACTGTTTTATGAATTTGGATTATTTTATAAAGCAAGTGTGATAAAGTGCCAATAAATAAGTAAATAAAAACTTAAATGCTAAACAACAAATACTGGGCCTATTTTTTATATTAGTTGAGCATTCCAAACTGTGGGCTATGAGCTATTGCTTATTAAATTATCTAACGTAGGTATACGTAGTGTATCGGCTAAATGGGTTGAATTTCACTACCTTAACTGTATTTGCTCAGAACCATTAATAATTGAAAGAGTAGCACGTACTTCCCCTACTTTGTTTATAAGTGATTTGCCTGACGAATTTCAAAACATTAATGCCTTGCCAATTATATATGCCGATGATACCATTTATATTTATAAGCTCAGTTTTTGTTGCACATGTAGATCTAAAAACGAACAAAATATCTCAAATAATGTTCCGATGGTGCGAAATTAACGGTCTCATCTTAAATACAACAAAATCTGTTGCTGTCCAATTTTATCCGAAAAATAAAACAGTGGAGCAAAGTCTCTTATTTAAAACTCACGGTCATTCAAACACAAAATTCATAAGACTCTTTCTAGACCAAAATCTCGCATCGAACTATTACTATTTTCCAATCAGAAATATAAGATCAATATAAGATACAGTAACATTTGAGGTACTAAAGCTATTATATTTCGATCTACTACAATCATCACTGTCATATGGGATAATTTATGGGGTCAAGCCCATTATAGTTATAAAGTTTTCACTGTTCAGAAAAGAGCATTACGATACATGCTTCACCTACCACAACAAAATGCCTTTTTAATCACTATATATTTATAAATTGTGTGCGTATATAAAGAAAAGTGGTCTTCATACAAAAAAAGAATGTATCTATGATCACGACACTCACACGGATAATTAAAATGATGTTAGAATCCTCATTATATAGGCATCAAATGTTATAATCATATATTGAAAATTAATACCCAGCTACAAAGAAATACGAATCTTCATACATTTATTATTATTATTATTATTATTATAAAGAAATTTCTGATTAATAATTGTTTCAGGTTGCTAAACAACGCATATTTCAAACACAATTCAATCTTGAAGTCACGGCCGTGTTCCCACACGAAACAGCATCCTGAAGTGGATGCAAAAGCTCCGTGCTAGAGAATCGTTAAAGCCTAAAGTACCTCGAGGTGCAAGATGGGGCAACTTACCATACCTCAAGGGAGTCTATAGCATTTTTGAGAGACAATTTCCAGGACGACACATTTCGTTACGAGGGGAGACCGAGTGTCCCCCACGATCGCCTGATCTTAGGCCCTAAGATTTTTTTTTCTGTGGGGGTATCTTAACTCCCGCATATTTGTTAAGATGGCCGACGTAAACGGTCGTGAATCTCGAAAAGTAAATAATAATCGAAAACTTAGTGAAAGTTCGAATAAAAACTGTTCCTGTGGTTCAATAGCGAAATCTGGAGTGTAGTGTCATAAATGCATAAAAGCAATTGCATTAAAAAGGTAAAAGGCTGTTGTGGATTAGCCTTATCGGATGGAATCATTGACAGTGTAAGCCAAATTGGAGATGCCCCGCTTTGCTTTGAGTTGGAAGCCTATTTAAATTTAAAACAGCTTGTCCATGAGTTGAAATTAAACAACTCATTACTTGTGGAAAAATCGATCGACTACAAGATGAAATTACACGGTTACGTAATGAGGTTAATCCTAATAAAATTTAAAACGGCAACTCCTTCAAAAAAGGAGCCGGCAACACTACTTCCAATCACGGATGAAATTAGCTGCAATCCACTGCCGATTAACCTAAAATCAAGAAAAATAAACAAACCGCTCAGTGTGTTAAATCCCAACGGCGAATGTGTAATTACTACAGTCATCCATGCGCCGCTCGATAGTATGAATGAGGATGCGTTTATTAAAGTGTCCCACAAAAGAAAACGTAAGCCGTCAAATAAAAACTTAGTTATAGGTACTAATGAGACAGTGAATACAAAGGCGCAAGCTGAACCGAAGAAAACGTGGTTATTTAAAAAGCGAATCCGTAATAATGTAACCGAAGAGGATGTACGTGAACATATCACTAACATCATTAAGTCGGATAATTTCACGTGCGAAAAAATTAACACTAAAAATGGTAATGCGGCATTTAAAATCGGTGCAGACTTTATCAATCATGAAAAATTAACTGATCCTGCAAATTGGCCCAAAGGTATAATTCTATATCGTTATATTTTTAGAAGGGGCGGCCAATTGCCTTTTAAAAAGTAACAATTCTAGTTCAAATAATTCTCAAAATGTAAACCTGTATTTCACGAATATTCAGTGCGTGAGAAATAAGATTAATGAATTTGAAGCGTTTCTTTCTGAAAATGATGTTAACTTCGATGCAATTTGTTTAACTGAACACTGGTTAAATAATGCTGAAGCCCAAGTTTTCAAATTAAATAACTACGTGATTGGATCGTTTTTTGCGCGCACTAACCAAATTCACGGCGGTGTGATGCAGTTAAACAGGAGTGATCAGTTCTTCGTACCTATTAATAGTATAAAAAAACTATCTAGAGAACTTCATTGTGAAATAACTGCATCGGTGTTGCCTTCTAATATCGTTTGCGTTACTGTATACCGCTCACCTTTAGGAAATTTTAATGAATTTATTAATATTTTAAGCGAGTCACTTGATAAAATCAGTAGAAATAAACTTATAATTGTTGGTGGAGATTTTAATGTTAAATTTAATACTAGTGACACAAAGGCTACCATTATTTGTGATTTATTTGCAACTTATGGTCTAACCAATAGAGTAACATTTAATACAAGACAAAATGCTTGCCTTGATAATATATTCACAAATATTGAACCTACAAATCTAGAAATAAAAGCGTTAGATTCACAACTTTCTGATCACACTGGCATTCATGTTACCAGTAAATCATGTTTACAACTCACAAAATATATTAAACAAAAAACGCGCCCAGTAACCGAGCTTGGACGATACAAACTATATAATTTATTAAATAATACTGACTGGACTTTTATTCAGGATAATACTTGTGCCAATAATAAATTTCACAATTTTATGAATATTATAGAAAACTATATTTTGCAATCTTTCCCTGAAAATTCTATCTCAAAGCTATCTAATAAATCTATGGTTAACTGGTTCAATAATGACCTTCGACAAATGCGTGAAGTCTTGAGTTTGTTGAGGGAAGCTAGTAGTAAAAAATCCTGGATTGAAGGCTGATTACTTAACTTTGAAAAAAAACTACAGGCTTACGTTAGCAGATGCCAGAACTTCTGCTAACTCTGTATATATACAAAATTCTAGTAATCCAATTAGAGCAATGTGGTCTTTAATTAAACCAGGAAATAATAAAAACTGTGATAAAGTCTGTGATATCAATGCTGATGAATTTAATGCTCATTTTATAAATGTAGCCGAAAATATTTCAAAAACACTCCCCACTATTACAACCGACCCGATACAATATTTGATTCAAAATTCTTCATCATCTAGATCGAATTTTAAATTTCACGAAGTTGGCCCTAATACCATTCGGTCAGTAATACGTAATCTTAAGAACTCTAATGCTCGTGATATTTATTAATTAAAAAAACTCATAAATCTTTGTTTTTCCCAGAATATTTTCCCTGACTGCTTGAAAAGAGCGTGCGTAATACCAATTTTCAAAAAGGGATGTCAAAATGGTATTGATAATTATAGGCCAATCTCGCTTTTGCCTGTAATTGCTAAAGTATTAGAAAGAGTGTTATTCCAGCAATTAATTGAGTTCCTGATTGATCAAGATGTACTATCAAACCGCCAATACGGTTTCCGAGGAGGAAGCTCAACGACCGACGCAATCGTAGCCTTTACGGAAAAGATCTATGAGGGTTATGAAACGGGTGCTTGCTCTGTGTCGACTTTCATGGACTTAACCAAGGCATTCGATTGCGTCTCTGATGAGGTCCTTCTGCGGAAACTAACGGGTGTCCAACAATTATTGCAGTCCCGGGTGGCGTTGGAATAAAAAACGTAGGTCGATTCTTACATGTTGCAAATAAATGAACTGACATTTTTAATGTACATTTAGGTTATGTTTGACAATTAACATGTCAGTTCATTTATTTGGCACATGAAAGAATCGACGTACGTATTTGATTCCAATGCCACCCGGGACTGCAATAATTGTTGGACACCCGTTATATTGCTATAATTTGCTACCATGTGCGTGTCGTATGTTGAATTATTATCTTAACAATCGGTCACAGAGAGTTAAATTTAAAGATTGCATGTCAAGCGAACTGAATCTCTACCACGGGGTACCTCAAGGTTCGATTCTTGGTCCCCTATTTTTTTTTTTAATATACATTAACGATCTGCCTGCTCAACGTCTTAATTGCTCACTGATCTTATTTGCTGACGACACGACTGTGAAAAGCACATCCGCAAATCGGATAAACGCATTGTGTGAAAATCAGTCTTCAGTTCTTGGAGTTACTGAATGGTTTAATGCAAATAGATTAGTAGTAAATCCAGATAAGTCAAAAACTGTAATGCTTACATTGCAGAAAAATGCTGAAATAAGTTCTGAAAAATTTCTTGGAGTCCATCTTGACACGAAATTGACTTGGAAAACTCATGAAAGTGAATTGTCACAAAAACTTTGTAGTAACATATATCTATTAAGCATGCTTAAAACCTCGCTCACTGATTTTTGCTTGAAATCGGCTTACTTCGCACTAGTTGAGAGTCATTTATCATACACTACTCTAGCATGGGGCCATTCCAGTATAATCACTAGGTTATTTTCTTTACAGCGCAGAGGTATTAGAATTGTGGATAACATTTCATATAGAGAAGACTGCAAAAACTCCTTTATTAAACTGAGGATACTTACACTACCATATCTTCATATTTTAGAATGCCTGTGTTATGTTAACAAACATCTTGAAGAATATAAAATACAAAATCAATTACATGACCATAACACTAGATCAGCAACTCAGATTTGTCCATCTTACACACGTTTATCTAAAACAAGGAATGGTATTGACTACTATGGTCGTATAATATACAATACAATCCCCGAAAATGTGAAGTCTCTGCCAATCACAAAATTTAGAACGACTATTAAAGCCTATTTATGCCATAGAGCTTTCTACCAAATTTCTGAATGTTTATCAAGTGGCCTTGCAGATGTTGTTATGTAATTTTAATTTGTTAAAATGTACCGTATGTTTATTTTATATATTCAAATCTTTTATATTACGATGTTTTAATTTGTTTTGCTATTTAATCTTTTATTGTGAAGTTACGTTCGGTGTTTTATATGTTTTTAATTATTTATTGAATATTTTATTTTTTACTTCGATTTTATAATTACCAAATTTATTTATGCTGTGGTTATATACATTTAATATGTCATTGTTACTAAGACTTTATTTATAGTTTTTACTTGTTTAATATGTATTTTATAATGTGCTATGATCTTATTACTGAACTTTTATTTTTACAATTATTTTATATTATTTTATTACATGATCACTTATTTTATATAATTTAAACTATCTGGATTTTCAGCTTGATTTTTTATATTCATATTACCTGATTTAATTTATTTAAAAATTAGTTAGTAATGCTGTTATACTTATATTGTTAATTTATTGCGGTAAGATGTTCCTTAGAATATTCATATATTTTTGACTTATGTAAACCATTAGGTAATAACATGAATAAATTTACTTTACTTTACTTTACTTTACTAAGGAAACCACGGACCCTTGATCAGCTGTCCAATGCTATCACTCGAGAAATTCAAACGATTCTGGCTAATATGTTGTTCATGTACAACTTCTCAACTCGACTTGAGGAGTGTGTGGAAAATAACGGAGATCATTTAGATGACATGTTTTTTTAACCTTTTCTTTGAAATGAATACGAAATGGTAAATCCGAACCTACCTATTACAGAAATAAAATTTTGATTTAATTGAAAATTCTCGGAGTTATGATTTTTTTTAAAGTTATAATTCTCTACCGGACCCTGTACTACGCCATGCTACTATTATAACAGCTCCTATATAATTAGAAATTATTTACTCATCTAATAATTCGATTCAGAAAATCTTTATCTAGGGAATCATGGATAAAGAGAAACCATTAAATTCTTAAATCATAATTCCTCATCACATAGATCGCAACAGTTATCACCACAAGTATAAAAAGAAACTCATTGTTACATCCAACACGTCCGCAGATCATCCACCGCTACCTCCAGTGACTAAAATTGAACACATTATGACAAGTCTGGAGATCGAGCTAGTCATAATGTGTTCCTCTTCTTACGATCCAACACAACGGAAAGTTTCGTTTCGAAAGTACTTAGGGACTAGAAGTTCATAGTGCGGGGCAACACCGCCTTGTTAAAACCATAGCTTTTATTAATTAATTTGAGGATTATTTATACGTGGGAAACGCCCTAAGCCTGGACATAATATTATTTTAACGCAATTGAAGTAATACAACAGATGTAATATTTATTTATATGAAATATAGACCCATAATATATCTCCACATATAATACCACATCACACATCGACTTTTTCAGGATGCTCAGTGTGAATGGATTCCATCCAATATGGATCCGACGAATATCCGGTATTGTAATGATTCACAAGGTAACAGAAGGTAACTTTATCTGAAATTACAAGGTTTTCGAAAATGCCACTGAACGCGTTAATCAAAATCTTCTTAGGATAATTAATGTACCGAATGCATCTTATAAGGATAAAAGTTATTTATTTTCAAGATCTTATTAAGGTGAGTTAACCGAATCAGCCAGGGCCAGTTGTAACAAAAACGTTTAGGTTGTTCTATTTCATGCAATATTACTTTAAGAGAATGTTAATTATTTGTAACAGTTATTGGTTTACCTGGGTTTGTTATTTACTAACAATTGATCTTTGAGATTAGATATATTTATTGCATAATAATAATAATAATTTATTAGTGTTCATCACAGTAGTGTTACACAAGTCATACATATAGAGATATTAATAGGGTAAATAAGAATACATAAAAATAGAATTACATTTGATGTATAAATTAAACAAACAAAAAATTAAAATATATATAAATAAAAATAAGTAATAGTCAAAATTTGAATAAATATAAACATGCATTGTACATACAAGACTTACAAGATACTAAAATGAACTATATATAGAGCAATAGTATATGTTAAGTACGATAAATAAAAACATGTGTTTAATTTAGTAACAATAAGGAAATCAGTTAAATAAAAAAAATATACAAGAATCTCTAGCAGAATCAAAAACCAGTGCAATTAAAGCATTTCATACTTACTGTCGTGAGTACATAGTACAAATTAAAGGTTCTGGATAGCAAAAGCAAACCAATACAAATATATTTAAATCATAGTATAAAAAAATAATTTAAAAAATATAATTTACAAGACAAAACATTTACGATTTATAAATTAATAAAGCAACAAATTAAAATGCAAATTTATAAAATCAAAATTAATACAAAAGATGTTAAAATGTTATGTTACGATGCAATTTATAAGGTAAAACATGATAAAACTTATAAAAGATAAAAGGTAAAAGGTAAAAGAATAATAAAATAAAAATAAATTAATAAAAGTCAATGATTTAAAATGACGGACGAATTAAAAGACACATCACTTTAAGTTAAACGTCGTGCCTATGTCAAATATAAAATAAAAACAGTTAAATGATTGCCAATGGTGTAAAATAAATAAATACATAAATAATATATAAATAGATTTAAATAAGTAATGATAAAACAGTTGAATTTTAAAATATGTTTTGTGTTATTGTAATTATCCTCGACTTATAGAAAGGAATTAAAATTAAAGGTAATATATTCATCCCAACTGTAAAATGCATTTTCAATCAACAGTCGTTTAATAGTTTTTTTAAATGCCTTGCAAGTCCTTGATGACTATAGGTAACACATTGAAACATTTTATTACGTAGAACCTTACTCCAGTTTGTGAGTTGACTAGTCTTATTTGATTAGGATAAATATTTTTAATATACAACAAGCATTCATATATATAGAGTAGGTAGAGTTAAAAATTTATTGTCGATAAAAGCTTGTCGACAATCTTCGGAGTATCCGTAACCTTACATTATTCTGATTACTTTGCGTTGTAAACCAAATATTCTGTGTCTAATTGCAGAATGGCCCCAGACAATTAGTGCATATGTCATATGGCATTGAAAGAGGGCGAAATATGCAACGCGTAAGACTTTATTCGAAACTTGGTTTATGAGGGAGCGTAGAACAAATATATTTGTGCTTAATTTGCTTGAGAGAGCATCACCATGTGTATTCCAAGACACGTTAGTCGCGATATGAACTCCTAGGAATTTTACTGTTTGAAAATCAATTTCTTGTTTTTTTAGGTTGAAGGTCATAGTAGTAGTCTTAGACTCGTTCAGTTTTAAGCGATTACTGGCAAACCATTCTGATACGTTTGATTGTATTTCCGAGTGCAAAGTAGTTACAACATCGAAATGCTTTGACTCAGTTGTTATTGTAGTATCGTCCGCAAATAATACAATATCTGTGTAAGGCATTGCAGAAGGTATATCATTAATATAAATTAAAAATAGCATCGGCCCTAGGATAGATCCTTGGGGCACACCACAAGTAATTGGTAGTGTAGCAGATATAGTATTCTGTGACAATACACATTGTGTTCTGCTTGAAAGGTAAGATATAATTAATCTGCAGCTATCTGGATGTATGTTGTAAAAATATAATTTTCTTAAGAGAATATCACGAGAAACACAATCAAACTTTGATAGGTCTAGAAAAGATGATACCCTGACGTTTTTCGCCTCGAAACAATCAATAGACTTTTCGACAAAATTACATATAGCTTCAGATTTTGATCATCCTTTTCTGAAACGAAATTGTTCAGGATAAAATAAGTTAAAATTTTCAAAATATTCGGTTAACTGTATCTGTAAAATTTTTTCAAAGATCTTGGCAAACAAAGGTAGCAGAGCTATCGCGCGATAATTATCTGGATTTGAATAATCTCCCTTTTTGTGAAGAGGTATCACTAAAGCCTGTTTTAGAAAATCAGGGAAAATTTTATTTTTGATGCACATGTTTATCAGTTTCGTCAAAGGGCAAATAATCGAAGTTACTATTGATTTTAAAACATCAATCCTAAATCCGTAAATGTCTCTACTTTTGCTAGGTTTCAAACTATTAATAACATTGATCACTACACTTTACAGCACATTAAGTTGATTGGGTCAACTTTAGATTTGGGTACGAAATTTATTATTTCAGTTGGCACGCTTGAGAAAAATTCGGTGCCCTGTTAGAATTTATAATTTCCCATATGGCTTTCGGCTTGTAATGTTGAAGGTTAGAATTATTTGCTTCCATTTTGCATGTTGCAATTGCACTTTTGTATTTTAGACGATACTTGTTTCTTATTAGTTTAAGTTCTGGATCTTGAGTTTGATTGTAAGCTTCTGAAATGAAAGTAAGCACCATTACATAATGAAAACCTATGTTAAATAAAAAATCACTTTTTCTTATTATTAAAGCAAAGTCTATAATTTTGAAAATTTATATGTCCTCTTTAATTAAGTTAAATGAATTCAAGGACTTTCGTCTGTTTATACATTATTAATTTCTTATAACCTGGTGACACAATCATGACCCAACTTGTGTTCATTGTAACTCTTTGAAATTTCCATAATAAACAACAATACAAATATGGAATGAATCTACTAATTTCCTGTATTATAAATTAAAATTATCATTTTAATATAAAATTCATATTTGTGTTTAGTATCTGTACTTATTATTCTTGGATATGGAATATCCATAACAAAAATACTTACTGGATTTTGTTATTATATTTGTGAATATGTTTATTAATTAATTAATTTTTATTTAAAATTCTATAATATTCGATATTTATAGTTAGTTATTCATAATATTTTAAGCAATTTCAGGTTCTAGATATAATGCTGCATAATTATTAACGTGAATGATCAAATCTGAAGTTCACAGTAATAGTGTGGGTATGTGATACAAATGTATACAGTGGAACGCATGTTGATATTACCGTAAAAGCTAACTGAAGGGAATTTTGATTGAGTTCTACTTCTGTGTGTAGTTTGATTTGATCAAACTGTCAGCTTTGTTTACTCAGCTTAGATTAGCATGCTTAATTCCCAGTCACCTACTACTTCTTATTTTCTTTCTATTATATTTATCTACGATCGTACAGAAAGTAGACGCTTTTTGCATCATTTTTCATTGTAAAAGTGGCTTTTTAAAGCACTAGTGCTTTTTTACGTTTTTATTGCACGGTAGTGTCAAACTGTTTTTATTGCACAGAAATGTCAAATTTGACAGATGAATATATTATAGCACAAATTTTCTACGAAAAACTGAAGTTTTTATTAATTGATACAAATAACTAATAAACTATAAATAAAATATATAATACAAACCAAATGGCAGATTTAAGAACTCTGAAGATTTCATTGAATGCAAGTCGAAGCGATTATAATAAAGCGAACATTTTTTCCATAAATAATAATGGCGGCGACATTAGTGCAAATTGTTTACTGGTTGCTAAGTAACGCTTTCATTGGTGCACTGCGGGTAAAATATGTTTTCATTAATTGAATTATTGAAATGACATTAAAATATTACTCATAAGAATATATTCTTTGAAATCCTTTACACGATCGAAGATAAAATTTTGTAAGGCACACGTGTAAAATAGTATATTACATAACGAGAGTTGTAAGTCATATATTACGTACGAGTGGAAAAAGTTGCGCACGAGCCGTTAGGCGAGTGCAGTAATTCCACGAGTACGTAAGTGACTTACAACTCGAGTTGTGTACTATACTTTTTCTACTCCCATTTATTATAATTTGGAATACTTTGCAATATTGAGGTTATGTTTCACTATTAAAACACTTCGCAGCATCGAATACATGGCCCAAAGAGATGAAGGTTTGTATTTCTTACTTATTTCCCCAAAATAGGCTAATAACACATTTTCCGAATAAGACTGAACACTATTCATACGCTAATCCATGAATTTACCGTAAACCACTTCATAGCGCTCTTTGGATTTTTCCGGGATAAGATCCGCTGCGGTATGTTCTGCTAGTTGCCTAATTTCTGGTGGAGCTCTAACAATTTCTTCTGTGGAATCACTTTCACTCATTTTAACAATGAATAAATGAATTATTAAAAATAATTAAACCAAAATAAGGTCAATGTCAACAACGATAAATGTCAAATTCATTTGTCTAGGCTACTTGATTTGAGTTTCGTAATAATAAGGGTTACGTAATATATTACGTGCTAGTATTTTCTTCATTACGTGCATGTATCATAATGCCATGGTTACTAATCAACAAACGTTTAACTATTGTTAAACGATAAATAAACAATGTGTGAAATAACGTGATAGTGTAAAAATATATTTTTTTATTTGGTATTGATATGTATAATAAGTTGTTGGCCACGTTAGTTCATATTATAATTTCTGGTTAAATGGATGTTTCTTGGTTCATTGAGCTCGGCAAACCAATCAACCTTGAAAACGAGTGCAACTTTTTTTTATTGCTTTTGAAAATTATTCTTCGGTATTTATTTGGCCATATATATTGACGTCATATAAAAAAAACAGAATGAAATAAAAATTAATACTAATTAATGGCGTCATTTTTTATGTAAGAAACGATCTAAAAACTCAAAAGTTGGAAGAATTAATATTGCCAATGAATTACTCGGTATCAACAATAACAAATGTAACAAAAAATAAGAGTTTCATCTCAGGAGGAATTTATCACTCTCCAAACAGTACTAACTTACTATTTATAAAATTTCTAGCAGACTATCTGGAAGAAATATCATATAAATACAGGCAGGAAATTATAGTTGTGGGAGATTTTAATAATAAATACAAAAAATACAAAAATTATAAACAAACTTGTAGTAAAAAATTTAAGCAAACTAATCAAAATACTGGTTTTAAGCAATTTGTAAATGAATAGACACACTTATACCCAGATGGTAATCGATCTATAATTAATAAAGATAATGGCTGCAACCGTTACAACGTGGTAATCTATACTTACACTAAATTGAAAAATTTACCATGTTTTTTTTAAATTTTTTCATCAACTTATTATAATGTTTGGTCTGAGTTTTTCGATCTACAATTGATTTAATTGTTAGGAACAATAACCGCTTAATATGCAATATTTTATGCACACCAATATTCTATAATCATGAACTAATACAGTTTGAGCTGGATAGTATTAGAAATACAGACGAATGAGACAATCAATCGATGCAGACTGAATTATATCGAATGATGTTGATGTCATTGATCTGTAAAACGATTACTAGAATCTGGAATTTTAGCAATATCATATGTAAAGGTAATTTTTACTTTTTGTTACATTCATGTTGTTAAAGCGCATGTGCCACCCTTGGCGCCCATTGATTGTAGGGCGGCTGAGGGGGTGTACCACGAGCATCGTCACTAGCTCCTCGACTTTATTACTGTAAATATCGACTGTATATAAGTGTGAATAAACGTGTTATTGTTTACTCTTCCGGACTTCTTGAGAACCACCCCTGTGAACCCACCATCAGTGTTCACATTTTGGTCCTTCGAACCGGATTTTCAAGAAGAACTGACGTAGCCCAAGCAGCACGTGGTGATCGGAGTCAACACCAGGAAAAAGACAAAGGTGAGTTCCTTCTCCCCTTTCCTTCTATTACTAGTTATGTACTGCCGCTTTTGTATTAGAATTTAATTTTTAATTGTCATTTTTGAATAATTATAATTTATTTTAGGAGCACTATGACTTCTATTGACGATTTAAAAGCGAAGAGGAAATATTTGAGGGGAGCGTTGACGCGATTTATCACTTATATTGACGGAGTTAAGTCAGATAGTATCATTCCGAGCGCGGTCTATAATCGTAAAAAACGCGTTAAAAATATTTTAGATGAATTTATTTTAATTCAAACCCAAATTGATAAAATATAAGCTCCTAAAGCTGATACGCAAGATGATGTAATTGGGGAATTTGAGGACTTGTATTTATCCACTATGGATAAGTATTTTGCGTTAGTTGGTGATTACAAACCATCTCAAAAATCGGGTACAGTTCAAGGTACACGGGATGGTGAGTTACCGAAAATTGAGATCCCAAAATTTAATGGAGACTTAAATAATTGGCTTTCATTTTACAATGCTTTCAAATCAATGGTGAACGATCACGAAACATTAACAAACACGCAAAAATATCATCACTTGATAAGTGCGTTATGCGACGAGGCCGCTGATTTGATTGCAGCATCCGGGGTAAATGCGGACAGTTACAATGAAGCCTGGGAGGCCCTTAAAAGTGCCTATAATAATAGACCAAAACTTGCTCAAAGTCATTTAACCGCGATTTTTAATATTCCCGGCGCGTCAAAAGAGTGTCCGGAACAACTAATGAAAATTATGCGCGGTATTTCTAAAAATATCCGAACATTAAAGGTTTTAGGTCGTCCCACAAAACATTGGGATGACTTTTTAGTTTTAATTGCTAGATTGAAAGTTGATCCCGTCACGCGCAGACAATGGGATCGTTCGTTAAAAAAAGATGAATTCGCTACGTTCGAAAAAATGTACGATTTTGTCGAAACTAAATGTGCTTCTTCTAGTATTGAAGCGAAATGTAATGTCTCAGAGGTAAAATCATCCTATACAAACAATGAAAAGAAATGTTTATTTTGTAATAATATTGGACATTCAATAAATAAAATGTGGGCAATTTAAAAATATTGAACAAAATGGTAAATTTTCATTTTCATTCACCGGCTTATGTATCAAATGTTTGAGGCCATCTAATCATGCATTAAATACATGTTTTGGAACAGGTTGCAGTATTTGCAAACGCCCGCATCATACGCTATTACATCGCGAGGATCATGTGAAAAATAATACTTCAGCCATCACAGCACTATCAGTAAACACCGACGTATGTCAAGAACTAATTTGCACCGCGGTGGTAGATGTAATAGGAGAAAACGGTAATATTAAGACGGGGCGCGCATTGTTAGATACCGCGTCGCAAGCTAATTTTATTACAAACGAATTTGTAAAAAACCTTGGTGCGCAAATAAAACCTTCGCAAATAGAGGTATTCGGTGTTAACAGCATTTCACCAGTTAATGCGCAGGTAGATATTATAATCAAATCAAAAGTTAACGATACAGCCTTTAAAATCGCATACTTTGTAGTCGACTCAATAACAAGTTATTTGCCCAAAACTACTTTTGATCGTGAGCTACTGAAGATACCGAAAAATTTGTCATTAACGGATCCTGAATTTAATAAACCGGGTCCCATAAATATTTTATTAGGTTCATCAGTGTTTTGGAAATTATTATGTCCTGGTCAATTAAAAACATCTATTAATTTACCTGTGGTCCATAAAACATTATTAGGTTGGGTTGTTGGAGGGGGAGCTGCAATTCAATTTATATCGCAAATTAATAACTTGTGTACAGACGTACAAAATAATATAAATATTTCCGAATTCAAAATTAGAAAGTTTTGGGAAATAGAAAATATACCGGAAGACAGTAAATCAGAGAGCGGTTGTGAATCGGATTCACATTTTCTGAATAACATAACAATAACTGACAGCGGGCCATTTATGGTGTCTCTCCCTTTAAAAGCAATACTTCAGAATTAGGGATGTCACGTAATATAACACTTAAACGTTTTTACAATTTAGAGCGAAGGCTAACCAGAGATCAAATGTTAAGGTCAAGCTATTGTCATTTTATGAGGGAGTACTTGGAATTAGGACACATGGAACCTGTAAATTGTCCAGACGACACGGGTGCTCATTACTACCTACCACATCACTCGGTTTTTAAACAGGATAGTTTGACTACTAAATTACGGGTAGTTTTTGATGCGTCAGCCAAAACAAGTAACGGGGTGGCATTGAATGATTTACTTTTAAATGGACCCGTCCTTCAAGACGAGTTATTTTCCATACTATTAAGATTTCGATAAATATGTACTATCCGCTGACATTATAAAAATGTACAGACAAATTTTGATTCATCCAGAAGAACGAAAATAATTGCGAATTTTTTGACGCGAAAATTCTAATGATTTACTAAAGGTTTATCAATTAACTACGGTCACATATGAGACAACGTGTGCTTCATACTTAGCAGTGCGTTGCTTATTTTATTTCGCGGACCAATATAAGGATACGTTTCCAGAGGCGTCATTTATTTCAAAAAATGACTTCTACATGGACGATTTATTAACGGGTTTTTATGATATTGAAAAAGGGTTAAGAATTCGAGATAATTTAATTAATCTCCTTGAAAAGGGTTTATTCAAATTGAACAAATTTAATTCAAATAACGCAAAATTGTTAACTGACCTGAATGATATCAATGAAAACCCTATATTTGTGTTAAATAAATCGGAGATTAATAAAACATTAGGACTGCACTGGTATGCGCGTGATGATGTTTTATTATATGAACCTCCGAATTATGAGGAGGGACCATATACAAAGTGTCAAATAATATCAGGTACGGCAAGAGTTTTTGATCCACTTGGCTTAATCAACCCCGTTGTGGTAATTGCAAAAATAATAATACAACAAATATGGGTAGAAAAAATTGATTGAGATGAGTATGTGCCGAAATATATTAATACAAAATGGAATACATTCCTTAATGATTTGCAATCAGTTAAAAAAGTTAAAATAACGCGAAATATTATACTTTGCAAAAATCCGAATTTAATTGAATTGCACGGATTTGCAGATGTAAGTCAAAGTGCATATGGGACTTGTGTATACCTGCGTGTAAAAAACCAAGTAAATGATGCTATTGTAACTCAACTACTATGTGCGAAATCGCGAATTGCTCCTCTGAAGAAATTAACAATTCCTCAATTGGAGTTATGTGCAGCTCTTTTACTTGTGCAGCTAATTGAAAAAATATGCAAGTCTATTAATATAGGTATTCAAAAAGTATTTTACTATTCAGACTCAACCATAATTTTGCAATGGATTAAGGGTAAACAAGATGAGTGGAAGGTATTTGTTTCTGCGCGCGTAGGGAAAATATTACAAGTGTCCAAGGCGACATCATAGCGGTATATCAATACGCGGAATAACCCAGCAGATATAATTTCTAGGGGTACTAATGCTGATAAGTTAATTAGTAATTCACTTTGATGGGATGGGCCGTCGTTTCTTAAAAATGAAGATATATTGGAGGAACAGTTATCTCCTATCAAACCTCAAGATATACCTGAACGTAGAATTTATAGTACGAAGTGCCTTGTTGTCGCAAATAACAATTTTAATATAGTTCAGAAATATTCATCTCTGACAAAGCTCAAACGAATTGTAGCTTACTGCCTTCGCTTTGTGCATAACTGTAAACACAGAACCCAGCGAATAGTAGGGGCATTAACAGCTCCGGAATTAAAATATGCCACAGGTTTAATAATTAAATTAGTACAGAAAGAATCATTTGCTAAAGAACTATTTAGCCTAACTAATAATAAACCAATCAAATCTACAAGTACAATACTTGCATTACATCCATTTATTGATGATGAGGTTTTAATTCGCGTCACGGCCCCCGACGCGTCGGGGGCCGTTTAAATGATTCTAAGCTCACGTTTGAAAATAAACATCCAATTTTATTACATGATTGCCAGGTTTCGAAATTATTTTATGGACATTTTCATGTAAGTAATTTTCATGCAGGAGTGCAAACGACATTTGCCCATATTAGGCAAAATTTTTATCCTATTGCAGCCAAACGGCATATCAAAAAAGTAATTTTTAATTGTTTGACTTGTTTTAAACACAAGCCTGGATCAATATACCAATTAATGGGTGATTTACCCACTACGCGAGTAACACCCTCCCGACCATTTTCTAATTGCGGAGTGGACTTCTGCGGCTCGGTGCAAATAAGTGAGGGAAAAAGAAAACGTACAATTGTAAAAGCGTATGTTGCGGTTTTTGATTACTTTGCAACTAAAGCAATTCATTTGGAATTGGTGAGTAATTTAACTTCTGATGCTTTCATAGCCGCTCTTAGAAGGATGATTTCTCGTATTGGGAAAGTTTATAATATGTATTCGGACAACGGAACGAATTTTGTGGGAGCAAACCGCGAATTGCGTGACGCATATGATGTATTTAATTCAGAGCATCATCAAGAATCGGTAACAAGCGCTTTCGCGGAAATAAGAATAAATTGGCATTTTACGCCTCCACGCTCTCCTAATTTTGGGGGAATATGGGAAGCGGCGGTAAAGTCTGTAAAAAGTCACTTGTATAAAACAATGAAAGAAGTCATATTTAATTTTGAAGAAATGTATACTCTTTTAGTGCAAATTGAGGCAGTACTTAACTCGCGACCCTTAACACCTATTTCTAACGACCCTACTGACTATTCCTTTCTTACACCTGGCCACTTTCTATTCGGAGAGGCAGTAACATGAATTCCATGCAAAGAATTAGCCGGTATAAAGATAAATCGGTTGTCAAGGTGGCAGCATTTACAACAACTTCACCAACATTTTTGGAGGCGCTGGTCTAGTGAGTACCTGGAGCAACTACAGAATCGGAATAAGTGGAAAACTATGCAAAAATCATGCAATGTGAGCCAACTTGTTATTTTAAAGGATGACAACCATCCACCCGCAAAATGGCGCGCTGCTAGGATCAGCGAAGTTCACCCAGGAAGCGATGGACTCGTCCGAGTGGTCATCGTAAGCACTCCAGGAGGCGCTACTACCCGGAGAGCTGTCACAAAATTTTGCATTTTGCCCATGGAGGAGGAATCCTAACACTCCCACATCTGTAATTCCATTTTAGTGAGTGTGTGATAAGCCGAATTTAGTATAAGCAGTGCGGATGCATTGAACCGTCAATGCATACTATTCTTCGGGCGTTAATTAATTATGCAATTTGTGAATATTTTATTCTTTATTTTATGTGCTTAAAATAATTTTCAATTGTGTTTTATCATTATCATATAGTTTAATTTGATTAAAAGACACCTTTTAATCGGGGGCAGTGTGTTAAAGCGCATGTGCCACCCTTGGCGCCCATTGATTGTATAGCGGCTGAGAGGGTGTACCACGAGCATCGTCACTAGCTCCTCGACTACATTACTGTAAATATCGACTGTATACAGGGTGACTGACGAAAAACCTTTGGTGCTGTATCTCGCTTATTTTTTATCCGATTTTAATAAATAAAACATCAAATTAAACCATTTTTAAAAGACTTTAATAGGATCTGTTATTTTTCTCGCACCCAGTTTTTGACAAAATACGATCAACATTTTTTTTTTAAATTGCACTGTATATATATTTTTATTGATTCGCAAGGAGATTTTTTTTCTGAATATAAAATTGTAGACAAATTTATCCATACATCAAACTTAAGTCAAGAAATTGAGGATTAAAAAAATAAATAAAAAGTCAAGTATCCATTGTAAGCAATATACAGACCCTATTTTAAATGTCAAAAGTAACAGTGACAGCCATTGATACAATACTGCAACGATTTTTAATTATTTCATAATTAAAATGTTGCAATATTTCAAACACTGTACTAGAATTTTGTGCTTCTACAGAAATCGTTTTTCAGTTTTTGAAATCTTGCAACATTTTTATTATGAAATTATTAAAAATCATTGCAGTATTGTACCAATGACTGACACTGTCACTTTTGACATTTGGAATAGGCTCTGTATATTGTTTACTATGGGTATTTGATTTTTAATTATTTCTTTTAATCCTCAATTTCTCGACTTTGGTTTGATGAATGGATAAAATCGTTTACAAATTTAGATTCAGAAAAAAATCTCCTTGCGGATCAGTACAAAATATATATACAGTGCAATTTGAAAAAAAAAGTTGACCGTCTTTTGTCAAAAACTGGATGCAAGAAAAAATATCAGTATAGTTCATATTAAAGTATTTTAAAAATCATTTAATTTGATGTTTTATTTATTCAAATTGGATCAAAAATAAGCGAGATACAGCACCAAAGGTTTTTCGTCAGTCACCCTGTATAAATGTGAATAAACGTGTTATTGTTTACTCTTCTGGACTTCTTGAGAACCACCCCCGTGAACCCACCATCAGCGTTCACACATGTAAGTATTAACTTTAATCTAAATGTAAAAAAAACAAGATATAATCAAATCTAGACCTATAACAATCCATGGACGAGTACAACTTTTCGATGCATTAGATAAAACTGCCTAGACTTTTATCAGTAATCTTTCTGAAAAGTTTGATAATTTTTTTAACTATAATATAAGCGCTTCTAGTTAAATTTTTCAAAGGAAATATATAAAACAGACTAATAAATACAACGTAAATTGGTATAATGATAATGTAGGCATAATGCGTGATAATTTAAATTTTATAAAGGAGATCAGCTGAGCTTATCCTGAAAAGAAGTCTGACTATCTCTTACATAACAGCGAATATAAGTCAGAAATATGCACTCATAAAATACAAGCTAACGCTAAATATATTAATAAATCTGCAAATAGTCCCAAGGCTTTATTGCCTCTAAATAATTGTGGTAGATCAAGTTCAAATGATAAAACATGTGTCATTGATTACTTTACCAACCTTACCATAGCAAAATATATGCCCCTGTTGTTTTCATTCATATACAACTACTTTCAAACTATAATTTAATTTTGGGTTTAATTATTTTGAATTTTAGAGGTAAGAGAATCTGTTGTGTGGGATATTGCTGGGATATTAAAGGATTCTGGATTGAAGAGGCTGTTACTAGTTGAAAATTTATATCACTTCATAAAATACATAAATTTTGGTTTCAAAATCTTTTTTATTACTCTACAACAATGTTTCACCACACAGTGGCTTCATCAGCTAGATGAAAAATATTAAAATTATTACAAATTACAATTAGGATTTATATACCAGGTTCAGTGAGCGAAATGAGACATATTGAGAGGGC
This sequence comes from Ontholestes murinus, assembly GCA_963969525.1. Lineage (NCBI taxonomy): Eukaryota > Metazoa > Arthropoda > Insecta > Coleoptera > Staphylinidae > Ontholestes > Ontholestes murinus. Next base: position 78,037,924 of record OZ018387.1, read on the forward strand.
GTGTTTAGTTGTGATTGGCCGGCCTATTGTTACAGTAATAGATTACTAAAATACAGAACATAAATGAAAAAATATAATAAATAATAATAAAAATGAATGACATAAGGTAGAGTACATTTACTTACAGTAACATAAATGAGTATAATGAAAATGTAAAAATTGAACAAAACATCTGGTTTTTTATTCAAATGCGAACAATTGGGAGTTATTCAGAAATATATCGCGATCCGGACCAACAGTAAGTGAACATCAGTAAGAAAAGCACTCTAATTCGCTGAACGAATATGGTTATGTAAATATTTTACAAAAAATGCTAGCGACCAGAGATGTATTATCAGCTTACTTGAAGGTACTTCATTTGAAACTATTATACACATTACACAATATAGAAGCTATCAAGATCAGAATCAATCCAATCATTCACAAGAAATTCGAGGGCGCCCTGAAAGTATTGATATGATTCTAAGATCAATACACTTTTTTAAACGATACTTCATCGTCTCATCAAGCTGTCGGAAAAGTAGGATGTTTCGAAGTCTGCAAAATTACCATCTGCTCTCCTCTTTTGAGGCAAATGTCTTTCCTGACAGCAATTTTTTTAGGTTTAGGAATAGGAAAATATCGCTGGGGGCTAGATCCGGTGAATATGGAGGATGAGATAATAATTCCTAGCGCAACTCATTCAATTTAGACACGGCGATACCGATAAACGAGTCGGTGCATTATCGTGGCGAAAAAGCACTTTTTTCCGCTGCAAACGAGGTCGTTTCTCCTTCAATACTACATAGAATCGACTCAATAAATCGCTGTAGTATTTCCCCGTTATCGCTTTTCCCTTCTGCAGATAGTCGATGAGGATCACACTTTGGAAATCCCAAAAAAATGGTCGCCATAATCTTTTCGGCCGATGGAATGGTTTTTGCTTCGCCCAGAAAAGTCCACTGCTTCGACTGTTCCTTGGTCTTCAGTATGTAGTGGTGGATCCATGTCTCATCTATGGTTAAGAAACGCATGAAGAAATCCCTTGGATTGCGTTGAATCCTGGCCAGACACTCCTCCGAAACCGTTACCTGTTTTTGTTTTTGGTTCGGTGTGCGCAAACGCGGTACCCATCGCGCCGAAAGCTTTTGCATTCCCAAAATTTCGAGTAAGATATGGCCAACGCGCTCTTTTGAGATGTCTGTTGTCTCTGCTATTTCCTTCAGCTTCAATCGGCGATCGGCTAATACGACATCATTAATCTTGTCGACAATTTCATCGTTGGTAGCGGCTTTTGGGCATTTACTGCGTGGCTTGTCACTTATGCTTATGCGGCCACGTTTGAACTCGTTCACCTAAAAGCTGATGTCAAATATGATGAAGTAGGTCCGCCTTGACCCTCTAGCAAAATATTTCGAATTTCCGTGGCCGTTTTTCTAGCCATCCAAAAGTGTTTTATCACTGCGCCAAATTTGATTTTATCCGTTTTTGCGAAATCGCCCGACTTGCTGAGCAAAATTCATTGTTGAACAACAACTAATGACAGGAGATGTCTGAAATTTTGACATTGCTATTAAAAGGGTAGCCCTTGCCGAAAATAAAAAACTGAAACACCTCGTCTCATGAAAAAAACAGCCCACACCACCCACATGCGACTATCACCACCGAAGTTTCACGACAGATTCGTTAACTTAACAGCCACTACGTTCACCGACAATGAAATTAAAGTATTACAAAAAGCAGACATTGGAAAGTTAGCGATCAATGCAGAGATAGCCCCCAATAAATCAAAAAACAGCACATTGGAAAATAAATGCCTATTAGAATCTACGATTATGAAAAATAGTCAAGGCAGTAAACCAAATCACGAAATCCATCTAACGAAGAATATTCGGAAAAAAATTATCGAAAACATCATATTCAACAAAGCCGATAAAGGTAATAGAGTAGTTGCTCTACCGATTGTTGATTTTAGTAACAAAGTGACCGATTTCCTTGAATTAAACAATTTCAAATTAATAAAAATTAACCCTACAAACAAATTTCAAAAACAACTTAAAACCACATTATCTGATAATAATACTCTATTTTGCTAAATTCAGAAACGTATATTAATCACCACCTAAATTATATGGCCAACTTAAACTTCTCCTGTCTCAATTCGACTCGTGGTACCAAATCTTTTTGCACCGTGTAGAAAGTTATCAAAAACATGAATCAAAAACATTTTAGAAATCACAAAATTTTGTTCCAAACATGCAGTTCAAAATTCCATAGACTTAATCAATAGAATTTCCAAGATTAAAATTACAGCTAATTTATCCAATTCGTTTTCAAACATAACACCAAGGGAGGTAATTGGCATAATAAAGGAGGTTGTTACATCTAATGGTACAAACCCTAGTATTGCGGCAGAAATTTTCTTATTTTTGGAGATATGCTTAACACAAATAAAATCCATAATAAAATTATTATTTATTCAAAAATTATTTATATTGGTATCGATTTGTAGATGATACATAAATACTATTCACGTTAAAATATATAAGTCCTTTACGTTGTAGATAATTCACTAATAAATAGAAAAAACACGAACATATTTTCGTAAAATCTACAACAAATGAGTCTTATTAACTCTACAAGAACAAATCACTTTTGAAACAACTACTTCTCTAGCTAATACTTCGACAGACATTGAATAATACAAAAGTAATTTGCGTGTTACAAAATAGCAAGGCTATCAAAGCAACACTAGTTTGAACGTATTTCTTTCTGTAAAATTAACTAAAAATGATTGAATGTACGTTAAAATAATTTGTGAGTGCCTATACTATGGTAATTTTGGACAAGAAATGAATTTAGGTTGATGTAATTAAAATAAATTAGCAAAAGCAAATAAATAATTCAATACTCAATTTTATAACCATCTGTAGACACGTGTTTCGATATTTCAATCTCTTCAGTACAGCTTTATTATAAAATTGATTTTAAACATAAATAAAATAAATAAGACCTTCATTATTGTGTCAGTTGCCGTGCATATCTGAGTAAGTTATTTATATTTCATTATATTTATTTTAGTAAACGTTTTTATTTATGTTTAAAATCAATTTTATAATAATATTATATATTCACGTTGTTTTTGCATAATGGGAAGCCATGGAAATTTAGTATTTATGTTGGCACTAAAACTGTTTACTGAATTAAGTTATATTTTCTATAAGTTTGAGGTTACAAGTAGTGTCAACGTTTTGTGCCTTATTGTCAGTTTTACTAGGTTGCAGCAGAAAAATACTCACAATTTCGGCTGAAATTTGGCATATCGTTTTGGTATTAAACATAAGATTTTTTATTAGTATTTTAATTTCAACGTTAATAATTCTTGGCATTTTAAGAAATTTATCAGAAATTTTTTGACAAATAACAGACTTTATCAAACAAAGCGATCTCGTTTTAAATGAACGTATGATGGTCGTTGGAAATTTAGCAATATGGTATGTATTTTGATAGGTTCACGTGCCAGGCGCTTGAGTGACGGAAAATTGACGAATAGTGTGTCCAACGTTAAAAAAATAAATCATGACCATCCATAATGCAAAATCAACGTGAATAGCGTTTATATTGGTCTGCTTCAGAGGCACAAACAATCAATCATTTCTAGGTCATCATTAACATCCATAGTAAGATAAAATTTATTTTAGAAGTAGAATCAAAGCAGTCAATTAATTTTCTAGATATAACTATTGATCGAGCGAACAAAAAGCATGAATTTAACATTTTTCCATAAACTAGCCCACACTGATGACTTTATCACATGCAATATTATAATCAAAAATTTTATAAATTCGTGCATTCCATTCCATGATAGATCACCCCCTTCTAGGAAACTAATTTTAGTAATTTTCAAGTAGCATCCATTAAAAATACACTAGTCAAAAAGCAACAAAAGCATATAAACTTAATAATTCAGATTGAGTATAGTAAAACACTTGTTTTGTTACATATTTTTATTCTCAGTTGCCTGACATGTGTTTCGATCCGTTACGATCATTTTCAAAGGTAAAACTAATTTGATTTTGAAGAGTGTTCGAATATATATATATATATAAATAAGGCTAATTAGCGGAGATTACAGCGTTAATGATGTTGTCGGAATTGTTTATCTCATGCTGATGGTTCAGTAGATAATCCCCCCTGATGGCTGATGGCTCGTTTAATCTCTAATCCCTCTAATAGGTTCAGCTTCCGACCCTTTCGGCTAATATGGATTGGTTTTATCTCCCCCATGTAGTGTTCCGTGGTTGTACAATAGTCCGATAATCCTGCGATCTAAATTCAAGTTATTGTAAATGTATCTTATTATCTTATTTTGTATATTTTTTTTTGTAGGACTTGTAAAGTAAATAAACTAAACTAAACTAAACTAATTGATTTTCTGTGTTCCCGTTGCCTTGTTTCAAAATTTCTCCCCGTTTGGCATATGTATATGCCATCACAATTTACGCAATTGATTTTGTACACCCCTGATTTCTTTAATATTTGCTTTGTTTCAATTTTATTATTTACAATTTTGTCACCTAAATTTGTTCTATTGACTACTATTGCCTTTATATTATCTAATTTTTGTGCTGGCATTGTAAACAAATGGTATTACTGAAAATATATTATTTCCTGTATCTTTTTTGGCATTTGAGCTGTACAGGAGATGTTTCTTTATTATCCTCCTCTTCTTTTTTAAGATCTTGAAAACTGTATTTTGATTATAACCATTGTTGTTGGCAATTTGGATTATGGTATCCAGTTCTTCTTTGTAATCCTTCTCGGTCATTGGGATTGATAACAGGCGGTGGATATATGTATTCAACGCTGCTCGCTTGATTGATTCGGACTGGAATAAGTCGTTAGGTATAATGGTGTCTGTTGTGGTTGGCTTCCTATAGATTGGGTATTGCAGTTTGTTATTGATGTTGATGCTATCCGTGAGGTCCAGGAAATTAATTTTGCCATTCTCTTCTTTCTCTATTGTGCATTGTATATGTTTGTTGATGTTATTAATTAATTGTAGGAATGTATCTAGTTGTCGATCTGATCCTCCTCATATACAAAATACGTCATCCACGTATCGACACCAGTGAATGATATTATTCCTCAATGGATTGTTGGTGTTAAACATTTTTTCTTCAAACAACTTCATAAATATTTCCGCGAATAATGGCGAAGTCGGAGAACCCATTGGCAGACCATCTGTTTGAATATATAATTTGTCGTTGAAGCGGAAATAATTTTGTTCTAGGCATACATTGATGGTATTGTAGATATCAGTTTCTTGCGGACAATGCTGTTGTAAAGCTGTTTTTATGATGGTTTTTCATTCTGGGACGGGTATGGATGTAAATAAACTTTTTACGTCAAATGATACCACGATTACTTTTCTGTTCAACGTAAGGTGTTTTGTTGAGTTTACGAATTCCACCGAGTTTTTTATCAAGTGTTCTGATCTGCATGGTATCAGTTGTGGTAATTTGTTATTAATATATGAACACACTTTATACGTTGGAGCTTGGCAGTATGATACCACTGGTCGAATAGGTATATTGTCCTTGTCAATGTTGGGCATTCCGTATAAAGTGGGAGCTCTCTGGTTCATTTCCTTAAGTTTAAATTTCTCCTGTTCTGGTATATTTGTTGTTTGTTTTATTGTTTCTGTAATTTGTTTTTGGAATCTCGTAGTTGGGTCTTTGTTTAATACATGGAAGTTGTTCGCAGCTATGAACGTTTCAACTTTTTCTACGTATTCCATTTTGTTGAGTATAGTAATTGTGTTTCCCTTGTCCGCTTTGCATATTATTAAGTTGTGATCACTGCACTTTTGTTTTATTTATTAAGTGTTGAATATATTAAAAACTTAATAATTTTTCACCAAACCCGCGACATCTCTCAAAATCAGTACACCTCAGTAGTATGGAAAGAATATCGGAAAATGTGGCAAATACTTTAAGTTAATTTAACTTCAGCACTTAATTTAAAACCACCAACACATTGTCAAAATTTATTAATAATACTAAAGACAAAAAAAATATCGAGGGTCTGCCTATTGACTTGTGGGGATTGTCCAAAAGTTTACGTTGGCCAAACAGGGAAAGTTTTTTTTGAACAACGAAAAAAAAAAACACAGAACTTGTTTTAGTCAAGGAAAATCGGATTCAACTTATGTTGAATATTTAAAAGAAAATGGCCACTCATTTAAAAATGATTTCAAAATCCTACATAAAGGAAATAAAGGCTTAAAACTTAATTTGCTAGAGTGAATGGAAATTAATAAATATCAGAACTAAGCTATTCTGCTAAACGATCAAATGGATGTCAACGACCCACCAATACTAAATATGTTTTAAATTTTTAATTTAAACCTATACTAGATATATATGTACATATTTGTAGTGAATTATTATATTACATATTCATTCATTCAATATTTCAAACTGTGATTTTTACATTTCCATTGTACTTATCTAAGTTACGGTAAATGAAAGTAATCTACATTATGTCATTGTATTGTGTTAGCTTATGCACGTATTATTATTTATTATATTTTTTCATTTATGTTCTGCATTTTAGTAATCTCTTATTGTAACAATAGGCCGACCGGTCACAACAAAACACCCCCTCTTAATATGTTTCATTTCGCTTACTCAACCTAGTATAGAAATCCTAATTGTAAATTGTTATCATCATATTTTTCTACTTGATGAAGCCACTGTATGGTGAAACATTGTTGTACAGTAATAAAAACGTTTTTGAAACCATATACTGTCTCAGTATTTCATGAAATTAAAAGATTCCAACAGCCGAGATATTTATAGTATGTCTGTTCAAATTGGTACTAAATGTTATTATTGCATCCCTAACAAAATTTAATAATTTATGCATAACGTCTAAACATTTTCCCGAAGAAACCAGGGTTGTACTTATTACTTTTTGATCAGATTATAGAAAATTTCGACAATAATAATATAATTACACGCCGCACAGTGTGTAATTTCGCATCGCAAGGGTCCAGAGGTGGTGGGGGAAGGCAAAAATCAAATTGATACTACAAGAAAACTAAGTACGGCATATTATTAAGCATACTTCAAAGCTTATAAAACTGAATTTATAGATTTTTAGGTGTACCCATATAAGTACAATGAACCCTCAAAATCAAACATTTTTGAGATTTGTTCAGCGCGCTATAATATGGACCTTTGTTAATTATTTCTTAGTCGGCCCCCACTCAATCTATCATAACCATTTTACAGCACAATAATCAATATAATTTTTCCTATCCAATGATATTTTTTACATTGCTCTATCTTAACTGTAGTGGTAGTTATAATTAATTAAAAATAAGCAATTTTTATTTTTAAATTTCAACTTTACTTAGGCCAAAATAAATTTTAACAAAAATTAGAGGTATAGCGTTAACTTCAAAAAATCGCCCAGAATGTTCTCTATATGTCCATGTAAGAAATATTTTTATATCGATCCCCATTCAATAGTTATGATTTTTTTTCTTCGCCAAGTCATGTCCAAAAAGCGAGGGAATGGGCCCATTCTGATGTTGCCACTTAGAAATCGTCGCGCGCTTTGCTGTATGTAATACAATATTCGTTTATTTCAAAAACTTGAGGAATTCTGTTAACAATAATTAATTTACTATTGTATTCGCTATGACGGCATGCAAGAATAAAATTTATACCGGTTCCCGTTCGCAAGTTACAATATTATTATTTATAAATGAATATGTTGCATGTCGGGAAAAGCTTTCGCAATTAATTTGTTTAGGAAATTACTGAAAATTTTGAAAATACAACAAAACGGGTATTTATGATATCATTTTTAAAGTACTTTAATATGAACTGAACTGATATTTTTTCTTGTATCCAGTTTTTGACAAAACGATCAACTTTTTTTTTTCAAATTGCACTGAATATATACAGGGTTATTCACGCTATACGGCACGGAATATTGTGGCCAAAATACGTGACTTTCAAAAACATTCACTTTGGGGATATATGGGGGTCTATTAGGGCTACTTTTTAAAATTATTTTCATAATATACAGGGTGTCGCAAAAACCCTAAAAGTATCAAAGTTGTGTTTTTTTAAATGAAACACCCTGTATTTTATTGCATTTTTGGATCCGTCTATAAAAATAAATATGTGTTTTAATAATGTTTTTATTACATAAACCTTAAGGTTTTTGAACTAATTTGAATTTTGTAAAAATGTAACCTAATTTTCATGTTTCAAATACTTAAAAAAATAATTAAGTTATGCATACCAAATTTACACTGAAGTGTAATAATAGATCATATTTTATTTTCCAAGTATAATAAACTTGACATCTTATGCCGGGTGTAAAAAAATTGGAATTAAACAAATGAGAACTTTAAATAGCTATAACTTCATTTATTTAAATGGGACGCTATATTTATTAATTTATCAGCAAATGCACGTTTTAATTACCTTTCGAATGGTATTTAAATCTTAAGTGTTAAGTCTTCTCGTTTTTGCAGAAAACGCCAAAATATTGTTTATTGCACCGTTTTAGTAATCTTTAAGTAAAAAATTTTATGTATCTAGTTTTCTATCGTATTTAAAAACGTCAGATAATTAATTTAGTCTGTTACTTTAGTTTAAAAAGGATGTCTTTTGTTATAGTTGTGTTATTTTGCGTTTTTGTGTTAGATCGTTAGTAATCGTTATTGTTTGAACATGGTAGTTGTATGTCATAGTAAAAAATGAAAATTTACACAGATTTTCTTATACTAAGGTTTTTATAACTGACACTTCCAATTTCTTTAAACTGGTTTAATAGTCTCTCAAAAATGGCTGGCTTAGGGTGATTTCTTTCGGGAAACCTTTAAGTATAAACTCGACAAGCCAATAAACAATTTTGATGACATTCTCCAAGCATGAAAATAATGCCAATAACCCCTTTTTTTGAGTAAATCTTCATTTATTACCAAAAAATACAACAGCGATGTTTTTCAATTTCCATAAAATAATATTATAACTCTCCAAAGGGAACCGGTATAAATATTATTCTTGTACGTCGTTATATCAGATACATCAGAAAATTAATCAGTGTTAACAGAATACCTCAAATTTTTCAAAATTTTTAAGAAACGAATCTTGCAGCCAAGCGCGTAGCGATTTCTAAGCGGCAACATCATAACGCGCCCATTCTCCCGCTTTTCGGACATGACTTGCCGAAGAAAAAAAATCATAACTATTGAATGGGGATCGATATAAAAATATTTCTTACATGGACAGATAGAGAAGATTCTGGGCGATTTTTTGAAGTTAACGCTATACCTCTAATTTTTGTTAAAATTTATTTTGGCCTATGTAAAGTTGAAATTTAAAAATAAAAATTTCTTATTTTTAATTAATTATAACTACCACTCAAGTTAAGATAGAGTAATGTAAAACATGTTGTTGGATAGGAAAAACTATATTTATTATTGTGTTATAAAATAGTTATGATAGATTGAGTGGGGGCGACTGAGAAATAATTAACAAAGGTCCATATTATAGCGCGCTGAACAACTCTCAAAAATGTTTGACTTTGAGGGTTCATTGTACTTATATGGGTACACCTAAAATTCTATAAATTCAGTTTTATAAGCTTTGAAGTATGCTTAATAATATGCCGTACTTAGTTTTCTTCTAGTATCAATTTTATTTTTGCCTTCCCCCACCACCTCTGGACCCTAGCGATGCGAAATTACACACTGTGCGCCGGTGGTTGCACATTCGGTTGCGGCCCCGAACTGACGTGCAGCAACATTGGTACGGGCCAGTAGTTGAATGGTGACCGGTACCATTCACCATTGGGATACAATTAATAGTGCTTTAGAATGACGGGGGCGATCTTTTAAAGCAGGGGCTCGCGAGTGAATACGTTCATGTTGCCGACTGCTGACAAACATCGTGTTGACGTATTTTGCAATTCGTGAGGGGATTGTGAATTTTTCCTTGTTGCACATGCGTGACTGTTCGTCATTCTTTCGGTTCTTCGTACGCAAACGTGACTGATTAGAAATTTAAAATTATATGGTGGACACCCTACAAATGGCGAGCATAAAGAAAAGTGGATGCAGAATGTCGGTCTTTTCAAGAAAAATGGACACATGATTATTTTTTTGTTGAGGTGAAAGGCAAGTCCGTGTGCTTAGTTTGTGGGGATGCGTTAGCTGTTATTTAGCGTCATTACAGCACAAAACATGCAAAATTAAATTAATTGGGAGGCCAAATGCGTCTGGATAAAATCGAAGCTCTTCAGCAGAATTTTAAATAACAACAAGTCGTTTTCACTAAACTTCGTGGTGACAATGACAACGTTATTTAGGCAAGTTATGTAGTGAGCGAGCTAATCGCAAAGAAACTAAGGCCTCATGTAGAGGGAGAGTTTGTGAAGGTGTGCATGGTGGGTGCTGCGGAGTTGATAGTACCAGACAAAGTAAAATTGTTTCAGAGCGTTAGTTTGTCTCGGAGAACCATCTCAGATCGGATTACTGACTTAGCATAAGATATTAAAAACACACTGAAGGGATCTGAAGAATATTTCCAATTTTTCTCTCTGCGCTGTGACATAACAAATACTGATCAACTGGTCGTGTTCGTTCGTGGAATAAATGCAGAATTTAACACGCGAGAAGAACTGCTGTCACTGGAAACCATGCATGGCACTACAACAGGTGAGGACTTGTATGAGATACTTGTTCTATCAATGAAGAAACTTGAGCTAACCATTGAAAAGTTAAGTGGCCTTACTACAGGTGGCGCTCCAGCCATGGTTGAATCGCAGAAAGAGTTAATTGCATTTGTAAAGAAAGAAATGAATCGTCTCAGTCTTGACCCAACTAATTTAATTATATGCCACTGCAACATATATCAAGAAAGTCTCTCTGCATAGTCGTTCCGGCTCGACAATGTAAAGTCAACAGTAGTGTCATTAATTTTATCAAAAGCAGAGGGCTTAATAGCCGCCAATTTAAGGAATTTCTAAATGACCTTGACTCTGAGTACGGTGATCTTGTTTATCACTGTGAAGTACGGTGGCTGAGTGGCGGAAACATGCTCAGGGAAGTCAGTAATAGCAAGTGGCTGTGTAATCTAGCGTTTATGGTGGACATTACTAAGTACCTGTCAGAGCTAAACGTCAAGCTGCAGGGTCCCAACCAGCTTCTCAGCTCCCTACTTTCAAACGTAAAATCATTTGAAGCTAAATTAAAGCTGTGGAAAGTGCAACTCGAAACTAATAACACGCTGCATTTCCCTACGCTGGAAGGACAAAAGCCTTCTACGACACTTGAGCATGCTTGTGAATGTGCGAAACTAATTGACGCATTTAATGAAAGATTCAAGGACGTGAAAAGTAAGCAAATTAAATTGATCATCTTTCCTACACCGTTCAATGTGGAACTAGCTGATGTGCCTGATAACCTCCAACACGAAATCATTCAGCTGCAAACTAATGTTGAGCTGAAAGCTAGATACAATAATCTCCCACTGCTTGAGTTCTATAAACGTTACATACGTAATGATGAATTTCCCATTTTGAGGAGACATGCATTAAAATTAAAATATTCATCTGTATTTGGAACAAATTTGGACAACTGTTGCGAGCAGTTCTTTTCTAACTTACAATCCCAACGAATCGACTGCGTTCCAGATTGACCAACGTAAACCTGGAAAATCAGTTGCGAGTAGCCACATCATCAATATCAGCTAATATCACACGACTCAGTAAAGAAAGGCAGTTTCAGCCATCACATTAGGATTAGGATGAGTTAATTATGTTTAAAAATTGATATATTTTATGTTTGTTTATTTTTCATTTGTTTATTTATAATATATATTTTTTGTTACTACTATTATTGTCTATTATTTGTCTGGCCCGCGAATGATGTTATAAATTTCTAAATGGCCCTTGGCAGAAAATAGGTTCCCCACCCCTGCTTTAAAGTAACAAGCTCATTTACACACACAAACACACAAATCACACGTCGGAAGAACCACGTAGTCGATATCCAAATACTACTACTACTAATATAAGTAATGAAAATCAATATGGTTTTCGCAAAGGTTATCGCGTTTAGTAATGATATATATGAGACCTTGGAGCAAAGCTCATACTCTGTTGCCATCTTCATGGACCTGGGAAAAGCGTTTGATTGTCTATCCACGTATTATTGATAGACAAATGATATATTTATAAAAAAGGTTAAATGAAAATAATTTTTAAGTTTTTATACCACTATTTATTGTATAATATACACAAACAAAGTTTACAATATATTATCAATTTTGACACAACTATAGTTTCGACCTTTGCAGGTCATTATCAAGTGTTGATAATGACCTGCAAAGGTCGAAACTATAGTTGTGTCAAAATTGATAATATATTGTAAACTTTGTTTGTGTATATTATACAATAAATAGTGGTATAAAAACTTAAAAGTTATTTTCATTTAACCTTTTTTAAAATGAACTACCACATAGTAACGGTCGCTACCATCATTTTCGATATATTTATAATTTCCATCGAGATAGATACGGCATGATTGTCTCTTTCTTAAGTTAACGTCGTCAGCAGGTCGATATCAATAACTTGACATAAAGTGAGCTTAAATTGACCTGTGATGTACCTCAAGGATCAATTCTGGGGCCATTATTGTTTCTCATTTATATTAGTGACCTTCCATGCCAATTGAGCAGTCCATCGGTGCTGCATTTTGCTGACTATACTACTATAAAGGAGAACAATAAAAAAACAAAAAAGGCCTTTATTGGCATACACCCCATATTTACATATAATTACTACATTATTATTATTTTATTCTTCTTCCTCGTTTTCTTTTTTCTACCGATTTTCTCAACCGCCTGCCTCAGTCACCACTTCTTCTTCTTTTTTTTCCCGTCCCATTCTTATCACAATCTCTATACCTGCCCCATCATCTCTCATCCATTCACCTATCCTTTTCATTCCCCCTATTCACTCTTCACGCACCTCCTTGTACTCTTGGCCTAAATGACGCCATGTGTCCTCTCCACTCTCGCACAACACACACCTGCCATACCATTCCCCCATCCACACCTTTCTTCCTCTCTCCTCCGATCCACATCTAACCCTTGCCAGAGTAACTTTCTTAGACCTGTCCCATTTCGTCTATAATAGGTACTTAGGCACCCCTCCATACACTTGCCATCTTCTATACATTGGGTTGTACCCACTCCTTACAATACATTCTTGCCACTCTTGCGCTTCCACTTCCAACCATTTTTCTCTCATCCACATTCACACCATGTTCCCTGTTCCAGCCATTCACTACCGTTTCCGCCTTGTTAACGGTGGACGCGGAAGACGTCCTGGTGACGGACAGGCAAGGAAGTAGCACCGACGGTACTTTCTGGAACCAACACGCACTGGAGGCGGCACAGGGGTCCCTGGCGAGGCTCACCATCGATTAACAGCCGCAGGCTTCGATTAAACAGTTTCCCGTCTGTGATACTTGCTTGAGCTTCCACGCCACGTCAACGAATGGGCACCGGCTAGCTGTGAAAAAAGTAAAAGAACAAGACAAACATGTGTAAATTAAATACGTGGCCAGAGAAGAAGAAAATATATTACAGAATAAAGAAACATAGAAAAAACATAGAGATATAGAAAATATACAATATATAAAGAGCAAGAGGCTTGAATCGGCAAAGGCGACCAGGCTGACCACCGCTGCTGATGGCAGACGACTGATAAAGAGCGATGGTCGGAGCCTGGTTTTATATGGTGGTCTTCGTTGACGCGGCTTTGTTTCGGTCACGTAGGACCCGCAATTCCGGGAACAGGTAATGATCCTCTTCGCCGAAAAAGGGCCCGTCCTATTGTTCCACACTGGCAACTGCACATTTTGGAAAATTATCTCGTTTGGATTATTTCAATAATGCGGAATTTATGTAAATTATTATTAGGAGCAATGGGTAGCTCGTAAAATGGATTAAAATATAATTACGCATTTGTTACCACGTTCAGGTAAACTGAACGCCGGTAACAGCCTTACCCGCTTTTTCATACATCATTTTCCTTTCCTATCTTCATTTACTCTCTCCTATCCCCACACAAGTTTTCCATACCTCTTTCACTAATCTTTCACTATACCACGTACTCACATTCATCTCATACCTAGTCACTATTTCCATTGTCCCTACATCCATACTAGACCTGTTTGATTCCTGAAGCAAAATATACCTAATAGTTGATCTCTGCAACCCTAGAAGCTGCTTCAGGAACGTTGCGTGCTCTCTCTCAATGCATTCATACTCTTTCACTCCCCACGTTTCCACACCATACATCAATATCGCATCCCACAGTTTGCACGTCATCAGGAAGTTTCCTTCCATCAGGTTTCCCCACCTCTCTTTTGACACACACCATACCTTTCTTGCTTTTTGTTGCAAGTACTTGATGTGCTCCCTGTATCCCCCACCACTCGTAAATACAAAGCCCAGATATTTAAATTCTTTCACTCTCTCAATCACCTCTCCCTTCCATTTCAATTCTTTCAATCTCCCCTCCCTTCTTCTCCCACTATCTTCCACATTTCGGCCTTCAGCCCATCCAGTCCCGGTGCCCTGCCTCTTTTGATTTCCTCAAAGGTCCTTTCTACTTCTACCTCAGTAAACAAGTCCACTTCATCCATGTGTTGATAGTCCCCAACCCCTGCCGGCTCCCCACACATCGTCTCACAGTGTCCTATCCACTCTGCTTATGAGATCTCTTGCTTTCTCATTTCGCCTCCTCTCTTTAATATCGTCAATAGTTGTTTCTCATTTCGACACCTCCTCATCTCAATTTCTACTGTTTAATTGATTGCAGCTTCTTCTCTTCCTGTCACCCTATATTTTACTCGAAAACTATGAGGTTTACGTAAAAAAACTATTCTTAAGAATTTGTTCAGTTTTGAATTCTCTGCAATTTTTTGTTATATACATTTCATGTAACTCCAATAGTTTATTAGCAATTGGCAAAAAATATCAAAAATTTCAATTTTTATTTTTTTATTTAATTTATTTATATTTTTAATGCTAATACCCCCTTTTTTGAGTAAATCTTCATTTTTTATCAAAAAATACAACAACGATGTTCAAACAATAACGATTACTAACGATCTAACACTAAAACGCAAAATAACACAACTTTAACAAAAGACAGGCTTTTTAAACTAAAGTAACAGACTAAATTAATTATCTTACGTTTTTAAAAACGATGGAAAACTATATAAATTAAAATTTTTACTTAAAAAGTACTAAAACGGTGCAATAAACAATATTTTGGCGTTTTCTGTAAAAACGAGAAGACTTAACATTTAAGATATAAATACCATTCGATAGGTAATTAAAACGTGCATTTGCTGATAAATTAATAAATATAGCGTTCCATTTAAATAAATGAAGTTATAGCCATTTAAAGTTCTCATTTGTTTATTACCAATTTTTTTACACCCGGTATAAGATGTCAAATTTATTATACTTGGAAAATAAAATATGATCTATTGTTACATTTCAGTGTAAATTTGGTATGCATAACTTAATTACTTTTTAGGTATTTGAAACATGAAAATTAGGTTAAATTTTTACAAAATTCAAATTATTTCAAAAACCTTAAAGTTTAAGTAATAAAAACCTTATTAAAACACACACTTATTTTGATCGAAGGATCCAAAAATGCAATAAAATACAGGGTGTTTCATTAAAAAAACACAACTTTGATACATTTAGGGTTTTTGGGACACCCTGTATATTATGAAAGTAATTTTAAAAAGTAGCCCTAATAGACCCCCATATATCCCCGCGCCGTATAGCGTGAATAACCCTGTATACTTCGTATATAGGGAAAGTAAAAACACGATTGTTTTGAGTTTAGATTTATTTTGTAGATACTGCTACAATTGTTTCAAAATAAAGCTTTTTCATTATAAGTTCATAATGAAGTTTCGCCAAGTAACAGCCTTAACAATCCAATAATTGTAGAAAGTTTGGCTTGTTGGGTTTTTCTACGGTCAGTATGCTAAATAATGAAGACTTTCGACTCCTAGCCCTATCTAATCAAATAATTTCAAGAAAACACGTCTAAATCATTTCCTGTTTTGGACATGTGTTTCAATAGTATTGGACACTGTTCATACCATTTAGATAGATAATGCATGCCAACAATAAATCAAAGAATCAAGTTGATAAATATAAATGTCTGCATTAAACAGCATAGAAACTATATTAAACATGTTTCTATGAATTCTTAATCGAAAAAAAAATAGAGGTAAAATCTTTTACTACCAATGAGGCCCTGCTTAAGTCGAGGAAATAGATAATAGTTGCCAAATGTAGCCCTTTGACATTGACCTTCATCTCATCATCAATCAATAATTATTAAGTCATGGGTATCCCAAAAAATAATGTCCAAATCCTTGCAGGTTAATTATTGTACCTTCAGGAGATTTGGGCGGCTTTTAACAGACAATAACCTTCTGCTGGTCGCCCATTAGACTCCGGTATATAGTAATAAATCAATATTTCATTCCTTGACACAAATCGGTGCAAAAAACTTATTGCGTTTAAATCAACAAACCAATATTTTATGGTTGAATTCAATGGCGCATGATCGGTAACATAAAGAAATATTTTTCTCATAAGGAAGAAATTAAAAGTCAAAATTCAAATTTTATTCATAATAATAATAAATTCGGAACTAGCGTTACTTTGAAAGCTATAACTTAGTTATTCGAGTGAGCGAAATGTCATACATCCAAGTTAAGGCTCGTAAATTATAGAAAGTATACAGATTTTATAGAAAGTATACAGTAATAAGAGCAAATAAAATAAACATAACTATACACATACCAGAGCAATTCATCTTTTAATATTGAACTGACGAGACTGTTACTTGGTAAAATTTCATAATATATAAGGTAAATAAATCACTTGGTTTAAATATGGCAACCAGGTGTTTTATTTACCTTATAATTCATTTTTTGTTATTAAAAATAGTATGAACAAAAGTTGAAGGTAATATATCTATTCTAAAATGTTATGTTATATGGGATTTTTGAGTTCCGCGACGTAATGGAGAACTTAGAAAGTTATTACTTAACAAATATTATATTTTTAAATTAAATATTGATTTATAGGGGATGGAAACGATGATACCACAAAAATTGTTACATAATACTAAATATAATTTCAAACATGTAACGACAACTAACAATTATGTAATTCAATACCTGGCGGTGCTTTAGTACGAGGAGTAGTTGTTTTAACTGTAAAACTACAGCGCAGAAAGCTCAGAAACATTAGTTCTAATTATTATTATTATATTTTTAATTCCACTGTTAATCACGAGAACTGGAATTAAAGCAGAAAATTATTTATACAATGAGTATCGTAATTGATAGAAATTGACTACGTAAACACACTCAATTCATTTTAAGCTAAATGATACTAATGAAATAAAGTTCACTATATCAATAAATTATGTCAGAAAATAGATAAACGTATATCTAATAAAAATACAATTAGTACTGAAAATATCAAGTTTTATCGTTTTTTTGTAGTAAATTAAACAAATAGTTACTGCCAAACCCACCTTATCCATTAAAATATTCATTCACATAGTATAGTATAGCCGCAAATGCTTTCCTGTCCCGGCCTTGACAACAACAAAAAAGATAGAAGCAATAAAAATAATTCTTATAAATAATTCATTGCTAATTTTCACAAATAATTGCCCAACGTACTATTAACCTACCTCAATATATTATCAATTCCCCTTGTATCCTGTTGATCTTGTATAATAAATTATTCATTGCCCTGGCTTACTCTCGACTCTTGTTTTCCCCCGGAAGAAATAAAACCAAATTTATATTATATTGCTTATATAACCTTCAGAATATTTATGTATTTTTAAATAAACGATTTATTAAGAATTAAACTATAATCTAAGCAATTGCTTCAATTTTTATTATATGTGCCCACAATGTTTCGTATAGAAATACTGTATAGTTTATTTATCGGACAAGGAGAAATAAAACATCTCCAAATCCCACATTACCAAATAATGCATACAATTTAATAACAATCAGAGTAAGTGTGTAATTTTTATGACAAGAATATATATTTATATATACCACCTGCAGATATTCTCATATTCGGAAAGAACTTTAAGACAATAATTCTTAATTATTAATAATTTTGTTTTATAAAAATTCGCATTTCAATGGCATAAATTATGGTATTGACCATGAGAATAATAATTGCTATATTAGAAATTTTTATATCCAGTATAAAAACCAACGTTAATAATTATACATTTGGAGAAGCGGATGGATAAAGATGTAAACATTATATGGGAAAACATAATTTAATTAGGGAAGTAGTTTAAAAAGTTGGACGTTTATTCATTCATAGCTCAAATATAAAAAAAAACCTTCTCTTTCAAATATGCTAATCTAAATATTTGAAATGAAGTCTCTTCATCTACAACACATAATATTGATCTATTCAGAAATATTACTTTTGAAGCAAAAACTATGACTACTTTCTTCAGAAGCTCTTTGCTTTGGGTAAATTTAAGTTAAGAAATTCGTCATATATATCATATACTTGTATCTCATTAATCACTTGGTGAAACATTATGTTAATATATAGGTTTTATAATTAAAATCACTGTTTTTTTTTTAATTTTTCAACTAGTTTCGGCTTATTTCCATTATAAAGATTGATTAATAATGAATATTAGTTGGCATGGAGAAGAGGAGACTTTTACGAAGGTTAGGAGGGTTTTTAAGAAGAATATTGCATTTTGTGATGAAGCTGAGAGTGTGATAGCCGGAGAATTCTTGTTTTCTTAAACCAGGATAATTTTGTTTTTTTCTAAATTTTAAGAGTGGTATTGAAGGTAACGATCCGAACTAATTTATTTCCTGTATCTTTTAAGTACAATTTCTTGATATATGTTTGTTTTTGGGTTCCGTGAGAAAAATATCAATATAAATAATACTTGAATGAGTAAAATTACACACTGACTAAAATCACATATAGAACCAAAAAATTATTCTTGTCTGGTAGAGGAAATCAATTAGCTTAGATCATTACATTGATGTTTTTTGCACTTTTATTCTGCATATGTGTCCATACTGGCTCATCTGTCCCTCCATTATTTTTTCTTTGGTTGGTATTATCAATGAATTTTGCCTGCATGTCTCGTACCTTATCCTGCCTCTTTTGGTTTTATTTTTATTATTCTTATCCTTATTATTTTTCTGTTGTTATTTTTATAGTTATCCATAATTCGCTACTGTATATCAGAGTGGGTTTCATAACTTTTATTAATTATTTCTGTTTTCGGACTTTCTTTATATTTTGTCGAAGAAAGTGTTTCTCGGGATGTTTAATAGTATTGCTGTTTTGCCAATTTTATCTCATATATCTTTCTATGTAATCGTTGTTCAATTGTTGTTCCAAAATATCTGTAGGGTTCAGTTGTTTTAATATATTTTCTTTGATAATTACTACTTGTTTTTCTATGCAATTATCAGGGTCTTATTTTCAAGTGGATTTTAGCCAATTCATTATTTAATATGAGTAAAACACAGTTTGGCACTTATTTCACTTGTTTTATTAAATGCTAGATGTACATTTCGGTTACAATGTAACCATTATCAATAGCAAACTAAATTAATTTTTAGTAAGTGTATTTATAATATATACCTGTCTGGAATAAGGAAAAAACGTGGAAAGGTGAACAATAGGATTAGTAATTGGGTTTTTAAGGATTAATTATTCCTAGTAAAGGATTATTTAAGGGGCTTAAATCGAAGTTCAGTAAATTATATTGGTGTTTTTCATTTGAATTGCTTCCAACATATTTAGGTTATAGTTATCCGAACTTTTTAATAATTTAGCATTGTTTATCGAAAATTTGTGACCCGTGGTTATTGCATGATGAGCGACTGCCGATTTTTCTGAATTTAAATTTTTGATGTGGTATGCATGTTCTTTGAATCTACCCCAAACATACCATCCAAAAACTCATTAATAAATATTCACATAAACACTTTCTCAATTCGGCCACTTCATTGATACCTATATTAGATATGGAAATTAACAAAACATTCAGTAAAATGCAATATATTCCCGAGTTAAATAACCAACTAAATAATTATTCAAGACAGTCAATCTAACCCCAGCCCACTATACAAATTACAAACTAAAAAGTTATCTAGGAAACACCTTCACAAAAATAGACAAACTACAAAAGTCAGGAATTTACTCTATAAAATGTTCAAATTGTGATAAACTTTATGTAGGCCAAACACAGAGAAATTAAACATTAGATTCAAAGTAAAAAAAAAATAAATTAAATTAAAAAGTTCGGATAACTATAACCTAAATATGTTGGAAGCAATTCAAATGAAAAAACACCAATTTAATTTACTGAACTTCGATTTAAGCCCCTTAAATAATCCTTTACTAGGAATAATTAATCCGTAAAAACCCAATTACTAATTCTATTGTTCACCTTTCCACGTTTTTTCCTTATTCCAGACAGGTTTATATTAGAAATACACTTTGTAATTAATTTAGTTTGCTATTGATAATGGTTACATTGTAACCGAAATGTACATCTAGCATTTAATAAAACAAGTGAAAAAAGTGCCAAACTGTGTTTTACTCATATCAACATTTTCACGTACTCAAACAACCAAATTAATATCATTATTTAATATTCTCATATTATGTTGTAGGTATTTCTTTCTTTCTGCTATTCTTTCACTATCATTACGCTATCTGAAAAATTACTGTGAAATATCATTTAAAAGTCTCTAAATTTTACAGCTTTTCTATACTATATTTTTATTCTTACTTTCCTGTTGAATGCATTTTCTAAACCTTCAAAACATTTGCTTATTTTTCTATTTAAATTTATAAATTTCGTGCTTGTGTTTTATTACAAATAAATTACCTTGAAAACTTAAGAACTTCGTCTTCTAAATCCACTCTAATTATCCCGTATTATTTCTAATTTGCCAATTTTTCTAAAATGCTTGGGAATATTTTGCATAGCATACTTCTTCATGTCTGTGATTTTCAACATTTCTTTTATCTTCTTTCTTATGTATTAGTTTATTTAATTCCAGTGAACCATTCCCTTGGTACTTTTCCATCCTTCTATCCCTCATACATTTCATCATTTTAGAAGTGTTTTCTACTATTTCTGGCAACTTTCTAATTTTTAGTTCTTTTTATTATTTTTTTTACTTCGTCCTCTTTATTGTTAAGATATTGATTTTTGAGGCTCTTCATATTCTATTTTTTGCTCTTCTATTTTTTATTCGGTCAGATATTATACTGTCATCATCTTTTTACAATGTTATCTTCGTCTGTAATTATGTGTCCATATTTGTGTGTGTTTAGGAAGAAATCAAGATGGAGGCGAATGATGTTACTGCCGAATCTCTCTTAAATAAAAATATAACTACAAATGAAAATAGTGAACCAATCATCTGGAAGGACATAAATCAATAATACTATTCCTAGATTTTCAGAAAGCTTTTGATTCGGTTTGGCATATTGGCCTCCTTTATAAATGCTTCCTCTTAAACATCCCACGCCACTTAATAATCCTCATACACAACTTCCTTTCCAACAGATCCAGTCAAGTTAGATTCAAACAAACACTTTCCGGCCTCATCCCTCTTTTATAATATTTTTTGTGACGACCTTTATAACCCTAACCCTCCAAGTCGCCCAAAATTCCCTTCAAAAATCATTTAATGCCATCCAATCCTGGTGCTCCAAATGGCGCATAAAAGTCAACCCCTCTAAATCCAAACTCTTAATTCCCCATCATAAAATTACACCACACTCCCCCTTCATTACCATAAATAATACCATTATTTACCCTATATACTCCTGCAAATACCTAGGCATCCTGTTTGACTCCCAACTCTTCTTCAAACCCTATGCACAAGCTATAAAAGTAAAGATTAAGTCTAGAGCTAGACATTTTCGAACTATGACATATAAAAATCAAGGAATTTCAACGAAAACAGCAGTCAAAATCTATAAAGCTATATGTCGACCTCTTATAGACTACGGTGCAATCCTTTTCAACCAAATCCGTCCCTCCACTCTCCATCATCATAACGTCGCCGAAAGGTCAGCCCTACGAACCCTCACCAAACTTAGACATCGAAATAATCCACTCCATAACCCCTCAAATGAGCTCCTTTATGAACATACCCAGATTACTCCTATCTCCTAACGTATACACAGCCTAAGTCGTAAATTCGCCAACAATCCCTTTAATGTAACCCTTCTTAATAAATTTTGCATTTCCCGAAATCCCCTTATCCCACCTAAATTTAAACACCCTTCAGTCACTCTACATCAATTCATTAGTTCGAATCACCCAGACAGTTAAGCTAGCTAGCAAAGATATTTATTTTTCACACATAACTTAGAGTCAAGACAGGGCAGAAAGACCGATGGTCGATAGCCGACACGGACAGACTAACCCATTATCCATCACTTGTAAAAGTTTTTAAATTGTATGTAGTTATATGTTCGAATAAAGATGTTATTCTCTCTCTCTGAAAATAGTGAACCTAAGGTGAAATCAAAATGTAACAAGTGTAAAAATACAGTATTACAAATTGAAACATGTGATTTCTGCCAGACAACGTTACATAAATCGTGTCTATACATCCATGTGGCCACATGTAAATACAAAGATAAAGCCAGAAAAAAACATTCAACAAAAATGGAAAACGCTTCTACGTGGCCAAAAAGTATTAAAATTTCCCAGTATTCTTTTTTAGTAGAGAGAAGATGAATGCACCGAGAGAAGATCAAGGGTCAAATATGAAACACATAAAATCTTTGAATATGTACATTTATTTTTTTAAATATTCAGAGGTTAAGAAACAAAATAAATCAATTAGAAGCATTCCTTATAACTAAAAACAACTTTAATATTTTATGTTTTAGTGAACATTGGCTTTCAGAGCAGGAAGCGCCATTAATTGATATGAATAATTATAAAGTTGCATACGTTTTGCTCGCACTCAGTATAAACATGGAGGAGTAATGCAGTTTATCAAAAATAATATGGATTTTAAAAACTTACAAAATTTAAATTATTTGTTAGTTGAAAAACATTGTGGGATATCTGCAACACTCATTTCTTCTTGTCAACTCACAATTGTATGTATTTATAGATACCCCGGCGGAGATTTAATATGTTTCTTACAATTTTAAGAAATTTACTAGATAATATACATATAAACAAGCATGTCGTAGTTGAAGGAGATTTTAATGTGTTGTTACCAATGATGGCCGATATGCCCAGTTAAATGAGCCATTTGCTACGTATGGACTTTACGGTAAAGTAAATTTCCTAACTCGTAAGCAGAAATGCCTTGATACTGATTTTTCTAACCAGCATGTTAGTATTACTTCAATATATTCCTGTGATTCTGGTTTCTCTACCACATAGGTATAAGTATACAATTAAAGATGAATCAGTCAATATCCAAAACAAAAACACAAGTTTCGAGACCCAATGCTCAATAATGATTTACGATATATGAGAAATAATCACAAGTAATACCATAAGTGATGGCAATTTACTCGAATAAATTTTGTTTTTGCATGAAAGTTTGTTGCTTAGCGATTTTAATGAGAGCATTTTCTATCAGTTGCTCGAAAATCGCGATTAAGCAACAAACTTGAATGCGCTAAAAACAAAATTTATTCCGATTTAATTGTCATCACGAATGGTATTTGGAAAGACTATTCCACGACTTGAAACGAATATCGGTGAATGGTTCAATGTTTATATTAAAATTTTTATGATATATCTCCTGCAGTATTTTGGTCGAAAAATTCGACATTGATTAAATAACACCTCCCTTATAATCATTTGCATTTACCTTCTTTATATTATACGCCCAGTCATCATAATCGCGGCAAGAGTTTCCATTAAAGTTTTGCTAACAACTGGTAGTTTTTATCGGCGCAGATTTCTTCAAATCGTTTCCAAACACACGATCATGTTTAAGTTTGATTTTTTGGTGCAGAACTTGTCACCGTCGCATTTATTATGGATGATGAAGTGTTACCAAACCTTTTGATTTTATAACCTACTTGCAACTGACATACGTAGAAACAACGTTTTTCGCTTTTTTATCAAGGCTAATTCAATTCATTTGTCGGGAAATAGCTAACTTCAGGTTATTCAGGTGAATAAACAGCAACTTGGTGTTTATTCACTTAAAAATTGACGTGATTGGCTAAAAAATATCACATGCCTCATTTTCATTGGCTACATACAATAGGAGTGGAATAGTCTTAATTAAATGAAAGATGCCAGTGAAAAAAAAATCCTGATTTAAACGTGCATTACTTAAATTACAAGCGCAAATATGAAGCTGCTCTGAAACAAGCGAGAATATCAGCAATCGATAAATTCATTAAGAAGGCGAGTGACAGCTTGAAAGCTATGTGGTAAATAATTAAGCCTAGTCAATCTAATTCAATCTGTGATAGTGTCTGTAATATTGCCCCAAATGATTTTAATGAATATTTTATCAACGTTGCAAATGAGCTTTTACACAATCTTCCGCCTGGCGAACCTGTTAATACAATACTCCATGTGCCAAATTGTTCAAAATATTTTAATTCTTGAGAAGTAACTTTCCTCGAAGTTAGATATACTATTAACAATTATAAAAATCTAACTGCCGTCATATAAATGGACTCACACCTACACTCATTAAGACCGTAGTCAATGTTATTATTATTCCAATTACAAAACTTATTAACATATGTATCCGTAATGGTATATTTCCCAGCTACTTAAAGAGAGCCAGAGTCGAATCCATACACAAAAAAGGTAGCAAACTATAGGCCAATTGTAATTTTACCTGTTTTATCAAAAATATTTGAAAAATTATTGTTTAATGAATTGTTAGAGTTTTAGAGTCCAACAACTTATTAAATAAAGCGCAATTTGGTTTTCGTACAGGAAAGTAACGACTAGTGCGGTTACTGCGCTCGTTGAGGAAATAATTCAAGGATTTGAAGCCGGAATGAATATAGCCGCCTCATTCCTAGACCTTAGCAAGGCCTTTGACTGTGTTAGTCATGACGTTCTTGTACGAAAACTCTACATTTATAACTTTATAACCCAAAAAGCTGTCGTTTTATGCATAGTGTTCCTCAAGGATCCATCCTTGACACATTGTTGTTTTTATTATGTATCAATGACCTACCTTATTTGTGTGAAAATGATACATGTATTTTATTTGCAGACGATATAGTATTAATTGACAAATCGCCAATAATCACTGCCTGAAAAGCCAATAACTTAATTAATCAAACTGTGTGTAAAGAATGGTGTAACATAAATAAATTGACATTAAATGAAGAAAAAACATTTAATATTACATTATCTCTAAAGCAATCAAATTAAACATGTGAAATACTTAGGCATGTATCTGGGCAGTAAATTAATTTGGAATGTACATGAGACGGAAATGTCACAGAAAATATGCCGTTCCATATTCCTTCTCAGACAACTTTGCTACTCACTCCCTAAGTTTGCAGTGAGAAATGCTTATTTTGCCACATATCAGTCTCTTCTGGAATATGGTATACTTTCATGGGGTCACTCCTCAAAACTAAACAAATTGTTTGATCTTCAGCGAAGAGCAGTTCAAGTCATAGAAGGCCGTAAGTATCGAGAAGACTGCAAAGCCTCATTTATCAAACATAATATATTAACACTACCTTCTGCGTATTTATTAGAATGTGTTATTCACGTGCGGAAGCATAACCATAGTTATGAAACCCATAGTGATTTTCACAGGTATCCTACAATAGGAAAACAAAATATATGTCTCTCATTCTCCTGGCTTACAAAATCAAATAATGGAACCAATTACTATGTTACCTCAATAAGTAAAGCTATTATAGGGTCCGCCAATAAGGGCGCGTGAACTTTAAAATTGAATAAAACAAGTTGTGTGTGAGGTAGAAACGAAATTTATTTTTCAATCTGGGGATGCATTGCCACTTGGTGGACCTCGTGTGGGTTGTTCTCACTCCAAATGCGGCAATTTTGCTTGTTCACATACCCGTTCATCCAGAAATGAGCCTCGTCGCTGAAGATGATTTTTCGGCCAAAATGGGGGTCTGCTTCCAACTGCTCCAGAGCCCAGTCAGCGAACGCCCGACGCTGTCTGTGGTCGTTTATCTTGAGCTCCTGGGCCAATTGGATTTTGTCCGGCAAACTTCGCGCGTCCCTATTGGCGGACCCTTTAGATGCAAATAAATTCAAAAACAAAATTAAATCTTACTTAATCAAGAAAGCATTCTATAACAACTTTTCGGGCATTGAATGACCTCATTGGTATTGGAATACATGATACACGCAATATTTTAGTTACTATACTATTTCTTTCAGTTGCTTGAATGTTCCATAAAGTAATAAAGTAGTTTTTTGGTTTTCACTACAGTCTTCATTCGTTATACTTCTTAATTTTGTGTATAATTCTTGTTTAGCTTTTTAAATTGTATATATACTTCTTTTTTCATTGTATTATTCAATATCCGTTAAATTTTCAAGTATTTTCTTCATTTAACTTTTTGTTTGCTGATTTTAATGCCCACCATCCTATGTCATCTTCCTCCCTCAGCACATAGCTTAAAGTGACATTTTGGGAAAGCTTAGAAGGGGAATAAATATAATTAGAACAATTAGCAAAACTTGGATTCATCAATCAAGTTTTACACAAATAATAAGTGTATTGCTCGATCTTTTCAAAGTTTAAAAATGATTTACTCTAATAGACATTATTTATCGATTAAAACAAAACTGATGCTTTGCGACACATTAGTGCTGAGTCTCTTTAATTTTGCAGACGTTGTTTATAATGCTTGTTTAGATCAAATCACAATAAATCGTATTCAGCGATTGCCAAATTCTTGTATGCGTCTAATATTTGGTATTCGTAAATTTGAGCACATTTCCAGCAAACTAACTGACTTAAATTGGTTAAATATGTATAATCGCCGCATTTTGCATTGTTGCACTCTATTATAAAATAATACAATGTTGTACGCCCCCTATCTCTATAACATAATAGTGTTCCGGTCTGATGTGCACAATATCAATGTGAGATTTAGAGGCATTATCTCACCACCATATCACAAATCAAAATAACTATTATAAAGATACCTGCCGAGTACATAAATAAAGAAATAAAATTTTCCCTATTAAATGATTTTGAAGAATATTGTATTTTTATCCCATACACGCATTACAAACTTATTCATCCTACACATCCTAAATGTATCCCTCACATATCGAAACTCACAATTTACTCGTCTTAAAATCAATAATGGAAATTTTCTAAATACCTTTTCAAAATTAGGTTAATAGAAGATCCGTTTTGTATAGGGTCCGCCAATAAGGGCGCGTGAACTTTAAAATTGAATAAAACAAGTTGTGTGTGAGGTAGAAACGAAATTTATTTTTCATTCGAAAGGGTATTCGACCCCATTAAGTATGGCAGATAACATCGTTCAAATGACCACCGCGGCTCCGTTTGGTAGCTCGGATCCGGGAGGTCCAATTTTCGATGACTCTGGAGCACATATCGGCCTCAATTTGAGCGATGGCGTTGCGTATGTTGACTTTGAGGTCATCGGTGTTTAGAGGCTTGTTGGCGTAGACCAGCGACTTGAGATAGCCCCAGAGAAAAAAGTCTAAAGGCGTTAAATCGCACGATCTCAGTGGCCAGTTGATATCGCCTCAGCGCATGTCCGGAAATCGCTCGTGCAGAATGTCCATTGTGGCATGGGCTGTGTGGTACGTGGCGCCGTCCTGTTGGAACCACATGTCGTCCGTGTCCATATCATCCAGTTTAGGCCAAAAGAAGTTGGTTATCATCGACCTGTAGCGCTCCCCATTGACGGTTATGGCCGCCCCAGCGTCGTTCTCGAAAAAGTACGGACCGATGATGCCGACGGCCCAAAATCCACACCAAGTAGTGACTTTCTGGGGATGCATTGCCACTTGGTGGACCTCGTGTGGGTTGTTCTCACTCCAAATGCGGCAATTTTGCTTGTTTACATACCCGTTCATCCAGAAATGAGCCTCTTCGCTGAAGATGATTTTTCGGCCAAAATGGGGGTCTGCTTCCAACTGCTCCAGAGCCCAGTCAGCGAACGCCCGACGCTGTCTGTGGTCGTTTATCTTGAGCTCCTGGGTCAATTGGATTTTGTACGGGTGCAGACCCAAATCCAGATGCAAAATTCTGCGAGTTGATGTCTCCGAAAGGCCAACTCTCACGGACAACAGCGATATTTTCGTTCGATCGGGCGTTTCGTCGACGTGTCAGTGTTGGCTGGTTGTTTACTGAACCAGTCGACTCGAATTTGCCCATCAATCGACGGATAGTCGACTCTACAGGCCGATCATCGCGACCGTAAAATGGGCGAAGTGCGCGGAACCTTGCTCGAACTGATGACCCATTTTCGTAAAACAATTTAATAATTTGCACGTGCTGCTCGACACTCAAACTTGCCATGGTGATTTGGGGTTATATACTGAACAAATGACAGCAACTTTGACAGCTCTACCTCGAACAACATGGCCGCACCCTTCCGGCAAACTTCGCGCATCCCTATTGGCGGACCCTTTATTTGTGGTAGCATATATTGTGTCTGAATGGCTTTTAGTTGACAAGCGCTTAACTGGTAATCCAGAGACCTATTCAGGTAAATGTATTTAAATTTACACCTAATTAATACCCATTGCTTGAAGATTATGTATTGTATTAGTCTTTAAAGTATACCCTAAATGAACCTAAATGAATCTTAATTTAATTATCAAAAATAATGATAATTCCGAATTCTTTATTTCAGATTAGAAATTGTAAGATCACATCCTACTTACTACACTCAGTACCCCACTAAGAAATTATGCTTAAATATGTAGTTGGCTAGTCATATGCCTAATATACAAATAATTAAATCATTTATTTAAGAAACAATAAACAATATATCACTAAGAATACGTACTGATTTCAATCCTAGTAAACTACAAAGAAATTAAACGGATAATTATATTAGATTCAACTATATTATAAAAAATATGCACACATTTAAACTAATATAATAGGGAAATTACATTCCGTTTCATTTAGTCATAAATATGTTGAATATTGTGTTATTAAAAAATGGCGAATCGTGAACGTTCGTTTTCGGATAGTGATTTAAATAAGACTATTGTGGAGTTAATTGAAGATAAGGAATATTTTGCTTGTCAGCTACCGATATCTTCAAAGTGTGAATTATCGACCTGTATTATTTGTGCTTCCGATTTCCATAAAGGTTGCATGAAAAAAGAAGATAAATTTGACGTACCGGCTTGTCAACGATGTGAAAAGCAGGGAATCCAACGAATCTGCCTCCAGCTTGTTTTAGGAATGAAGACCGAACTTAAAGATCTTAAAAATCAAGTTAGTATACTGAATGACCAAGTTATTAATTTGAATAATTTTATAAATGAAAAAGATAATGTAATTAGAAAACTAACCTCTATAAATACAAATGACTCGAAAAAAAGGTAAACAAATTAAATGTGCCGAAGATTCAAACCAAATACATATATACATACGGAGATGGAATATGTAATTAAACCACAGAATAAATTTAATAAAATTGATTCGCATAACACTCCAAATGTTAATACTTTGGCCTATAATGAAATAGCATCCGTAAAGGTGGATAAACCAAAAATATCTGCAGCAATGAATGTCCAGCCTAGGGACACACATTCATACAATGATATAATAACAAACAAATCAGTTGTATTAAAAGAATACAGTCCGGATGGCAAAGGAAATGAATCACACCAAGAAAATTGAGAAAAGGTTACTAATAAAAGAAAAAGACGTCCAAAGCATGAAGTAATAATGGGATCTGGAAAATCGGAAGGTTTATTCAAAGCCACACCAAGGATGACATGGTATTTCATTTATTTGCAACATGTAAGAATCGACCTACGTTTTTTATTCCAACGCCACCCGGGACTGCAATAATTGTTGGACACCCGTTATGTTCATGATTTCCATAAGAGAAACTACTAGGCAATCAATGAATATTTTGCGTCTATGGATTGGTGTGCGTTCTTGAATGCGATAATTTTGATGACACTGTTAATAATTTTTATGAATATCCTAAATCTCGCCATTGACCAATATGTTCCAAAAATGAAAGCCTCTAGAAATAAGTATCCCAGATGGTTCAATGGTGATTTGATCAATTTAATTTATGATAAACGAAAGGCACACTCTAAATTTAAACAAAATAATGATCATTGTGATTATTTAGTCTTTTCTAATTTAAGAGCTGAATGTAAACGGCTGAACCAAGTACTGTACACGAACTATGTAGGTAAAATTGAAGCTAAAATCAACACGGATGCTAAACAATTCTGGAGATTTGTTAACGATAAGCGTAAAACAAGTGGATTTCCTAATCACTTCTTTTTTTTTTAATGATTCAGTAAGTAACTCTGTTCACGAAACTGTGTATTTCGCAACCGTCTACTCTACTAGTTCTGCTCACTGCTCAACGGAGTTCAATAGTGTTAGATTGGTCAATCCTAATTATAAATTTTCCATCCCGCCAATGTCGGTGTTCAACGCGATCAATGATCTAAAGATAACGTCATCTTGCGGCCCTGATAATATACCCAGTGTGTTCTTAAAAGAATGTATTTTCACTTTATCCAATCCTATTTCCTTCTTGTTTAATCGTTCCGTCGAATTACAATACGTTCCTACATTATGGAAACGTAGTTACATTCTTCCTATTTTTAAAGCTGGAAATCACCTTAATATTGCTAACTATCGTGGTATTTGAATTCAATAATGTATTGCCAAAATACTTGACAGTATATTGGCACAGCAGCTGCAGTGGCTAGCAAAGGGGCTTATTATTGATCAGCAGCACGGCTTTCAACCTGGTAGATCCACCGTATCTAACCTTTTGGAGTTTCAGACGATTGCTCTTGATACCCTTTCGAGTCAAGGTCAATTAGACGCCATCTATACAGACTTTTCAAAGGCGTTCGATAGGGTGGACCATACCATTCTGATTAAAAAAACTGGAGGCTTTACATTTCAATGATAGTATCGTACAATGAATCAGAAGTTACTTGTCGGATAGATCGCAATGCGCCAAAATTAATAATTGTATTTCTCATGATATCGATGTAACATCTGGTGTGCAGCAAGGCTCCCATATTGGTCCAATTCTTTTCAATTTCTTCATTAACGATATCTTTGCAGCAATACATCATAGCCAGTTTTTATTGTACGCGGACGACTTGAAGATGTTTGCTCCTATTAAAACTTTTTCCGATTGTCATAAGCTTCAAGAAGATTTGGGCTTATGGTGTGTAAAATTGAACCTGCACCTCAACACATCTAATTGCAAAGTTGTCTCTTTTTGCAAAGCTTGGAATACAATTACATACGATTACAAGTTGAACCTCATCGAACTAATCAGATTAAGCGAAATTAAAGATCTGGGAGTTGTTTTCGATACATCTCTCTCTTTTAAGAGTCACATTTTAACTATCACTGTTCATTGTTAGTTTTTGTTCTTTTCTTTCTTTCTTACTTCTATTTGTCCTATTTTTAAAGGAACCAATGTTAATTATAAAAAACTCGTTTACGATGAAGGCTTCTACTACGTCCTCTTTTACATATTTTTTGTATAATTATAATAATTGATAAGGGAGTTTTATACAATACAAACCATTTATTAGAAAATTTTGGTGAAAGTGTATATGAGTTGAATGGAATCTGATTTATTAACGTATATTTTTACTCTTCGATGCCAGAAGTGTAACAAAAAATGAATTTAGAAGTTTATTTTAAATACATGTATTATAATAGAAATACTAGTACAGATAGAAAATTAAAGCTAAGTAATAATTTTAATTCTGGCAATATTTCTAAATAGAAACAAATATGCTTAGAATTGGTTAAAAATATGGATGCGGTCTAATTATCCATAATTTGGTTCATTTATGTTAGCATATATTATCATAGATTGGTTTTACTTTATAAAAATAAAATATAAAAGTTAACATAACATAATTTCAAATTTATTCACATGTAAAGCTTAATAAGCTATATATTTAATCACACTTATCATATAATTGATTCAACAAAATTGTAATTTACTAAAACAGAACAGTTTAAATCATTATTTTACATTATCTATACAATTTATATCAAACGCCTTAGACTGTATATAATGTTTTTATTTAAATTATGCGTTTGTTGTTAAAGACACAGGCAATGTAATGAAGACGGTATTTTATAATAATTAATGTTTTTATTTAGGTAATAGGTATTTATAAATGGCTGGAACAGGTTTTGCCAGACTGTTAATTATACCATTTTAATATGCATCACCTTTGTATCGCAATTATTACACGTTCAGTTGTAAATGATGCACATCGAGAAACTCAACCGTAAAGATAATTTTTAATGCCTTCGCCGTGAGGTCACAAGTCAAGTAAATTGATCAAAGTCAATTGATGAGTTAATGCAATAACGGTAATTGTACATTAAAAATAGTTTAATTGAGAGTTTAACTATATTTACTTTGATACATTTATTACCGAAGATTGTACGAACTAATTTCAAATTTCAATAATTATGTTCCATTAAATTAACTTTATCACAAGTAATACCAAAATGGTGATGTGGCCATCATAGTACTTTCCCTATATTTTTCTTGAAAACTATGAAGTTTACGCAGAAAAGTTATTCTTAATAATTTGTTTAGTTTTAAATTCTCTATAATTATTTGTTATATAAATTTTATTTAACTCTTATAGTTTATTAGCAATTGGCAAAAATATCAAAATTTTCAATTTTTATTTTTTTTCTCGAAAGTTAAGAATTTTATGAAAAATATGTTCAAATAAAACTTGTTGAGTTTATTATTCCCTTTAACTTTTATTAGAACCGTTTTTTTAAATTTTTCATATTTAGAAAAATATTACCAAAAAACAAAAAAACGCCTCGAGTAAAAATCCACTTCCGGTCTATGAATATTCACCAAAAGCTTTTCAGTTCCAGTTTTTAACGATAAAACCTTAAGTTTAATGTTTCATCTTAATAGGATCTTTCGTTTTTGAGATACAGCGCCCACCGACAGACACACAGTCACACAAAAAATTTTTCTAGAAATTAGTGTAATGGACTCAGGGGGGCCCAAAACGGATATTTCCGCAAAAAAAAATTTTCAAAAAAAAATCACGAAAACAATACTCCCCCTATATACTACGTGTATAGGGAAAGTAATAAGTGATGGCAATTTACTCGAATAAATTTTGTTTTTGCATGAAAGTTTGTTGCTTAGCGATTTTAATGAGAGCAACTGTCACGAAAAAATCACGAGCCGCCAGGCGAGTGATTTTTTCTATCAGTTGCTCGAATAAAAATCGCGATTAAGCAACAAACTTGAATGCGCTAAAAACAAAATTTATTCCGATTTAATTGTCATCACGAATGGTATTTGGAAAGACTATTCCACGACTTGAAACGAATATTGGTGAATGGTTCAATGTTTATATTAAAATTTTTATGATATATCTCCTGCAGTATTTTGGTCGAAAAATTCGACATTGATTAAATAACACCTCCCTTATAATCATTTGCATTTACCTTCTTTATATTATACGCCCAGTCATCATAATCGCGGCAAGAGTTTCCATTAAAGTTTTGCTAACAACTGGTAGTTTTTATCGGCGCAGATTTCTTCAAATCGTTTCCAAACACACGATCTCGTTTAAGTTTGATTTTTTGGTGCAGAACTTGTCACCGTCGCATTTATTATGGATGATGAAGTGTTACCAAACCTTTTGATTTTATAACCTACTTGCAACTGACATACGTAGAAACAACGTTTTTCGCTTTTTTATCAAGGCTAATTCAATTCATTTGTCGGGAAATAGCTAACTTCAGGTTATTCAGGTGAATAAACAGCAACTTGGTGTTAATTCACTTAAAAATTGACATGATTGGCTAAAAAATATCACATGCCTCATTTTCATTGGCTACATGCAATAGGAGTGGAATAGTCTTAAATATTTCACAGTAGCAAGTAACTTTCTTAAGTTTAGATAAGCAATATATACAGATTTATTCAATTGTAAATTATACCTGAATGTGTTATATATCTTATGTGAATAATAACGCGAAAATAATTTGCATTATTAAACGTTACTGAGTCCTAATGATAATAATAGTATTCTATGTCGATAAATAGGCCTAATGTCGACACTTTATTTACCAACGCCTCCTTAATATGCACGCGTGATGATTTGTGTTTATGAGGGTATTTTACATGGACTATTTAATAGAACCTTAGTTCTATTATCTATTCATATTTCTCGGAGGCAACCCCTATCAACAAAGATGTTTTATTTATTTGAATAAATTGAATCTGTAATATTATTTTTATGTATAATAAGTATTTCTAAAAGTAGCTTACAGATCATTATTTTAGTTGCATTTTTTTATGAATTGTAATTATTTTAATTGATGACTAAAGATGTTATTATTACTAAAAGATGTTATTATTACTAAAAATAAAAATTATTTGTTATAATAAGAAATAAAACTAGATTTGAATATACGATCGATTTTCGAAGGTCTATTACCTAATCTGTTAATAATGTAGAATTACTACTGGCCATATCTTATGAATTCAATGAAAACATGTACAGGTAGTAATGTCAGTGGATTATTTCATATGGCGCATTGATGCAAAACCTATGTACTTAAGCATTATGGAAATCAATAAATACAGCAAAAATTTTCCATTGGTATTACAGCAGTGCATGTCCAATTAAATTATCAGTACTTCTATTGTATTTTTGGAAAAGCATCGAGGGTTGGTAAATTATTGTCTCTCATCTGGTATTTAGGTTGTCCAATACTTATGAGGCTTTTTTAATAAGTTTTTGTTAAGAGTTAAGTTAAGCCATCATTGGATAATTTATGTTCTTACATTCATTTTTCGCTAATTTTAATTATTTATTTTAAAAAAACCCTATAAATATAAATAATAAAATTAAAATGATTCTTAGTGATAGGAGATTTTTATATCCTAAGATTAATGATATACAATAAACTATTCCAGTATAATATTTTTGTTTCTCTTCTTTGAAATCTTATTATGAAATAAATACGAATCCCTCGCTGCTTCAGTTAATCTAAAACAGTTAGTCAATTCTGAAGATGGCTAATGCAAAGTTACCGACCGAAACGTCGTAATAACTAAATAAAATTACAGATCATACTCGCGGAACCAGAATTGTAACATTTACAACCTCTACGGGGAAGAAATACAAATAAAACAGATGGAAAATCTGAGAACTTAACATAGACATCTCAAATAAGGCCTATTAATGTTTAATGTTAAACACGCATAATTCTTGAAATAATAAATTATTTTGATTAATTTTTTGTATTCATTAAATATATTTTATGAAAATATCTATAAAATATGACATCAGAGAAATGTCCACCATTTTTCTCGATACAGAGATTTGCTCTTTTCAACACGTAATATTTCTGGTTAAAGGCTCAGTAGTCTAATAGTTTCTTGTTTATTAACATACCCTTTGTGTTTTAAATATCCCCATAAAATAAGTTGGGCGCAGTTAAATCTGGCGAACGAAGTGGCCGAGGAAAATCTGATTTTTTTAAATCAGACGTTCGCCAAAAATTTCAGGCAGCAGGTCCATAGTTTTCCTAGCAGTGTGTGAAGTTGCTACATCTTGTTGAAACCACAAATTAGAATTCTGCTCCGCCATTGGCCGAAAAAGTTTCTAATCATTAAGAAACTCCGGAAATCGTTTCAATCCTCATCCTCGAAGAAATGTGGGCTGATAACTCTATTGGCCATGACACTACACCAAACAGTAAATTTAGATGGGGCAACTGATACTGGTGAAGCTTTTGATTTTCAGAGGCCTAAAATCTGTCACAGAGTTTCCACGTTGCGAATATTTCGATGGGCATTTCCAGGACGGTCGGCTACTAAACCCAGTTTCTCAAAACGACCGACCAAACTCCTAATCATGAAGGCTGTGAGAGCTGATCTTGAATTAAAATATTAAAGATATTTACGCTACGTCATAACAATTGATCCTTGACAAGAAGAAAAAAACTACTAGACTGAATTCAATTATAACCTACAAAAATAAAAACAAAATTATATCAAAAAATAAAAAAGTTTTTTGGACCACCCTGTATGATTTGGCCTTCCAAAAGACAAAAAAAGTCACATGAAATTTCTCAACACATCAAGGGTAATAACCCGAAACCTAAAAAGAATGAGCGACTCAATATTGAAAGAAGCAATCCACCGAAACAGAAGGAATCTAGACTCAAATGGAAAAACTCTCATAAAACTACACTTACAACTAAGCAAATTGATACACCCAATGCTGGGAAACAAATTAAAACAATTGTCCTACCTACAAAGTGACTCGGACATGAATCACAAAACCAAAAAAGAAAATGAAAAATTCAGACGAATTTCTATCTCGAATCTTAAATTTAAATCTTAAATAAATCACTGGATCAGAACACCATGAACGTAGAAAGAAGCTTTAATTTTGAAACCATACCAAACCAAATTCGAATGGAAAAAATAAATCATCTGCAGCATCGAAGGGTCAATCCAAAGCCTAGATCCAAACAATTCTGAATTCTAATTAATAATACGTGGTTGAGTTTCGATTTTTTTATTTTTATTAATTATATATAATATAGACTTTCAACTAAGTGCTTCGTTAATCAATTCTGAAATCACTAGGTAAGAAGTAGCTTCTATCATAAGAAAGGCAAAAGCATCAACAACAAATATTCTAAAAGAAAAACGACAGGCCATATTAAAACTAATACAGGATCATTCAATTATTATTATACCTGCTGACAAATGGAAATGCTACAGTAATGATGAATATTATAATAGCAAGATATTAAAACTATTACATGATCCCGCATACAAAAAACGAAATCAAACCCAACCATCGACCTGAAGAAATTAAGAAAAACAAAGATAAAATGATCGAACCTCAGCGACGAAACCAAAAAAGCCCTAGGGAAATTACAAAAGTTTTCCCCAAACTATAGGATCTACTAAAAATACACAAAGATAGCACACCAATTAGACCAATTTTAAGCGCAATATTTTTGATGACCTACCAACTAGCAATAACCAAAGAATGACAACCATGGGCAGAACAAATAGATTCCTTTGTGAAAAATTCACACCACTTCCTAACAATAGTTAAAAGTATCCACCTAAATCCAAAAGACATACTCATAAGTTTATAACGTAAAATCATTATTCACACCAAAACAAAAGCTCTCAATATTACCAACGAGAAATACAAACCAAACATGACGGACCTAGCTAAAAACTGTTTATGAGGCACGTATTTCTCCTTCAAAGGTCAAAAATAAAAACAAACGGAAGGGATACCAATGAAATCACCACTCACATACCCAATAGTAACAAACCTGTTCATGGAACACTTTGATATAGTAGCCTTATACACATGCAGACTAAAACTCAAGCTGTGGCTCCGATATATAGACGATACTCTTGTGATTTGGTCTCATGGAAGAGATAAAATCAACAACATCCATCCGAGAATGTAATTCACCAAGGAAATAGAAAATGATGGAAAATTCCCATTTTTAACAACATAATCAAACGGCCAACCACTACATATAATATACAGAAATAAATCACGCACAAATCGCTACCTAAATGCCCAATCTCACCATAACCCGTCCCAAAAACACATTAAAATAATCAAACAAAGGTTAGAGTGGAAGATCATCGCAGCTGCATGAAATCCAGCCAGCTTCGTCCATCCAAAATGTGTGTACGTTATGTATATATAAGATTTGTATATATCCATATGTTAGAAACAAAGCCAAAGACTAATAAACATATACACCACATCATAATATTAGACACAAAGAAGAGAAAGAGCCTTGTACATTCCCTCAAGGACCGCATCCCACTCGAAAACCATGTGGGGTTTGCGATCAAATTTACATCGGACAAACCAATCAAAACATCAGTGCTCGAAGAGAAGAATGTATTTCAGTAGTCAAGAAACATTACAAAATTTCTTCCATTTTCCAACATATGGCCGCTCTCTATATATGTATATACATATATGTTCATTGTAAGAGTTCAGCTCAATTCTCCGAATTTGCAAGTTTTGATAGTCCTGAAAAGAAACGGTTTGCAATGGTTCTACAAAGTCACGTTGCTTTTCTTCAGGTGGCGTTCTTCAGAAAACTGCGATCGTCCTTAGATGAAGTGCTCCATTTATACCTGCGATGTTAGCGGTTGGCGTTTGGCGCCAAAATGTCTTGTGATTAAAAGGGTTTTCGGTTGGTGAAACAGTCTAATACTGCAATGGAAGTCGTGATGTTTAAATTTATTTTTTGTCCCGTGGATTTAGAATATTTCTTAAACATACTCGGAACAAGCCAGTAATATTTTCACAACTAATAAATCTTAGATAAAGGTTAGTATTAGCCATGTTTACTAACATTAATGCCAGTTATTATAAGAAATTAACTTCATTCTTAAGAAAGTATTTTATAATATTCAATAATCGAATTCGTCTTCCAATATCATAAACTTCCACGTATTTCTACAATATAAGAATTACATCAAAAGTACATTGTCATCATAGAAATAATCTGTAGCAAGGAGAACGTTTCTTATAATCCTGTTCTAAATTTATGACCCGCACAAATCAATTTATACGTTCCAAATTTCTAGAATTTTAGTATTTCTGTATCCTTTTTAATATCACAAAACTCTACTTTTATATTAAATATTAGATGGCGTTAAACAAAGGGGTATATATCAGGTCAGTTGGTTGTTAATGAGCAGAATTTATGGATTATGTTAAATTTTGAAAGTTTCAAAGGACTTAAGTAAATCAAGTTTTAAGCCTTTTTAGACAAAATAAATTATCTCGAGTATATCTTTGTCAAACTTGTGATTGTTATTAAGCAAATGGTTAGCAAAAGTGGATTTTTTATTTCTTTTTGTTATATGAACCTATATGGTTTATGAATCTAATTTTAAAATTATTTAATGTCATATATAATATTAAAACTCCCATAAATAAAATGAATAAATCAGGCATTTATAAACTAAGTTGCAACACTTGTAAGGGAATATATGTCGGTAATTTTAAAATTAGATACAAATAGCATATAATTTCATATAAGAACAAAAATAAAGCCTCCGCAATTACTTTTTATATTTAACGTTTACAGGCGAAATCAGATTTCATTTTTAACCTGAAAACTAATTTACAATAACGGATTATACTATGGAGTATTTAACTCTCCAGGAAAACCATCATCAAGTAATTGTTGATGATGGTTTTCCATGATGTAATTTTTCATCTGCCACAGGTCATTTATAATTGTTTTATGTGATGAAAAGTGGTCTCTGATCCTTAATCAGCTGTCATAAGTGATAGGTCGTCAACAATTACCTGACAGATGTGATTTTTCATCCACCATAAGTCATATTGAATTTTTTTCTGTAATGGAAAGTTGTCTTTGCTCCTCGGTCGACTGTCATAAGTAATAAGGTCATCAAGAATTACTTGACAAGTGTAATTTTCCATTCGCGATAGGTCATTTGGAAGAGTTTTCTGTGTTGGAAAATTGTCATTAATCCTTACTCAACTATCAGATGTCATAGGTTATCAACAAGATATTACCACAAAGGTGCCATCTATTGTCTAAGCACTAGATTCCTGTTTGGATGGATAACCAACGACTAATTAGCGACAATTATAACAATTGTTATAATTGTCGCTCTTGATAGTTCCCTTGATTTAATATTCTAAATCATTTAATTTTAATTTAAGTAAAAAATATGTAATTATATTATCAATCGCAATTATGATAATTCAAACATGTTCATAAACATTACGGTCATATATTACTTACTTTTATTCCCTAATTTGCTTAATGAAATTGTTTTAGAATGGGCAATTGTACGAATGACTTGTGCAATAACACCAATTATCAATTATTGCATATTAACAGCACTTTTCAAATCTGTAAGTTTATTAATTTTATGCATGTAATGAAATATAATGCTCTATATTTAAAAATTAATTACTTGCATATGTTTACATGTTCGTCTCAAGTTATAGACAGTATATAACCTTCATCTGGTTGGAAATTGACAAACATTAAATAAGAATTAATTAATCATTTCTTATGAAAATGCCTCAATAATGCAATTCTGATTTAAAAAAATCTGATCTAACCGCGATCATCTTCCTAGATGAACCCTCCCGATTCTCCTCTTAACTCTTTTGAATACCCACTGTATCCGTTTATAGCAATTAGAAGAAAGAAATATGACAATCAAATGTGAATAAAATAGCTCCATGTAAAATGGAAGTAAATATGCCAGTAATGGCCAAAATATTGCCTAAATGGTGAAAATAATTCTATGGAAATTACATCATTTGAAGAAGAAGAAGGGGTCTGAATGGAAGAACACATGGTGAACTACGCCCACAAATCCTGAGACCTAACTTTTTGTTTAATTTAATTATTAACGTTAAAATCAGTATATATCTAATATTAACAGGATATTGTAAAGTAAGTGTATACTTTCATTTAAAAAAATTATTGACAGTTCAAAAGATGAATTATAAAGTCGCATGATACATTTTCTTTCATATAAGTAAAACACAAAAATAATTAAATTGTATTATACTGACAAATAAAATCATGTTTCTCTACTGTTGTCAAATATTTGACTTCCTCATATAAATAACGCAAATGATTACAATGTTAATTATTGGAACCCAGTTAATAAATAATATTATTGTTATTGCGAATGCGTTCGTATAATTTTTATTGAAAATAACTATAATAATTAATAACTCTTAATTTTGCATTGACGCAGTTAATTTAAATCAGAGGAGTAATTAAACCATTACAAAACACAATTATTTATAATCACATCCGAGAAACGCACTGAAAAGCTAATATTATGATTTATACAATTTAATTGACTAAATTAATCATATTTGTGCACATGGATAAATTGCAAAAATTGAACCAATTTATTATACAAAGTGTATAGTAATCAATGGCTCTGAAATATTTGATCTTTTAGGCATCGGTCGTAAAAAGTGAGTTTCTTTAAAATTCCTGTAAAAAGTGTCAATAAATTTTGCCTTTTATTACATATTAATTTTGAGTGTTTATATTATTTATAATATACCCTTATATACTTAGTTAATGTTTTAATTTAACAATTTTCATCTCGCAGTTATCAATAGGACTATTTAGATTAATTGAGTTACAGAAAATGATAATAACCTGATTAAAACACTTGGAATTCTTTGGTTACTATGTTATTTGTAACCAGATGTACATTTCGGGCACAAAGTAACCATAATCGATGATAATTTGATACAGTTTGATTGTAGAAGTGTTTTAATAAAATGGGTCTCTTATATTTAGTCAATACAAATATTCTATACAAGAATTCTTAACATCATTGGGTCAAGTTTTTATAGGACCAAAATTAAATTAAGCCCAATAGTTTTTAAAGGTGGTCTTATAGTATATCGTACACGAATATAATTATACGACTAAATATTTATGCATCATAAAATATTGATTACAAAGTATCTGGTTTTTACATAACACATTGTTACTCACGGTTCTAGAAAGTTCAAAAATAAATCAGTCATGGTCTTGCTGTAAGCGTTTTGTCTTTGAGTATCCAATAAGGCCCCTTCTTGTCTTCATAAATCTTCCAAATCACCTTTTTCTTCCGACTTTTTCTTACCTGAAAAAAAAAATACTTTCATTAAGTATATTATCAAAATATTATTAGAAAATTTTAAATGTAAATTATTATACTTTTTGTGGTAAATAATTTGTCATTGTAAACTCAGGCAGTGCTTATTCGTCCAAAATTTTAAGAATATATTTGTTTTTATGTTTATTCTTTTAATGAAAAAGACTAAAGTTCTTAATAAATAAATAAAAAGAATTTAAATATATCACACTATATTATTTGCAATTACAGTTAAATTAATTGAAACATTAAGAAATTTTATTGGTGGAGGTTTAACAATATAAAAAAAATAATTATGAAAATAATTTTAATTCAATCTATCAACGGAATTTATGTGACCAATTTATTGCATTGCATTTAAATATATGATAAAATCAAATGCAGCTAACTTTAAATAATTTATTTTGCATAGAATTAGAGAAATTCAAAATTTATGTAACACAGAAAATTGGT
The DNA here is from genome assembly GCA_963969525.1 of Ontholestes murinus. Taxonomy (NCBI): domain Eukaryota; kingdom Metazoa; phylum Arthropoda; class Insecta; order Coleoptera; family Staphylinidae; genus Ontholestes; species Ontholestes murinus. Next base: position 78,080,451 of record OZ018387.1, read on the forward strand.
TCCATATTTGTTCAGAACATAATCACAATTAATTAATTACCCATTATCGTCGACTTATCTTCAAATTTAAAATACCAGAAACAATTATACAAAAATTTGATCAGAATGTAGAGCGCAAGATTTTGACAATAACTGAAAATAATTCATGAGCGAAAAAAATTATTCGTCATGGATCAAACTATTTCAGTCACTGCTTGGGTACAAACGATTATTCATAAAATTATAAATAATAAAAATCAGAAAGTGGGTGAACTAAGTGTAAAAAAGTTTAATTGTGCAGAAACTTGAATAATTAAATATATTGAGGTCATTTCACAAAGAAAAGAAAAAACAAATTAATAAAAGTGAAATTGCAAATAATATTGCTCAATTGAATCCATTCATTTACGAATAAGGTATCACGAGGGTCGAAGGTAGAATGAGGTATTCACAACAAGTATACGAATATAAATTTTCCATAATTTTACAAAAAATTATAAAAAATAAATAATTCGTCGTTGTCGTTTCACAAATTGTACAAATGAACGCAAGACTCGTTAGCAACAATTATATCAAAGTTTTGGCCTATTGCACACAAAAATAATATTAAAAGGTAAACATTAATTATTGTTTCCTATCAATAACAGCCACAGACCGGTTTCAATCTATTTTGGTTCTTATCAACGTAGATTTTCAATAAATTGCACATTTATGGGATTATGTTGACTGATGGTTTACCCGGAGAGTTAGAAATTTCAAAGTAAATTATAAGAGTGTTTGGTAGCTTATATTGAAGTCGGGATAAGCCTTATGTTTTATGAGATACAAATACCATAGGAACCGTTTGTTAATTTTCTCAAAATTATTAATATATTGTAAATAGCCAGGAGATCACACAGTAGCACAGTACGATATTTGTACCATTGCGTTATTATTTGCTGTACATGCGTATTAAACGTTGGTTTATCGTCAAAATATATACCAAGATCCTTTAGACAATTCACACGGGTTATAGAAATATTATTAAGCTGATAATCATATATAATTGGTCGGTGTGAGCGTAAATAAGTCATAACGTTACACTTAGCTAAGCTTAGTATTAAATTATTTGATGAACACCATTGATCTAACTTTATTAATTTATATTACAAGTGATTTGTAACTTGGGTGTTATTTACTACTGAAAACAATTTTATGTCATCAGCGTATACTAAGAATTCACAATCTAACAAATTACATACGCTGTTCACGTAAACTAAAAATATTACAGGACCAAGGTTGGAGCCCTGCGGCAACCCACTACTGGCCAAATACATATTTGATTTTACTCCCATTAGAAAACGAATTGTTGTCTCTCATTTAGATACGATGATATTACCGACACTATATAGGCACTAATATTACACTTTTCAAGACGGCTGATAAGAATACTGTGCGATATTCTATCGAATGATTTTGTCATATCGGTGTACAAAACATCCACTTGATTTCCGCGTTCTAAGTTATCAGCTATAAAATGGGTGAAGTTTAGTAAGTTACTTTGAGTAGATTTTTTTTCATAATTCCATGCTGCTTTAGGCTTAATTCAATATTGATTTTTGAGTAAATGTGGTCAGGAATAATAAACTCAAATACCTAAACTAAAGTTCGATATCAAGGCAATGGGTCTGTAATTTTCAATATTCCCTTTATCGCCCTTCTTGAAGACCGGATATATTCTCCTTACCTTCAAGCACTGAGGAAAAATGCCAGTGGAAAGAATCTGATTGAATAAGTGCAATAATAGTTTAACTAAAACTATAGCGCAATCTTTTAATATGAAGGATAGGACTCCATCTGGACCCATTGTGAGTTTCGGTTTTAGAAGTTGCAAACTTCGTAAGATGATTTCTTCGCTCATAATATAATGTCCAAGATTGTGTTGACAAGGTATTGTGTTATTATTATCAGATGGTAGATATGCGTGTTTGAATTGTTCTGCTTAACTTTCAACAATTTCAAATGGATCTTCTAAAACAGTGTTTTGAAACTTCATACATTCCGGGATGCGTGTCTGTCACTTTTTGTTATTAACAAAATTCCAGAATGCACTTGTATCGTTGGTAAACATTACTTCCGTATGCTTGATATATTTATTGTAAGCTAGTTTTATTTTGTGTTTGGTTATGTGACGTATGTGTTTGTATTGCTTCATGGAATTACTGTTTCTAAAACGTTTACTCTTCTTCCAAAGGTAGTTTTTTTTTCCTTTAAGAGCGAAATTATTTATTTATCAAACCATATAGGGTACCGATTTATATTGCCTTTTTCTATTCGTTTGGGTACATGACTATCAAAAATTGAAAATAATGTTTGATATAAAAAAGTACATCAGTCATCTGGGTTCTTATTTTGTTTTTTTTTCTATTTTGGACCAGTCCGCAAGATATATAGCTTCATAGAGAAGAGGAAGGTTGGCTGCTTTGAAGTTATAGAAGTCGATTTTTCGATGTTTGGCTATGAAGTTCGAAGTGTTTTCTTTTGTAAAGGTGATATCCATAAGTAATGGGGAGTGATGACTGTCTTCCTCCACTACATTGCTCTCGGATTTTATAACGCCACATCCATCGTGTGAAGTAATTATTAAATCTAATATTTTATTGCTAAAATTTGTTATTTTATTAAATTGTTCTAAATTGTTTAAAGTTAAAAAGTCTAGAAGATGATTAAGACTATTATCGCAATCATTTTGCAACAAATTATTTGCGTTTCGTGGTAGATTGAAATCACCTACCAATATGATCTCTTTTGGCATAAGATGCTGTTCAATTATCTCAAAAATAGTGCCATAATGATTAAGTGGAGTTTGAGGAGGGATATAAACAGAAATAATAATATTTTTTGTGCCATGTATTGTAACTTCGGTTGCAATTACATCGATGTTATCGATATTAATAGGTATATTAAGTAGGCTTGATTTAAATTAGTTGTTTATTGCTAATAAGGCACCACTTCTTCTCCGTAATTTTCTATCAGCTCTATATATACAATAAATATTTGAAAACAACTCAGCATCATATACACCCTCCTTCAACCACGTTTCCGTAATGGCAATCACATCGGTCATTTATACATACGTTGTTGTAAAATTCGTAGTTTTCGTGTTTAAGCAACGGAGGTTCTGGTAGAAAATTGATAATTTGGAAGATTTTGTGTTGTTTTCTTTTAATGAATTGTGGTTTAGTTTTTTTGTTCGATATTTTTGGGTATTTTATTGTTAAATTATTTTCACCTTCTTCGCGTCGCTTATTTAACTCAGATTTGAGCGATTTCAGATAATTTTACTGAAGTGTTGTTAGATCAGATTTAATTACAACGTTTTGTTTAATTGATTTACTTTTTAATAAAATTTGTTTTGCGGAATCATCTTCAAACATTACCTTTTGTGGGACAAGGTTTAGTATTGCGTTTTTCTAAGCGAAATATTTTCGAGGGTTGTGTACTGACAATGTCGTTTATTATAATTATACTGACTGTCTATCATCGTTTGCTTGTTTCTAAATGTTTGGCTTAAGAAACTCGGGATGATTATATATGATGAAATTTTTTGATCGGTCGAATATAATCTGAGACCATTACTTAAAACAGGACTGATTATGCAATCATGATAAAGTAAGGCTAACGGAATTATACGGCACTTTGATTGATTTTTTGGGCAGATTTATATCAATATGAAGAATAGTATCGGATTTTCACGTCGATAACGCCACAACCTCTAAAGGAACAACAATAATCCAAATGACCTTTCATTTATTACACCTGGCTATTACTAATCGGAGACAGTCTACTAGAAATTCCGGAGCTGACACTAGAGAAGGTGCAAATTGGCAGATTGTCAAGTTGATAAGTTTAAAAACGAAGACCGCAACAATTTGGAGAACATGACAAGATCAATTCAAGCCACTTCAGTCAATTACTCTGTACTTATAAATTCGATTTATTTTGGATCGCATATCTTGCTTTATGAAAAAAAAAACTTCAAAGTAAAACTCCGTTTTTCTGTCTTAAATTGCGCTGAACCTAAATCTAAAATACTATACATGGTTTTGCCAAAATTCCATTAGACGACGGAAATTCAGTCATAATATGATGCGAGAAATCTGAAAATAGAAGTTAGTTATTTCCCTTTGTGTCAATAGGTGGCAGCACAATACAGCTTTATGATACGTGACAGTGCGCATGTGTAGGCTGTGTTAAAATGGCGACCGTGCTCGAAGAGTGTACTGTGGAAGAGCAATGTTTCGTTTATGAAAATCACACACTAACTATCGATCAAATTTGTATAGATTACCCTAATTTAGAATACATGTTTTGTGGCGATTATAATATACAAAGTTCTCTATGCGATACAATTGATGCATCCGTTTCTATTAATAATGTGTGTTTAAGAGATTGTTTAGCATTTAATAATCTGAAACAGTGCAATTTGATTCCTGACGAGCGCGGCGTTTATCTCGATTTAATTTTATCCAATATTACAGTTTTAGAAATTTCTAAATCAATTGATCCCTTGTTCAATTTACTATTTTGATTTTAAATGTGCCGATTATGAGTCATTAAACATGTATTTAGCATCTGTGGATTGGAAATCCCATTTGATCCAGATTTAAATATTTCTGTAAATAATTTTTGCAACGTCATTAATGAGGGTCTTAACTTGTTTGTCCCGGTAAAGCGTAAGAGAAATTCATCATATCCACGTTGGTTTAATAGTGAATTAATCCAACTAGTTCAAAATAAGAAAAAGGCACATGTTAAGTTTAAAGCCTCGGGCAGATTTGAGGATTATGATGAGTTTAAAATTCTAAGAGCTCAATGTGCAAGTAAGTCCCTCTATGATAAATATATTAACAATGTGGAATTGAATGCCAAACGTAATCCTAAGGTTTTTTGGAAATATGTTAATGATTGCAGCAAGATACGTGGGTTTCCTAAACAAATGTGTTACAATGGTATTGTTAATAATAATGGATACGAGTGTGTAAATTTATTTGCTAAATACTTTTCAACAGTGTATCGTAATGCTGATTCTCCTGAAGTAACTGAATGTGTTGAGTCTCTCTGCCTTGAATCGCTATCAGTTAATTCCGTTGACATTTTTACTTATCTAAGTAATTTAAATGATTCTGTATTTCCTGGACCTGATGGTTTGCCTCCTTATTTTTTAAAAAGATGTGTGTTTTCCCTTACATTACCTATTCTTACTTTATTTAAATGTTCTTTATCTAGTGGCACATTTCCGAACATATGGAAGGAATCTTTTATTAATCCTTTGTTTAAAGATGGGGTTAGAGATAATGTTTGCAATTGACTATGACTATTCCTAAAATGCTGGACTATTTAGTTTCGAAGCAAGTGATGTGGACTTACAAACGCAGTATTTATGAAGAGCAGCATGGTTTTGTTGAAGGTAGATCTACTATAACTAATTTTTTATCATATCAGCATTTTATTCTACGTGCTTTCGAGAGTGGATATCAGGTTGATGCAATTTACACTGATTTCTCGAAAGCTTTTGATCGTGTTAACCATAGTGCGTTGTTATCTATGGCTTCAGTGATATAGTTGTATGTTGGTTTCGTAGTTTTTTATGTGATCGCAAACAATATGTAAAAATTGATAATTATATTTCTGATTTAATAAATGTAACCTCTGACGTCCCGCAAGGTTCTCATTGTGGACCTATTCTATTTTTATTGTTCATAAATCAGATAGGCAAATGTTTTATTACTTCAAAATTCCTGATGTTCGCCGATGATTTAAAGTTATTTTCAATAATTCGCAATGAGAATGATCGTAATGCTTTACAAGATGACATTAATAACCTTTCAAGGTGGTGCACAAATAATAATCTTGACCTTAATATTAATAAGTGCTTTTTTTTCTCGTGGTAATTTACTAAAATTTTCATACTTTATTAATGGTTCTAAATTGAAATCGGCAACAGAAGTTTAAGATTTAGGTATTATTTTTGATACGCGGCTAACTTTTATATCACATATCAATATTATTTGTAATAAAGCTCTTAAAGCTCTTGGCTGTATTAAACGGTTTTCCGCTGGTTTTAGTATTGACACATTGAAAATTTTATATCTTACATTACTACGTTCTAAATTAGAATATTGTTCCATAATATGGAATCCTTATTATAAAAATACATCTAATAAAATAGAGATGGTCCAAAGTAAATTTTTAATTTTGATATCTTTCAGGCTTGGAAAATTACGATCTGAATTTAGCCATTCCGAAATGTTAATAACTTTAAATTTAAAATCTCTGCATCATAGAAGAGTTATGCTTGATTTATGCTTTGGTTTTAAATTAATATGGTATAATAGATTGTCCAACACGCCGGTGGTGGCGCATCGGTTACGGCCCCGAACTGACGTGCAGCAACGTTGATTCGGGTCAGTAGTCGGATGGGTGACCGGTACCATTCACCATTGGGATACAATTAATGGTGCTTTAGAGTGACGGGGGCGATCCTTTAAAGTAACAAGCTCATTTACACACACACAAATACACAAATGACACATGGCGGAAGGACCACGTGGTCGATAGCCTAACACTACTACTACTACTAGATTGTCCATACTTGCTTTCGGTGCTAGATTTTAATTTTTCCCTAGTAAGAATAACCCGTAATACTTTTCCGTTTCGAATTCCTCTTCATTCTACGAACTATGGATGTAATAATCCAATTAGTAGGATAATGAAATTTTACAATAAATTATGTGCTAATCCGAACTTCCTTATTTATAGTTCGTCTTTTGAATCGTTCAAATATAGCCTTAAGTTTGTTGATTTGTCTATTTGTACTTAATTCTAGATAAATTACAATTATTGTATGTGTGAATATATAGTATTGTTTATTTGTGTATATGTATGTATTTACAACATGTTATTTTAGTTTTCTCGCTTCATTTGGATTATTGTATATATTTATTTCTTGTTGACAATAATTTTTGCTTTTCTCTATTTTTAAGTATATTTAGTGTAAATTGTATTTATTTTTAAATTATATTTTGTAAAAAGGTGTCATCCGTAAATAAATAAATTAAATTAAATTAACAGCAGCTTGCTGTTGTGCGTTATTTTTTCTGGGCAAAAGGACTGCAAATCATATCCATAAGGAAATGTTTCCTGTGTACGGTGAACAGTGTTTATCGCGTAAAACAGTGTATAACTGGGCCAAGAAATTCTCATAGAGACGCTTAAAAATTGTTAAAGAATATCGAACTGGTCGCCCCACAATTCAACGGGTGAACGAGATGGTTTGAACTAACAGGTGGGTAACAATAAGCAGCATAACAACTGCGCAATCGTTTGAAGTTCCGGAAAGTTTGTGCACGGAAGGTACCTAGATAACTAACTCAGGAACACAAAAGGAATCGAATGGGCTTATCCTTGTAACACATCTCTCAGTACGCCGATAGAGGGGAGAACATGTTTAACATAATTATTACTGGCGATTAATCATGGGTACATTACTACAAACCCGAAACAAAGCGTGATTCAACGCCATGGAAACATCCATCTTCGTCACCTACAAAGAAATTCCAGGTTGCTCAGTGTTCTGGAATTATCAAGGGGTGCTCCTAGCCCATTTCCAGAATAGAGATGAGAACGTTAATAGTAAATCGTAATGTAGAGTTTTGTATTTGCTTCGGGATGTAATTCGGAGAAAACGTCCAGGCCTTCTGATTAGAGAAATATTGCTGCATTACGATTGACCCAAGTGAGAATTGAAGAAATAGGGTGGCAACTTACAGTTGCCGACCTAGCCCCAAGCGACTATCATCTGTTTGGTCCACTCAAAAGGCATTTTGGCGGCAAACATTTCGAAGGTGATCTTCAACAAGAGGTACGCCTGTGGTTCAGACGGCAACCCAAAGAATGTTATGCAGCAGGTTTTGGAGCATTAATAAAGCGATGGGATAAGTGTATAAATGTTGGTGGAGACTTTGTTGAAAAACGAAACTGGATTTTATATTATTATTTCTTTATAATACCTTTTGTGATCCTTTTGTGACCAAATTACTGAATTTTTCTCGTACATTGACTATTTTCTGGACGGAGTGGTTCTGTTGCATGTTTGAATGATATTATAACTTGAGTATTTTAATGAATTCTAAGCTTGACTTTAGTAATCACATAAGGAAAGAGTGCAATGACTGAAATCAGAGAGAATCATCAAATTATTGATTTATAATATCTGTAAGCTGGCTACTTTTTATGATTACTAGTATCTCAAAATCAACGTGTTTTTCAAAAAATATTGATAAGTAACAATCTCATATTTTTAGAGTCCGTGATCCAAAATGCCTCTCAAAACAACATATTGTAGTAGATTTTTTAATGGCTTATATTATTGCATTTTCAACTTTCCAATTGAGGTATACCCCCTTTATTCGATTAACATTATTCCTCGTTCGCAAAGCTTCAAATTTATCAAGTGTGGGTATTCAGTCGTTTGGAGATAAACTCTTCAAGGATATTAAAAGGGTTTATATCCATTCAGAAGTACTCAAATATTCGGGCGCACAGTTGACCAATTACGAAAGTAGATCTTCAGCATAGAAAGTACAATGTTAATAAAGAAGTATGTTTAATAGTATATAAAATATTATGTATCTAATTTCATAAAATACTTATTAAAACATTTTAATAGACAGAGGCGCCATTATAGGTTATGGGTTTTAGGTTAAAATAGGGTGCTATTGAGGTGTGTTAGCCTCTCTTGAGCTGCAACCTAAAGATCTATTGTTCTACCCTGAACCAACCACTTCCCAATCAGTCCCACGTCCTCCGTGAACCTGGTAACTTTCTTGGGGGTGATATTGCTGGCTTCTTCGTGGGATAATCGGTCCCTACCGAAGTGTGAAAAATGCTTGTTAACAATAGCGATACAAGTACATAGTATGTGCTCGGTCGTTTCATCTTCCGAATCACATATTTTGCAGTTTCCACTTTTCCCATTTTTCACAAATGATATCAAAAGGTACAATGCCCTGTCATGAGTCAGGTGAAAGTTCTTAGCTCGTTCCTTGTGTGTTCAAGCACCTTGTGGCCGTGATCAAGTTTGATGAGTCGTTTGGATTGGCGTAGACCTGGTACATTGTTTCAATGTTTACGTCTTCTGTCCTCTTTCCATTTTTGCACCACCTCTCTTCTGTGTGCCATAGAGAGTCCGCAAAATGGCTCTGGTCCTATAGCAGTAACATTTACACCTATTTTTGCGAGTTTGTCTGCCACTTCGTTGCCTTAACATTCCCGTGCCCTGGGACCCACATGAGTGTCAACGAGTTGTTCTTCGCCAGTTGCGAGAGGGATCTTCGACATTCCCAAATAGTCCGTAAGCCGTGACTATTGGCTCGAACGGGCTTTAATGCGGCTTGGCTGTCTTAGCAGATATATGCGCGCCATTTAGGTGCCTATCCAGGCATTCTCTGGCGCACATATCAATTGCAATCGCTTGCGCTTACACAATCGTGGGTGTTGTACCCAGAGCAATGAAGTTCCTGTGGTTTTGCTTAGGGCCATAAATGCCTATTCCAGTACCTCTGTTATTCTTGACACCATCTATGTACCAGGCTGATATTCCTCGTCCAAACTCCTTGACTCTTATCAAAGCCGTTTTGGGGTCCGACACCTTAAGCGGTAATTCGAATTCGAGCTTCCTGGACATGATGTCCGTCGGTTTGGACAGAAGGACCGGGTCGATTTGCTGCAGTATTTCTAAGTGTCCTGTCCAGTCACCCGGCAGTGTTTTCGTCCTCTGGTGTATTTGGAGGGCTGCCACAAGTCCCTCTTTTTGTAGCACTGGATGGAGCGGTGTGAGACCAATGATTGCATAAGTAGAAATTTTCTCTAACTTATTTTATACCTTGTAAATGTTTTTGAATAAAAGAATAGATAGCATTAGTGTACATGGATTATTTATTTTTGATAAAAAGATTGTCAAAAGATGTCACTTGATTGATTGATGTGCTAACACAAATTTATTAACTAGTCTCGATGAAATAAAAATATATACTTTCGCTTAGTTTATATTAAACTATTTATTAATTAATGACTGCAGTTTCGAGCACACAGTGATCATTATCAAACTAAAAGTAATGTAAATACAAAACGAAGACTTATTTATAGCTCGTTGAACAAAGACCTCGATGAGATTCTGGATTGTATTAGAACACCAACACTGATTTTACTATCTATATAACATTAAAACCTTTAAAGGGCATAAACCGACCTATTAATCATATTGCTATTTGCTGATGCAATGAGCAACATTAAATCTATTACGTTCTTTTGAACCGACACGACTATATGATTTACTTCATATATATATATATTTGTTCAAGGATGCTAACTACAGCATGATTAACATCCATTTTAATTCAATTGATTGAATTATTATTCAAACATTTAATGAATTAGATGCATTAGGAAACAAGTTTTAAGATATTCGTCACTTTTCAACTGAAAATTTTATTTCTTTTAAATATTTTCATTGTAATCCAAGCAGTTGTCCAAAATGGATATCTAAGGAGTTGATCTCAATGGTACGCAGAAAGAAAAAAGCTCATTCAACTTATAAAGAAATCTGGTCTTACACAAATTATTGTGCATTTTCTTTACTTAGAGAAGAGTGAAGTTTACTAAACGTTGCTATAGAGAATATCTACTGAGGGTAGGAGCTTGTTTAAAATCCTAAATTCTTTTGCAGTAAGCCAAAGATTGAAAAAATGAAAATGATTATTCGACTGAAATCGAATATAACGGTGTTAGTGCAAATGATGACTTAAATATTGCTAATTTATTTTCTGATTATTTTTCAGCGGTTTATACTGTCTCAAGTAATTATTCACCCAATTCTAAATATTCCAATTGTAATTCTATATCAAGTTTGAGTAATCAAAGCAGTTATATAGTTATAAACATACAAGATGTATTTAATGCCATTAGTAGTCTTAAATCAACCCATTCATTTATTATATTTTTAATAAATAACTCATTATTTGTTCAGTTAATATGAAAGGCTTTATTGTTTCAATTCTAAAATCTGGCTAAAGGAACCTTGCTAAGAATTATAAAGGCGTTTATATACAATCTTGCATACGCAAAATATTCGATAAATTAATATCCATATAACTGGCTTGGTTCTCGAAACTGTTATATTTAGCAACCATCATGGATTTATAAACGGTCGTTTCACTGTAACAAATTTAATGGAATATAAACAATTTCTATCGGAAGCTCTTGATGAACGTTGTCAAGTCGATCGATTTACGAAAGCTTTTCATATAATTGGTATTACTTTATTATTAAATAAAATATGTTCAATAGGTTTTCTTTCAAATATAGTACGTTGGTTTCCTTTTATCTAAATAACCACACACAGTTTGGAAAAATTCAATTTCTAAACCAATGGAAGTCTCATCCGATCCTATTGTAGACCGACTTTATTTATATTATTTATTAACGACTTATGGGACGTTATTATTATGTTAGATTAAAGTAATATGCAATGAAAATGATTGTCTGTTCAAGCAGATCTAACCTTTTAGAATGACTGGTGTAGCAATAATCGTTTATTCTTAAATAAGTATATCAAATGTTCCTCATTATCGGCACCTAAGGTAAAAGTGTTTATAATCATACCTAAAATATTAATTCTATCGATCTTGCTGAAAACAATAAAAGATTTGGGGGTTTAATTTAATTTAAAAGTTTTATTCAATTATTACATATCTAATATTGTTAAAAATCATTATGGCTATGTCTGGCAGATTGGCAAACATTGAAATAATTATTAAAATCCTTAAAACTTTGTACTGCGCACTTTTCAGATCACATCTTGAATATGCTTTTCCAATTCGAACACCATATACTTAAACCAGTATAGAGCTTCTTTGTGCAGAAGAGATTTCTGAGGTGTATTGAATTTAAATCTGGACTTGAACACATTCCTGGATGATATGCATCTATAATAAATCAGCTTAATTTAAAGTCATTATAGGATCGGAGGACAAAAGGTGCCCTTTGTTCATTGCATAAAATTATTAATGGATATATTGATACTCCTTATTTATTAGGACTTATATTTATCTTCATACCTTGAAAAAAATACACGTTTTTGTTCTATATTTCATTTTAACATCCATGGAACACTTAAGAGCTGTATAAATTCAATGACACCAGTGCTCATGATTGGGAATGATTCTGATGACCATACATGGTTTAACCTATTCGATTCATCCATTAATCCTTTTAAGTTGAATTTAATAAATAGGCGTTAGTTATAAACATTTTTGTTTTTGTTTTGTGTAAAATACTTTTTCCTTTAATACTGTTTATTTTCTTTCTGGACTATATTTGTTATCCTATTTGTTTAAAATGCATTTTATTTTTATTTATAATATATACTAAGATACTTTATTATTTATGCAAAAAGACGTATGCCGTAAATAAAAGAATTATCATTATATTAATAATAATATTAATGTATTTATTTTGTTCAAATTACAAGGTTACATATTATTTGTTAGTAATATTATGTGTTGTCTGTTCCTTGTACTTCTCCTGTTTGTGGTCCTTCCTTCCTTCCTTACCTCGTGATTTCTGGGTTGGACACTTATTGTGTCTGTTGAAAATCGTTTTGATTAACCGTTGTTAGACGTAGTAGATCTACAATTATAAAATTATTTTCTATACGTTTTCTATTTCAACTACGAGGTGAGATCAATAAGCACACATGTGTACTGTTATCTGTCACACGACATTATACTAAATTCTAGAATTCATAGAACATATTGATTCTTATTCCGTTTTTTTTTTTTGTTTTTAGATAAAAATATTGTGCCATGCCCAACCTAAGCATTTCTAAAATTTTTATGTCCCCCTATGTTACATATACATAATTTCTAATATTAAAAAAAAATGTTTACTTAAGAAACTTAAATGATAGGTTTCAAGAAGAAATCACCAGGTAATTGGTAGCGAAAAACAATAATTCATAGGTACTTGGCAACTACTACCACTGCGACGTCGTCTGCGAAGCCGGTCGTCGCGGTCCCTGAGGGCGGTGGCAGTCTCAGCAACCCGTCGTACATGATATTCCAGAGCAGTGGGCCGAGCACTGAGCCTTGAGGAATATCTCTCGAGATGTTGCGGGTCTTGGGTCCCCTTTTGACAATACCAAACTTCGTTTAATGTCTGAATAGTTGAGGCTGTTAGTTGCTGAAAGTTCATATTCTATCACTTTGGTAAATTTTCGTAAATGAAATACGATAACACTTTCAAATATTTATTTTGCCGTTCGCGACAATTGTTTCGACACACTGTGTCTTCTTCAGGCGAAGAAATGATTCGTTTAATGTATTTCATACGAGGAGAATTCAATACAATACGCCATTATATACATTATTTAATATTATTTCTAGAAAAATAATTTTTAAAACATATGATGAAAAATTGAAATTCAAATGCGAAATAAACAAATAAAGCAATTTATTATTATTATTATTATTATTAAATAATTTTAATAAACATTTTTCAATATTAATTTTTTAAGATCCTTGCGCTTGAAGTGAAGACCGGATCCGGAGTTAAGTAGAAGAACACTTCCAAGATCTGGAAAAACTATTCCGTAACCTAAAAAAGTTCCAACTCAGAATTAATCGGAAAAAGTGTAGATTTGGTTGCAAGAAAGTTAAATTTTTTAGCTAAATTTCCAAATCCTTGACGAAGTTGACAAGGAAATTTGTCCTTGTCAACTTGTCGCATGAAGCTGGGGACCAATGCAGCAGGTAGCTTTTGAAACGTTGAAGCAAACCCTGGTCGTCACCCCGATAACTACAGAACTTCTCCGTTTGTACTAATGATCGACGCTAGCTCATACGCTCTTGCCACAGCTTTGAGAAACCTAACGGAAGATCCATCGAATACGCCGGCCGCCTCCTAAACAGAGTTGAGATGAATTACAGTCTTGACCGTATAATGCCATCATCCTTACAAACGACTAGCAACTTAAATGACTAATGACATTGAGAACACACAGAATATGCCGCGCAAGATTGACTTCAACTACAACCCTATAACATTACCATTTAATGAATGGCCGCAAAAGCCAAATACATGGTCGATTTTCTCCCCAGATCCCCAACAGATCCCATAATCACAGTGGACCTACCGTCGAAGGATTCCGTACTTATTAATCAAGAACAACATGAGGTTGAGGACTGAGGATAACAAATACTCGAAAGTTTGAGCGTAATAACATCTCAAAATACAAAGTACATTACTGGCTATGTATAAGAAAAGACATTACCGACTATGCGAAACACTACCAAGAATGTCAAAAATACAAAACAGAAAATTACAAGCCCCCTGGATTACTACAAACCTCAGTAATGAATAGAAGGTTCGAAGTAATCAGAATTCCTATTTGAACCACTACCAGAAGGTCCAAATAAAGAGACGCGTATCCTCGTTATGGAGGGCACCTCCTCCAGATAGATCGAGCTCTTTTCGCTAATTGAATCAGATCACGCTGATTAATGAAGTGTTATTGCGATATCGACTTCCTCACAGAATAATCAGCAACAATGGCACTCATTTCATCAGCGCAATGATGCACCAAGTGATCCACTGATTTCAAAACGTCCGCCGGTTTACATAAGTATACCATCCAGCCATCAACCTAGTAGAAAGAAAAACAAGGAATTAAAAGCACAACTAGCAATACAAGTTGGAATCCAACATGCCAGCTGGATATGCAGTTCAACTGGAGTTTCACCTGCACACTTAATATTTGGACGTAATATTTTTGGAGCCAATGAAACTGTTCAAAGCTTTTGTTAATATATTTCTGACATAACTCAATAAGGGTAATGAAACTTAATATCAACAACAAGAGTCTTATTTGTTCCTTGCAGTTGCTTATTTAATATATTATATACTTAATTTCAGGTTTGTCGCTTAAAGAATCACTAAAAGTATCAATCAGTTCCATATATCTTTTCCCTTAAGAGAACCATCTTACTTCAATGTGAAGAAAGAGTCTAACATGGTATGCATTTTGTTCTTCACAAAAAAGTTTGAATAGGCGTTCGCATTTGGCATTAGCTTTAATAGCATAGATATACTTTATTACTGAATACAGTACTTCCTTTAGAACAGACGAGATGTTTTTAGCTACCAAGTTTTCCCCATTAATAACACGGTGCACATGAATCATTTCTGGATTTTCATATTTCAACAATTTTAAGCAGCCATTTCTCTTGTCCATCATATTAGGAGCACCATCTGCAGCAAAAGATGTTATTTTTTTCATTGGTATATTATTGACATCTAAGTAGTTTTTTAGCTTAATAGTAGCACTGAGAATTTTCCTGTTTTCAGTTGTTCAACAAGTTGTTTTTTAATATCTTCACTCATTTCGTCTATTCATCTTCATCAGTATTGCAGCTGAGTGGCATAGCTTTTACATCTTTGTTATCTTTCTTAAGAACCGTTTTAAGAAATGCTGATATTGGCGGTTTTACTAAATTCTCTCCTATAATATTTATAAGATTTAGTGATAAATAAAGAAATTTGATAACTAATTTCAAGAATACGATTATGAGTTGAAGTATGAGCAGTAAATAGAGAAATCTAGCATTGCATTTAAATGACCCGAAGCAAAAGGGTTAAACTCGTGAAAAGTCCATTTTCGAATTGCCCTCCTTAATTATCAAATTGCCCCCCTGTAGGGCGTAGGCCCCACGTTGGGAAACACCGGTCTAAAGGGACCCATAATCATTAATTAGAACGTATTCAAAGTATTTAAATGCGGTCGTACATCTGACTTTTGAATAAAAGAGACCCGTGGTGCAGTAGACGTGGTTACTGAAAAAGTCGTTGAAAATTATTTTGGCTGATTGCCGAAAGGAAACGAAGTAGATAGGCGTCATGCCTACGATAGAATAGTAATTCATATTTTACATTTCCAACACGGGTACTTAGTGATCGACCCTCGTATTTATTTATAATATTTAAAAATTTACTCAATTCTTATAAAAATTATATAATACGTAAAAAAATCATTAGAATTATAATAGTATATTACATAACGAGAGTTGTAAGTAATATATTAAGTGTAAGTGACTTACAACTCGAGTTGTGTACTATACTTTTTCTACTCCCATTCATTATAATTTGGAATACTTTGCAATATTGAGGTTATGTTTCACTATTAAAACACTTCGCAGCATTGAATACATGGCCATAAGTATTTCTTACTTATTTCGCCAAAATAGGCTAATAACACAATTTCCGAAAAAGGCTGAACATTATTATTCATACGCCAATCCATGAATTTACCGTAAACCACTTTGTAACACGCTTTGGATTTTTCCGGGAGAAGATCCGCTGCGGTATGTTCTGCTAGTTGCCTAATTTCTGGTGGAGTTCCAACAATTTATTCTGTGGAGTCACTTTCACACATTTTAACAACGAATAAATGAATTATGTATAATAATTAAACTAAAATAACGTCAATGTAATGTGTATTCAAAAACCATAAATGTCAAATTCATTTATCTAGGCTACTTGATTGGAGTTTTGTAATAATAATCGTTACGTAATATATTACGTACTAGTTTTTTCTTCATTAGCATGTTTCATAATGCCATGGTTACTAATCAACAAACGATTGCGTTATTGCCTACTTACTACTATGGGAGTAGAAAAATGCATTTTACAAAACAGTAGATTTTAAATAATGACTCCCACCACAATAAAGTGTCATTTATTCCGCCCCCTTCCCAAAGTCACACATACTATTTCAGTCTAACAAGAGATGTTTTACTTTTTAAATTAGCAAAATCAGAATAAAGTACGTGCGATTTATTGTAATAAACAAAATTTCATTAATCGTCTAAAGAGGAACAACATAAAAAATGTGTAGACTAAACAAACGGAATCGGGGCGCAGGAGGTCGGAAGAAATAAAGATAAGGGGTAATTTTCGGATGAATTGGTTTACACATGGTCGGGACACGTACGAGAATGGACATTCTCTCGCGCGAAGTGTGGGGATAGGAATTCAAAACGTAAACACTTTATTTAAAAAAACAAACGTGACGAAATTTAAAAAATGCGCGAACGTGGGAAGAACTTGCAAGAAAACGAGGATAAACGGGTTTGGAGGATTACAAACGGAGTCAGTCGACGATCACAAGTCCAACCGCTAATTCTGACATTGTTGGAACAAATTACATCGGTACCGATGTTCGACAAATTATTATTCCCCAGACTGACCTAAAGAAATTTCTTCTATTAGAAAATACTTTTCCACTCACGGAAGTTACAACAAATTATTTCGACAAAATTATCTTGATAGAATGTAGAACACACCGCGGCAATCCAACTATCGTGGAACGGCCGTAGCGAGTGGACATTACTAGAAACAATTGCATTGATTACGATGTTTGACCATTAATAGTTTACAACTGACCAAAGCAAATTATCTTGATAGAATGTAGTACATTTTGTGGCAATCCGACCTTCGTGGAACGGCCGTCGCTGATGAACACATTGTAATATATAGGTATGAAAAAAGAATAAAAAAAAAGGAAATTTAAAAAAGAATAAGTAAATGTTTAGTTCAAGATGAAACTCGAGGAATTGAATATGAACTGGTGAATTTCGATGCAAACGAAGAAAAGACGGAAATTAATCGCAGTTTAGAAAGTATCAAAGAAGCAATTGATAATTTTCTCTCTCTTGATACTGGTGATGTTGTCGCTAAGTTGTATAGTCGTTTTGCTCATTTGGAAGGTCGTGTTAAGAGATTACCTGATGAATACTGTTATAAACCCTTCGAAATAGTTAAGCTTTTGGCTTTAGCACGGGAACTGGATGAATAAACAGGCAACGTTGTTCAGTGGCACAACCGTCCATCCCGCGTTTACCTTTTACTTCTAGTTCAACGTCTTTTACCTCTCCAGCTGCTCCTACAAATACTTTAGTGTCCATTAAAACCACCCCAGTTGATACGTGAGATTTGAGCTTCGATGGTGATGCAGACAAATTACTCGATTTTTTAGAAAGAGTGCGAGAATTGCTGGTTTCCAGAAACGTGTCAAAGGAGCTTCTGTTTACTTGTGTTACCGATTTATTCACAGGCGCAGCATTAGTCTAGTTTCGAAGTCTTGGCAGGGCTATTACAGGTTGGGATGAATTAGTTGCAACACTTAAGAATTATCTCTTGCCTCACGATGCTGACGATGTCTGATGGGAAGAAATTCGTTCTAGAAAACAGGGTTCGATGGAAAAGGTTATCATTTTTGTCGCGACCTTAAAAGGTTTATTTAGGAGGGTGAACACGCTATTTGCTATCGTTTTACCACCCACATTTGGCTCTTCTCGACATCACATCTGTTGAAAAACTTTGTGAAGTCTGCCGACGGTTGGAAAATACATTGCCACCTCCTCAGCCGACTGCTGCTGTTGTTAACCACATTTCTGCGATCGATAAATCTTCTGCAAGACAAGTTACAAGTTTTAACTGTACTAAAGTTAGCTATATCTCATCTAGTTGTCCAGATGAGAGAAGAACATTTTGTTTTGGTTGTGGTGCTCCTGATGTAATTCGTTCGAGTTGTGGTAATTGTTCGGGAAACGGAGTAAGGAGAGTGCCACTGGTCGACGCTCCTCCAGCAGTTCCAAGGTCAGGTTCCCAGTAAGAAAAGCTGAATGGAGTGAATGGTTAAAATTTGTTTCAGATTTTTGTAAGAAAACTCGTGTTGAAGTAAATGATGTAACGTTTTTCTCAAAACCTCAGGAAGTACTGCCAATTTGGGTAAAGCAGTCTAGTGATAGATGGCCTTTCATCAATATGTCTATATTTAATTTTTCAGTGACCGCGTTGCTAGATTCAGGTGCTAGTGTTTTAGTTCTAGGAGGTCCTGGAGTTAAATTTATTGAGTCCTTATCTGTCGAAACTCATTGAAGTTCGTTGAAAAATTTAAATACTGTGGATGGTGCTACGCAAACAGTTCATATCCACGCTTATCTTCCGTTACGTCTAGATGGTATAAAACGAGGGATAACTGTAGTCTCTTCGATTTCTCATTTTTTGATTCTTGGTGTAGATTTTTGCAGGCTATTTGGATTGAGTTTAGATTTTTCGTCAGAGTCTTATGTGTTAGGTAAACAAAATTTATCTGCTGAATCGATTATGAGTTTAAATGAATTAAAGATACCGCAGGTTAAGGGACAAGAGGATCTGTCGGAATCGCAACGAAAGTCCTTAGATGAAACTGTTCGCAAGTTCGAAGAGTTGTCATGGAGTTTAGGAACTAGGTTGGGTCGTACCAATAAAACTTGTCATCACATTGATACTGGAGACAATCGCCCAGTCAAGCAAAGGCAGTACCAATTGTCGCCTTATATGTTGCAACACCTGTATAAGGAGATCGAAGAGATGGAATCATTAGGAGTCATTCGTAAATCCTCGAGTCCATGGTGTTCGCCCATTCTATTTGTTAAAAAATCTAACGGTAACTTTCGTTTTTGTTTTGACGGCAGAAAACTTAATTCTCTTACAAAGCGTGATGTATATCCGTTGCCACTGGTGGACCATATTTTAAACAAATTTTGACCAGCATCGATCTTAAGGCATTACAGTAAATTCATAAAGTCCTTTACCAGGAACGGCAAATGCAGTCTTCTCACAAGAATTTTCTTGTGAGAAGAAAATTCTTGTGAGAAGACTGCATTTTCCGTTCCTGGTAAAGGACTTTATGAATTTACTGTAATGCCTTTTGACTTACATAACGCACCTCAAACTCAGCAGCGACTTATGGATAGGATACTTGGTCCAGAATTAGATCCTTATTGTTTTGTTTACTTGGACGACGTTATAATTGCTACCCCTGATTTTGATAAACATATTGAAATTCTCAATGAAGTATTTTGCAGGCTTAAGGAAGCCAACCTGACTGTAAACCTGGAAAAGTGTGAGTTTTGTAGGTCCTCTTTAAATTATCTTGGTTTTGTGGTTGATCGATTTGGTTTAAGGACGGATCCTAAGAAAGTTTCAGATATGGCAAAGCATCCGCAACCGGAGAATGCGACTCAGGTGAAAAGATTTATCGGCATGTGTTCGTGGTACCGCCGCTTTATACCAAACTTTTCCACGCTGACAGCTCCTATTAGTGCTCTTAATTAAGGTCGAAAAAATCTCAGCCAATTAAATGGCCCCCAGAAGCCGAGTCATCATTTGCTTCCATAAAACAGGCATTCATTTCCGCACCTATTTTAGCGAACCCGGATTTTCGTAAACCTTTCACTATCCAATGTGATGCCTCTGATGTTGGGTTAGGATGTGTGCTTTCACAACAGGATGATTCTGGTCAAGATTTACCGGTGGCATATTCTAGCCGTACTCTGACCGATGCTGAGCGGAAATACACCGTCACGGAAGGAGAATGTCTCGCAGTTTTATTTGAGTTGGAGATCTTTAGACCTTACATTGAAGGAGTAAAATTTACGGTAATAACCGATCACCATTAATTGTTGTGACTACGGAAGCTGAAGGATCCTGTTGGCAGATCTAGAGTACCTGTAGAATCTTGTGTCTTAAATATTCCCGAAGAAATTGTTGTCGCTGATCCCTGGTATGTAAAAATGTGCACTTCGGTACCCCCTGATAAATATTCAGATTGGAGGATAATGGACGGAAGACTTTACAAGCATGTTGTTAAGTTACATGATATTAACACCAATTTTCCTGAATGGAAGATCGTTGTTCCCAAGGCATCAAGAAAGAATGTGATTGAGTCTTGTCACAATATACCCTCCTCGGGACATTTAGGAGTGTACAAAACCTTAAATCGCATTCAAGATTTGTATTATTGGTCGTTGATGCGTCAAGATGTGAAGTCTTATGTCCGGTCCTGTCAAACCTGTGGTTCTCAAAAGGACCCTTCTTCTGGTCGCGCTGGATTTATGGGGAAACCTAAAAAGATTTCCTTTCCTTTCCAGCTGATAGCCTGCGATATACTTGTACCCCTCCCTCGATCTGCAAATGGCTTTTCATATCTGTTAGTAGTAACAGATTGGTTCACCAAATTTACCCACTTAAAACCACTTCGTCAAGCGTCATCACCTGCAATCGTGAATTTTTTTTTACTTTTTACTCGGTTTAAGGCAGTATCATGTGAAAACCTGGTACAATGCTAAATATTATCCTCAGGTAAATTTCGTGGAAAGTTACAATCGTATTATCGGTGCTACAATAAGGTCATTTGTTAGTAAGTTAGATCATCGTACTTGGGATAGGGAAATTTACAAAATTGGTTTTGATTTACGTACAGCAGTGCACGAAGTTACAGGTTATGCTCCCGCTACCCTAAATTTTGGAAGATACGTCCCCCTTCATGGAAATTACTACTCGATGGTCCGCAATTAGAGAGTATCGATTTAGATTCCCATCCAGAAAGATATGCTAGAGAGCTAGATGAACTCCCACCTCTATTTCAAGAGGTTTAGCCGATGCATACCGTAGTAATTGTCGTTATTATAATTCTCGCTGCAAACCTACTCCGGATTATTCCGTAGGGGATCGTGTTTGGTGTCGCAATAAAGTATTGTCAGATGGAGCTAGACATTTCGCTACTAAACTAGCACCCAAATTTAAATTGTGTCGGATTGTGGACAACACTGGTGATCTTGTATTTAGTTTAGAAGACATTAGCAGTTGTGTGTTTTGTGATTTCTACGGTGAACTCACATTGTTATTCACAAGGGTGAATAACCAAGTGATTATGGTAGCTACGTGGCCAATTTATGAATTTTTGTTTGAATCTGTTTGTGTTAAATTATTTTAATCTAGGAGTGTGCTAATCCGACGGTTATTTTGGTAATTGATTTGATAAAGAGAATTGTTGCGACCGTTACTACGTAGTAATCCATACTTACACTGAATTGAAAAATTCACTATGTTATATAATACGTTATATAATATTTTTACAATAATTATTTGTGGTTAAAACATAGTGAATTCAATGTAATTGATTTGACTTGGATAAGTTAATTATCCGCTCGGATTGTACAATGGCCATTGGAATAACCATCGAATTTAATAATTAAAGTTTAGCTTTCGAAAAGCGATATTTTTATATTAGTGGAAATAGCAACACCTAATTAAACTTGACTTAAATTTAAGAATAATATCATATTTTTTAATAACATTATTTAGCCGTAATTGTTTAACGTCAATAAAGTAAAATATTAAATTATTTATTTGTTGTTTTTGGTATTTGATTATGATAAACTTCCTATTTGAACCACCAACCAGTATTAAACATCCTTACTATATTAATCATTTCAATAGTAATGCATAAAGTGATGACACATATTAACGTTCGTAACGAACCTGTTAAATAATTAAGGGTTACTACCCAAGACACATATCACAACGTATAAATAAAATATGAATTGTAAATTCATATAAGACTGGGGTTCAAACTATAACAATATTATATTTGGAATGTACATTTTCTTAATAATCTACGGCAGAGTGTTGGAGGTCATATCCCCTCAATTGTAATAGGATGCGCCTCTTATCTTTCGCATTTGTCGGCGGATACAATTTTAGTAGATCCTGTTGAACTGTTACTGAAGCAAAGAGAATTTAGAATGGTATATGGGTAAAAAATGTATCTATTAACATCATTAAACGCGTCGACTCGTTCGTGTTGAAAGCGACGATTTATAAAAATAGTTTACGGTCACAGCCATCAAAATGTAATTAGTAGGAGGACTAATAATACTCACTTTAAATGAAATTTCGGTTTTAGTAAGAGGTTTGATTCCTACATTATACTAGAAAATTCTGATGTTTTCAATAATAGCACAAGGCACGCAATTATTAAACCGGTATTAAAATAGATTTTTAATCTTTCCTTATCTATCATTTATTATAAGAGTGCTATTGTCTTTCAACTTATAAGTGACTTGATATATATATTCGGCAAAAAAAATGTTAAATGCATACTGGCCCGGTGACGTTAAATGATATGTAAATTATATTATACTAATAATGTGACCTTTTTTGTATGAAAATAATAAACCGTGACCCTTATTATATTATTGTGTAACTTTAAAAAAAATAGCAGAAAATACAGAAATTATTCTCTGATTATTATTATTATTATCTCTAATTCATTGATTGGTAATATTTTTTCGTATTTTATGCAATCTGAAAATGTAGATGTTGCTATTATGTAATTAATTAATTTAATAAGTGTCTGTAATATAATTTAATTTCTGAATTGCAGCTCTTATTTGAATTTGTGATACAGGGCAAAATTTCAATTCTAAGTTAATTCTGCAATATTTTTGTTAATCTCTAAACCATTTCATTTATTTTCACACTGTCACCATTCTCTAAATGAATATATTATAATAAATTAATATATATATATATATATATATATATATATATTATATATATATATATATATATATATACAGGGTGTCCCGTTAATGTGGGGAAATGGCTGGACCATATATTCCTGGGGTCAAAATATGATAATTTAATACAACTTATCTATATCCAAAAATTTATGGTTAAGCTGGAATTTGTCTTCAAAGTTTCAAAATTTTTTATTTCTTTTGTTTATAACAATTGAACGCTTTATTCGATTTGAATGAAATTTATTATTAATAACTACCATAATATAATACATCATTTAAATTATTATGGTCATTATTGATTGACCGGAAGTATAAAAAACAGTAGTACCACCACTTAAAAACTAAAATATTTTTTTTATTGGTGCATCCAATAAAAGCTAAAAAAAATATTTCTTGAAAGACCGATTAATTTTAAAACTTTTTTGTATTTTAATAATATTTGATATCTTTTACGGTTTTGACACAAAAAATAAAATATGAATATAGTATGCAGATTTGCACTTATTAATAAGTAAATCAACTTATTTAATTGAATAAAAATTAAGTAATATTAATTGATACAATAAATCAAAACAACATCTAACACTTTTTAAACAATTTTCTTCGCAAAATACTAATACAAGCAAAAAATATGTTTGCTGCAAATGTGAATATTTATGAACTATAATAAAGTTAACAATAAATGATTTAAAAGACACTCAGTAATTATTATTTTACATAATTTACATTTTTTAAACAAAGACGGCCGTGAAAAACATATATTTTTGATTTGATGGAAAACTAGATTTTGTTTTTACTAGATAAAAAAATATATTTTAATTTTTGTGCGAAGACCGTACAAGATATCAAATTTTATTAAAAAGACAAAAAAGTTTTAAAATCAAATTCTCTTTTAAGCAGTATTTTTTTTAGTTTTTATTGGATGTACTAATAAAAAAATATTTTAGTTTTTAAGTGGTGGTACTATTGTTTTCTATATTTCCTGTTAATCACTAATGTTCATAATAACTTAAATGATGTATTATACTAAGGTAGTTATGAATAATTAATTTCATTCAAATCGAATAAACCGTTCAATTATTATTACCAAAAGAAATAAAAAAATTTCAAACTTTGAAGGCAAATTCCGGCTTAACCGTAAATTTTTGGATATAGATAAATTATGTTAAATCATCATATTTTTGACCCCTAGGGAATCTAT
>OZ018387.1:78105337-78343892 GCA_963969525.1 Ontholestes murinus
GTTATGTCGTTTATTGTCCTTGTAATAAGCTGGTTATAATTTGCATACTTCTTAGGTAAACTAAAACTAGCTATCATATGAACACAATTTAAGTATTTACTTAAAAAAAAACTGCAGTGCTAAATTTCTGAACTTCGGATAACCTCAAACTTCGAGAATTAAAACTATCGCGAAAGCTAAAGTTTTTTTAAATTCTGCCAAATAATAGTAAACTTTATTGTTAGGAAGTTAATTTATTATTGTGCAATAGAAATTATATTAACCCTCGTAGAGTAAAATTTTGTATAATTTTTTATATTACCTAATATTATACACAATTATACATTACTGTATTGTATATATTTTCATGAGTCTAAATATTTACACTTTAACTAAAACACGACAAAGAAAAATATATGCTGAAAATAAATCTTTTTTTTTTTAAATATATATATGATTTTGATAGATAAATCTAATATTAATTAACACATAGTAGCGATTTTATACAATTATTACACGTACAACAATTTCAAAACTATAATTAACTATTTTACAGTGTTTGCGAGGACATAACGTTTAATGAAAAAATTAAAACTGGTTGCTGGTTTTCTGGCAAAATTATGATGTATTATGCAAATTATTGCAAATATTCCGTAACGAAACCTAAACACGTGTAATCGATAATTTAATAGTAATTTCCTATCAGGTGGTGTTTTAATGTCTCAAAATAATACAGGAAATAAAATGATATTTTCTTTTATCTTTAATTTCCGCAATCTACATAATCATTTAATCAATATAATTTACTAGATATCGAAAGTTTGTTTTACAGGTGCTATAGGGAATCAGTGTTAAAAATTATTATTATCTTCAAGTAACTCAATCAACCCAATTAATATGATGGCTTTTTGGTAATAAACATTTCCAAAACAAAACGAAAATAAAACTTATAACTACATTCTCCCCGAGCGAGGGTTACCACCTTTACGTGGTGCAAGGGATAAGTACCCTCAATGATCGTAAGTGAGAAGGGAAACGAAGAGTAACCCAAACCCCTACAATGAATATTTCAAAACGGGAACCTAGTCACCAGGTGGGTACGTGCGAAAGCACGCAATCCCACCCCGCGGAAGCGGGCAGCCCAGTCGGATCTGGTGTGGGCAAATATTCATTATCCGGGCGAAAGCCCTCCAAGTCAACCCCCAAAGGGAGACAACCGTCCCAAAAGGACTCCAAACAAACTGGTGCTAAGCCATCGGCCACCAAACCTGGGCCTAGCACCTCTAGCAAAGCCGAACAATGTCCAGGCTCCCCTTCGGGCAAGCCCGTGGAGGCCCGACCTTCAATGAAGGCCTACAAGGACAGGAAAGCGGCTTACAGAATCCGTGGCAAGTTTGAGGCCATTCCAGAACAACAGCTATCCAATAAGGACAAGGCTTCCCTGGAATGGGCTCGAAATGCCATCAAGTTGCACGAGGCAAAAGTCAGCCAGACAGGCTCGTCGAAAAGACAGCGCTCTCTGGACGAGAACCCCCCGTGTCTACGAAGAAAGCGAGGATTGGTCCCTCTCCTAAAACCACCAAACGGCCTCCTAACCGCTCCTACAGCGAGATCCTTAAGGAACACCTCGTATGGGCAGTAATTGACAGGAGCCACAAAGAAGGGTCCATCTCGGCAGCCAACTGGAAGTTGGTAGTGATGGGCCTCCTAAAAGCATACCTGGACATTCTCGAGAAGAATCCAGGACCCGCTCCCAAGTGCAGAGACGCAGGTTGGCACCAGGGTCATGTAAAGCTTATAGCCTGTGCCGACCAAAGATCGGCAGAACTGTACAAGCTTGCCATTGGGGAATTGGGTGAAGTCTGGCCTGGGGCTAGAATCGAGGCTGTAACAAGGGACCAGATCCCGAACAGACCGAGATCTAGAGCCTGGATCCCAGCAGAACCCTCGGACCCTAGTACGATCCTGAAGATCATTCAGGTGAGCAACCCCACGCTACCCACCAAAGATTGGAGCGTGGCCAAAACAAGCGAGGCAAGGGGTAACACGAGGCAGGCGATTGTCGTACTGAACGAGGAATCCCTAACCTTGCTTGAGGATTGCAAAGGGGTGATAAGTTACGGCTTCGGCTCTATCACCCTGAGCATCTATAAAAAAGACCAACTGACTTCCTCCAAGAAGGAGGAATCATCTCAAGAAGCGATGGAAACCCATCATTCCTCTGTGTCGGACAGCGACACCCCATCGGACCTAGGTAGGCTATTCCGCCCCTTGGGCTTGGATGAGGAGAGCGAACCGGACATGAATCCGTCGCTCTCCTCTGACATCGAAGACGGAAACGATAAGACGGTCGTCGAGGTGTCATGTAAGCATCCGGCCCAAGATGGCGGGGGTAGTGCAAATTAACCTCCACCACTCCAAGGCAGCTTCTGCTGCTCTGCTCCTTCGCCTAGCACAAAGAGGGGAGGGCATCGCCCTTATCCAAGAACCCTGGATAGTGGGGAACAGGATCTGTGGACTAGGCTCCAAAGAATATAGACTATTCCACATGCAGGACTCGGGTAAGCCACGCTCCTGCATTCTCATAAATAAAAGATATAATGCTTTTATCTTGCCAAATTTCAGCAACAGCGACACTGTTGTTGTATCAATGGAGTACCAGTCCTACACGCTATGGCTGGTCTCCTCCTATTTCGCCCACGATAAAGAAATCCCCCCCGAGGGTCTGAGTGGGCTCCTTGACGCAGCTAACCGGGAAGGAGCCAGCGTCCTAATTGGAGCCGATGCGAACGCCCACCATAGCATGTGGGGAAGCTCGGATTCCAACACAAGAGGTGAGTCACTTTTAGAATTCTTACTTACTTCCAACCTCGCCATATGTAATGAAGGGAATACCCCTACCTTTATAACTGCTAATAGACGAGAAGTTCTGGACATTACTCTAGTCACCGAACAATCGTTCAACATTATCAGGGACTGGAAAGTGTCCTCTGAACACTCCTTTTCTGACCACAGATATATCGAATTCAACCTTGATATTCAAATGCAAGACTGCCCCAGATTTGTAGACAAAAGGAGAACCGACTGGGAAAAGTATAGAACTGCCCTATCGAGTACTCTACCATCTGAGCCACCCATACCCACCACAGTGGAGGAGCTGGATCGGATGGTGGAGGTCTTCTCCAATGCATGCAACAAATCAATAGACACTGCGTGTCCCAGTACGCCAAGAAAAGGCAAAAGCAAACCTACTTGGTGGACCCCTAAACTAAACTCCCTAAGAAAGGAGTGCCGTAGACTGTTCAACAAAGCTAAGTGCACCAATGAATGGTCAACTTATAAAGACAGTCTCAGAAGCTTCAAAAGTGAAGTAAGAAAGGCCAAGCGGACGGCATGGAAGTCATTCTGTAACCAAATCGAAGACACTTCAGAAGCATGTCGACTGCGCAAAATTCTTTCTAAAGATCCTGTAGTCCCAGGTTTCGTCATAAAAGAAGACGGCACCTGGACTAGCTCATGCAAAGAAACGCTCGAACTTCTGATGGACACTCACTTCCCAAGAGGAATAAGCAATGAATCCATGTCCACAGAAACTTCTCATTCTCAATGCCCCGTTCACAAGATCGTGAGCAGAGAGAAGCTTATATGGAGCATCAAAAGCTTCAAACCTTACAAATCAGCTGGGCCAGACGGCATCAGTCCAGTTGAATTGCAAGAAGCCCAGGACATAGTTATACCATGGCTGGAAACCATGTTCGTGGGGTGCCTTAACTTCTCGTACATCCCGAGGATGTGGAAAGAGGTGGAACTAACTTTCATTCCCAAAAGCGGGAAGATATCCCATACAAGACCAAAGGACTTCAGGCCCATAGGCTTGTCCTCATTTTTACTCAAAACACTAGAGAGGTTACTTGACATCTACATAAAAGGGAGCATAAACCCCCAGTTGTTGTCAACCTCGCAACATGCGTACACCAAAGGGAAGTCCGTGGAAACAGCTCTGCACTCCCTGGTTAGTCAAATAGAAGGAACAATGGGACACAAGGAGTACACGCTGGTGACCTTCCTCGACATCGAGGGAGCGTTCAACAATGTGTACCCTGAAGCCATTGAGTCTGCCTTAAACGCAACTGGAATTGAGGCAACAGTTGTCGACCTCATAGGCAAGTTGCTCCGAGGAAGAAACATCCGTTCCAAACTAGGGAACTCCCGTATAAGTAGGCAGGCGAACAGGGGCACGACACAGGGCGGGGTCCTTTCTCCCCTACTCTGGAACCTTGCGTTAAACGACCTTCTCTTAGATCTACGCAACTCCGGATGTAGGGTAGTAGCCTACGCAGATGATGTGGCCCTAGCCATCTCAGGGAAACATCTCAATGTAATGTCCCAGCTCACACAACGAGCATTACTAATACTAACTCAGTGGTGTGAACGATGCGGCCTAGGCGTAAACCCACAAAAAACTGAGCTAGTTCTTTTTACTAGGAAACACAAAATCCCCAAATTCTCACCCCCCATCTTAATGGGAGTAGAATTGGAGATAAAAGAACAGGCTAAGTATTTAGGTATCATACTGGACCGAAAGCTCAGTTGGAAACCTAATATCCAGGAAAGAGTACGGAAAGCCACCGTGGCGCTGTACTCTTGCAAAAAGACGGTAGGCAAAAAATGGGGCATGAAACCCAACATCACCTACTGGCTCTACAAGGCAGTAGTAAGGCCAATACTCTACTACGGCGTATTCATATGGTGGACTGCTTTGGACAAAAAGGTTCACCAGCAAGCATTTGGGACGGTCCAAAGGATGGCAACCCTGATGATTACAGGAGCTATTAGGACATGTCCCACGAAAGCACTGGAAACAATCCTCAATCTGACCCCTGTGGATCTCCTCGGCAAGCAGATTGCGCTAACTACAGCATTAAGACTGAACTCAATCTGCCGACTCACAACTAATACGCGGGGACACACAAGAATTCTCAAAGAATTCCCCGGTGTCCCTAAGAATATTGACCGCTGTCTACCGATCCCTGCATTTCATAACAAGTTCTCCTCCCAGATCCCTACCAAGGAGGACTGGGCGGTGGACAAAGAAAATGAAGCAGGGACACTACACGTCTTCACGGACGGTTCTAAGCAGGACACAAAAGTTGGGGGAGCAGTCTTCTCCGAAGACCTGAAGATCCGACTATCCTTCAGACTACCAGACTACTGTAGTGTACTACAGGCAGAAGTAATCGCCATAAATACTGCAGTAGAATGGCTAAGGACCAATAGGACAAACACAAACCGGGTCCACATTTACACTGATAGCCAAGCGGCAATCAGGGCTCTAACAGGTGTGAGTAGCACCTCAAAAGTGGTATCTGATTGCCGGAAATCACTAAATGAACTGGCAACACAGACAAACGCTCAACTCATCTGGGTGCCTAGCCACAGCAACAACCCGGGCAATGACACAGCGGATGAGCTGGCTAAGAATGGAACGAAGCTTCACTCGTCCTCAATAAACCATCACCCAGGAATTCCCTTAGCGACTAGCAAGGAAACCCTAAGCAATATCATCCTAAACCTAACAAACAAAAGGTGGATGAATGAGAGCAGCTGTAGCACAGCAAGGCAGATTTGGCCACGCTGCAACAGCAAAAGAAGCGATGGCATCATCTCATTAAAGAGACATGACATTGCGCTAACAGTGGGAGTCATCACGGGACACTGTCCCATTGGCAAACACGCAGAAAGGTTAGGAATAGCCCACAACGACTTTTGTAGAGGGTGCCTCGACGAAGAGGAGGAGGAAAACGTACTCCACTACCTCTGTCAATGTCCCGCGCTGGCCGGAATAAGAGATTCCTCCCTAGGCCGTTCCTTTATGAATGAGCTCTCTGACATCAAGACAACCGATGCCAGAAGCATAGCCAGATTCATAAATGGCTCCAAATGGTTCCCATAAGAACTCAGGAAAGGGAAATTGGTATCACAACGGGCCTATCTAGGCCTAAGTGTGCACCTCTTCGTGGTGCTGCCACACCAACCTAACCTAACCTAACTACATTCTCTCAAACAGTGCGTTAAAAACAGTGTTTTCCAAAGTTTATTTACCTGAACACCGGTAAACAAAAGTTTCAAATCGGTCGATTACACGGAAAACGTTCAGACCTTGAATTAAGGTCATAGCTAAAAAAGTGAAAAACAAATCAAGTGTTCTACATAGAAAATTAAAATTTCTCATAGAAAAACAAAAACCTAAACTTGATTTTTTACAAGACTAACGCAAAAGTTTGTAAATGGCTAGTCACCCTGTAACAAACTTAAGACACAGAAAACGATTATTCAGTAAAAAAATCCGTTGAATTAACCAAACATTTCGAAAAAGTTAAAATCTCAACAAATCATAAACTCGTGTCCTTTGACGTCGAATCCCTTTTCCCGAGCATCCCAACCAAGAACACCATTTCAATCCTAGAACAGATTTAAATAAAGAATAAAATTCCAAACGAACAAATCAAAGAATACTTACAGCTTACCGTGGATTTGCCAGTTACCCTTTATGTGCCTTATAGCCTTTAGAAGAAAAGAGGTTAGGCTGATGGGTCGATATAATTTAGGTTCATCTAGAGGCCTATTGCCCACTTTAGGTATAAATACCACTTTTGCCTCCCTCCACAGCCGGGGAAATATACCCTAGTGGATAGCTTGCTTTATATATCTCCCTGAGTTCTGGAGCAATTCTATCCAAGCTGCGCTGTAGTAGCGCGGGGAAGATACCGTCCATTCCTGGGGATTTATATGGCTTGAAGCTATTTATGGCCTAGGTTATTTTCCTGAGCGTGAATATTTTCCTCGCTAAACAGCGGCTGTAACTATTTGAGGGGCTCACTGCTACTGAGTCGGTACTAAACGCAATTGTGTTTTTAGTCACTACTTTTGATCCTGGAAAGTGAGTACCTAGGAGTAGCTCTAAACTTCCCTGTTGATCTTTGGTGTGACTGCCGTCAGTTCGTTTTAAGATGCCGACCGCATTGGTATGGTCCTTTAATAGGACCTTCCGGAGTCTATTTGCTGGGGTCAGATTGTCGAACCCCTCGCAGTAGGCCTTCCAGGCCTTTCGTTTAGACTCCCTCATTTGCTTATTGAATTCAGTCATAGCCTGTCTGTAGGCTGACCAGTTTCTCGAGAAGTTCAAGGTAATGCTGAATACTAAACACACAAGGGTAAAACACTTGAAAAAGATGAGAGACATTTTGGTTTTTTTTAAAATTCTTCAATAAAGTGTTTCTAACTTATTTGGTATTTTTTGGTCTAAATGCTTTGTACTTTTTTCATTTATTATTTTATTAATAATAAGTTCTCTAAATTTTAACTAATCAATTTGTTTATTTTCCGATTTCTGATGGATTTACTAAGCTTTAGCAACCGATATATGATGATAATTGATCTCATAGATCCAGTAATAGCACATTTGTGAACGCTGCATGAAGTTAACATGACAACTGCCCTTTTATCCATCCGTTTCGGTAGTGTTTTATAATATGATTTGTACACTACAGTTGCATAAATTTCTGCGATTTTGTAAGTTAATAATAGTACCTCTTCTGTATTTTTCTTTTACTTCAGGTAGCAAATATTTTCTATTTAATTTAATTGTACCACAAATATATGATGAGTTTTTCAGAAGCTCGTCAGCTAATGGTAAACTTGTGTAATAGCTGTCTGTAAACAATGTTTGCACTTCATTTAACAAGACGCTTACCAATCTCATTGCAATATCGTGGTGTTCGGTGCTAAATTCAAAAACCGCGAAAGGATGCGCGAATAATGAGTGGTACATGCGTGAAACAAACGATACCGCGCCTGTCCGCTTTTTTTTCCCCTATCCCGAAAACTCACAGGACGGAGAAGAAGCGCCATATTAGACTCAGCAGTTGTTCTTGGCGAAACGGCATTTTGTGAACATAGTGATTAGAAACAATAATTCTCTCGTACTGCCGCCGGCATTTATTTATTGTGCATCACTCCCGGGAGCCCACGTATTGAAGTGAAGGTGCATCCTTGGACTAACGGTGAGTTTCGTTTTCCTCATTTCCTTTCTACCTCGCCGTGTTTGCCACTCAGCGCCGTAGATCATCCCCGTTAGGGCAAATTAAATTAAAAAATATACAGTACACGAAGTTTTGCTGTCTACGGGTTTTTTGCTCACACATAAATTGGTCCTTCGAACCGGATCTCCGGAAGTTCCGGAGTTTTCGCGTTAAATTACGTTATTCGTCACATTCTTTTGTAAAGTGTAATTATTAAATTCACGCGTTAAATTTAGTTCATTCCTATTTTTCTAATAGATTTGAATTACCAAGTGAATTTATAATATTAATTAATTGGGAATTTATTTTATTTAATTATCAGTTTGTGTTAAATTTAATTCAAACAAAAAAGAACGTTGTGTTTTTACTTCAACATCGGTTCTCCGCGGATAAAACACACTCGCGTTCCTCTTATTGCCCGTTGCGCGGAAACGTGTGCGCGTTCGGTACTTTTCTCAAGCCGCGGTCGCGCTCACTTCGCCGCTCTCGCATTCTCACATCTTCGCGGCACTCGTCCGATCAGCTGATTATTATCTTTGGTTATTATACATTATTTGCAATGTCACAAAAGGGGAAGGAAACTCCAACAGCAAACGTCAAAGATGTTGAACGTTTCGCATTTCTTAATAAAAGGAAAGAGCGTTTGTGGACGAAACTGCAAATATGTTATGATTTAATACCCGCGTTGCCTCTAAAAAATAATGTATTTAAAATTCGAGCCAGTCAACTGGCTACAGTTCAGCAAGAGTTTAGTGGTCTTCTGGAAGAATTTGATGTTTTGTCAACTGTCCACGATGATTTTGTTGTTGATACTGTAAAATTAAGTACGTCGTTTGATGAATTATTTTACGAAATATTGGCTAAACTCGGAGAATTAACTCCTACTACACGAACTAGTCTCCCAGAAATTAAGATTCCGAAGTTTGACGGCACTTATGAAAAGTTTTCGGCCTTTATTGCATTATATGACAATTTAATTCACAACACCGATTTAAAGGATATTGAAAAGTTCTCTTATTTATTAAGTTATGTGGAAGGTAGTGCATTACGTCTAATTCAAACCGTTGTTTTTTCACCAGAAAATTATGAAACCGCCTACCAACTTTTAACTAAACGTTATAAAAATCCTCGACACATAGCTAACTATTATCTGTCGGAGATTTTAAAATTAAATCCATTAAAATCAGATACACCTCAAGGAGTTAGAGGATTAGTTGATATCCTTCAGGCCAATGTAACTTCTCTCAAAGCTTTGAAGATTGATGATTTGGCAGATTATATTTTATTAGAAATTTCGCTTCGTCTTCTAGATAATCGTACTCGCAAGGTTTTCGAAACTCGATATATTGATAATAAGAATTTTCCTCTCTTTAAAAATTTGATTGATTTTCTTCGTGAACAATGTAAGGTTTCGGATCTTGTTGTAAACAATCCTCCTGTCACAAATAGGTATAAACCTACCATTTCTGCTGAAACTTCTGAACGTCGACGAGTGTACATGGCTGTACAAGAAACTCAAAAGACACAATTCGCTAGTGTTTGCCCACTTTGTAAAGGTGATCATAAATTAATTAAGTGTTCGTCTTTTCTCGCTTGTTCACCACGCTCTCGTCATGAAATTGTAAAGAAGAACAGACGATGTTTCGCCTGCCTAGGAACACATTACCTTTCACAGTGTAAATCGAATCGTAGCTGTCAGACATGTGGAAATAAACATCATAATACTCTCCTGCATTTCAGTACTTCGTCTCTGCGGGATGAAGCAGATACTTCAGTTGCAGTGGAACCCAGTACATCGAATATACCTGACCTGACTACTGCTTCCGTTTCTTTTGCTAATTCATCATCACTTTGTCGAAATTCTTTTGCTATTTTAGGTACTGCGCAAGCTCAAATTCAAAGTTCATCAGGAGAATGGATTCGTTGTCGATTAGTTATAGATTCCGGTAGCCAAGTTAACTTTATTACTACTCGCTTAGCGGATTGTTTACATTTGTCTCGGTCCAAGTGCCCTTATTCTCTGAAAGGCATTGGACAATCCTCGTTATCTACCCCTCAAGGACTTGTAACTTGTAAACTTGCTGCCTTGTATTCGACTGAAAAAATTCTACAGTTCGACGCCGTTGTTTTACCCCGTATTACCAACGATCTACCCCTAGTACCTCTCCCTTTGGATCTTAGGACTCGTTTTTCAACTTTAAGATTAGCTGATCCGCACTTCGATCAAACCGCACCAATCGACATTTTGTTAGGCGTGGAAGCTGTTCTTGATATCACACCTTCGAACCCTGCACATATCAAGGGCATGCCCAGCGCGATTCTTACCACTCTTGGATGGATCATCATTGGCTCAATAGATTTACCGAGTAATAATTCGTTTTTTTCTACGTCAAT
This sequence comes from Ontholestes murinus, assembly GCA_963969525.1. Lineage (NCBI taxonomy): Eukaryota > Metazoa > Arthropoda > Insecta > Coleoptera > Staphylinidae > Ontholestes > Ontholestes murinus. Next base: position 78,115,792 of record OZ018387.1, read on the forward strand.
GCACGCTCAAATCGACAATCATAAATCCTTGGACGAGAATTTACGCTCCTTTTGGGAATTTGAAGAAATCCCTTCGCTTGCTCATATTTCTCCGGAAGATGAAATGTGTGAACAATATTTCCGTAACACTATCACAAGGACTGAGTATGGTCGTTATGAAACTCGTCTTCCCTTCAAGGATGGAATTCGCCCTGTTTTTGGTTCTAATAGAGATCACGCACTAAAGAGATTTCTCAAATTGGAAAATCGATTCAAAAGGGATCCGGAATTCCAAAAATTGTATGCTGATAATCTTCGCGATTACATCGATCAAGGTCAACTAGTACTTGCCGCTAGCCCTTCTTTGTACATCCTGACACATCACGGTGTCCAGAAAGAAACTTCGTCAGGTACTTTAGTTAGAGTCGTCTTTAACCCTACCGAAAGGGATCCTCATGGGATTAGCCTCAACGACACCCTTTTGAGTGGACCGAAACTTCAAGCTGATATCGGGCAAGTCATCACTCGTTTTCGAATTCCACAAATAGCTCTTACTTGCGACATTCGTCAGATGTTTCGAGCAATTTCCTTGCATCCAGATGACTGCAAATATCAACACATATTTTGGAGATTTTCACCAGAAGAACCTGTACGCGAATGGGAACATACGCGAGTCATTTTTGGATCTACAAGCAGTCCATATTTGGCTCAACGTACTATCATACAATTACTTGATGATGAAGGATCAAATTTTCCCTTAGCCGCTGAAGCCCTTAGGCATGGAACTTACATTGATGATATTTTGTGGGGAGCCGACGATGAACATAGTGCACTTGAACTTCGTAATCAGCTAATTAATCTTTTGCATTTAGGCGGATTTCAGTTAGGTAAATGGGCCAGCTCTCATCTATCGATCGTTAACGTTGGTGTTAATTTTTCACAGAAATTACCCGACTCGTCTTCCTCTTTGAAAGTCTTAGGAATTTCTTGGAATCCTAGAAAAGACGTTTTCCACTACGTCATCAATGCTTCGAGCGAAACCCCCTCGAAAAGAGGCATTTTATCTCGTATCGCTCGAACTTATGATGTAAATGGTTACCTCAGCCCCTTTGTCTTTTCTCTAAAAATTCTTTTGCAGCAATTGTGGTTGCTCAAAATTGATTGGGACGCCTCTTTGCCGCCTGTGATTGTCAATAAATGGAACTGTATTTTGCACGAACTTTCGTTGTTGGAAAATATATCCATCCCTCGGTGTATTTTCCCCCCTTCCTTTTTGAATGCTCGTCTTATCGGTTTCTCAGATGCCAGTACGCATGGAATGGCGGCTGTCATCTATCTTCGTGTTGAACTTTCTAATTCAATTCTCATTAATTTGTTGGTTGCCAAAACTCGTGTGGCGCCGCTCAAGACTTGGACAATTCCACGGCTGGAACTAGGTGCAGCATGGTTACTGTCAAAACTTCTTCGTCAAATCAGGCCTTCGTTTGATGCTCTTCGAATGGACACAACAATTTGTTTTACAGATTCTACGACAACGCTCGCATGGATTAATACACTACCTTATTTGTTAAAAACTTTCGTCGCAAACAGAGTGGCTCAAATTCATGAAAATTGCCCCGAGGCTCAATGGAGACATGTGCCAGGGACAGAAAACCCTGCCGACCCTGCGAGTCGAGGTTTGTTGCCGTCAGAATTAGTGGATTGCAGATTATGGTGGAAAGGTCCAGATTTTTTGTATAAATCGTTGGCAGATTGGCCAACACCGAAAGTTGACTTTCAATTAAATCTTCCAGAAATGAAGGAAACTTCAATTGTCTCCAATTTGTTGTCGATGGACATCACGCCATTCAACACTCTTTTTGATCGAATTTCTTCTCTGACAAAATTGCAACGCATCTTGGCGTATACTCTTCGTTTCACTCACAATGCCAGAGCAAGAAAACTCGATAAAAAACCTCTTTTAGGGCCTCTAACAGGACAGGAATATCGTGACGCCTTATTGCTTGCAGCTCGGCTCACACAGGCGCAGCATTTACGCAGCAATATTACACAATTAGATAAGGGATACTTGTGTTCTAAGAGATACAGAAATCTGTCGCCATTTCTTGATCCCCGCGGTCTCGTAATGGTGGGGGGTCGATTGAAAAACTCCCAGCTCGGCCGAAGTAGTCGACACCCTATCTTGATCCCTTATGAAAGTCGGCTTGCGACTTTATTAGTCGATCATTTTCATTTGTATTCCTGCCACGGCGGTCCGCAGTTAATTCAAAGTTTGATTCACCGCAACTACTGGATTCCGTCGGCTAGGAAGCTTATTAGACAAAGAATATTTAGATGTCTCACCTGTTACCGATTTAAAGCCAACCCTATTCAGCAACCTATGGCGGATCTCCCTTCCTATAGAGTCGAACCCTCGAGAACTTTCACCCATACAGGTGTTGATTTTGCGGGACCCTTTTTACTAAAAGCATCGGTGCTGCGCACAAACCGCACGGTAAAGTGCTACTTAGCTCTCTTTGTTTGTATGGTAACCAAGGCTGTGCACTTAGAAGCTGTTACCAGTCTCACTACCGACGGATGTCTTGCAGCTCTGGATCGCTTTATAGCTCGACGTGGTTTACCTAATCATATCTATTCGGACCAGGGACGAAACTTCAGAGGAGCAGCTCGAGAAATCACGGAGATTTCACAGATGCTGGACAATTCTAACGAAGAAATAATTAATTATCTCGCTTCCCGAAATATTGAATGGACCTTTAACCCCCCTTATGCTCCAAATTTTGGTGGCATTTGGGAAGCTGGGGTGAAGTCTTTCAAGCATCATTTTCGACGCGTCGTGGGTAGTCAAGTTTTGACGTTAGAAGAATTTATCACTGTAATCACCAGAATTGAAGGAATTTTAAACTCACGCCCTTTGTGTCCTCTTTCAGCTTCGCCTGACGACGGATTTGATTACTTAACGCCCGGTCATTTTCTTATAGGTGGTCCTATCTTATCCCGTCCAGAATACGAAGTTTTGGATCTTAGCAAAAATCGTTTAAATCGTTGGCAAATGACAAGACATCTTATTCAGTCATTTTGGAAGAGGTGGAGCCGAGAATATCTCCATACTCAATTGTTTCGCCCTAAATGGGTGTCGAATCCTCCACATACGCTCTCAGAAGGCGATCTTGTTTTTTGGTTTTCTCCTGGAATGCTACCTACGCAGTGGCCGAAGGGACGAATTTCGCGTTTACTTCCGGGCGCCGACGGGATTGCGAGAGTAGCGAAGATAAAGACACCTACGGGTGAAGTTTTGCGGCCTATCAATAAGATAGTGCCTTTACCGCCTAATTAGTTGATCGATTATTAATATTATGTAGTATCGATACCGCATATGTGTTCGTTTATTTATGTTTAAATTGTAATTTGCTCCGGAGAGCAAATCTCTCTTTTGTTTAGTTTATTTACTCCGATTTCAAAATAGTCATTTTGGGTGGGGGGTATGTTCGGTGCTAAATTCAAAAACCGCGAAAGGATGCGCGAATAATGAGTGGTACATGCGTGAAACAAACGATACCGCGCCTGTCCGCTTTTTTTTCCCCTATCCCGAAAACTCACAGGACGGAGAAGAAGCGCCATATTAGACTCAGCAGTTGTTCTTGGCGAAACGGCATTTTGTGAACATAGTGATTAGAAACAATAATTCTCTCGTACTGCCGCCGGCATTTATTTATTGTGCATCACTCCCGGGAGCCCACGTATTGAAGTGAAGGTGCATCCTTGGACTAACGGTGAGTTTCGTTTTCCTCATTTCCTTTCTACCTCGCCGTGTTTGCCACTCAGCGCCGTAGATCATCCCCGTTAGGGCAAATTAAATTAAAAAATATACAGTACACGAAGTTTTGCTGTCTACGGGTTTTTTGCTCACACACGTGGGAATGCCCTTTTCTTATTGGAACGCCATTTTTCCAGCATATATTTCTGAATTATGTCTATAACCACAGGAAAACATAGTTTATTCATTTTAAAACCATATTTGTGACTTTTTTCTGAGACGACCACACCAAAGAATAATACTTTCGTCAATCACAATACTTCTGCCGGTTTTAACAACACACTTATAACTATTTGTTAGTTCGTCCAAAACAATTTCAATTTTGCCCAGATGATTCCCAATATTATTTACATTATTATTACTAAAATGAAGATATTTTAAAATATCCAAACAACGATCTCGCTTCATTGCTGCTTTTATTCTTATGTATATACATCGTATTTTTCGATCAATGTAATTTAATTTCTGGGACTCGTGTTATACCTATGATTATTAGAATTCCAAAAAATCTTTTTATCTCATCGAATGTTACAGGTTTCCATAATTTTTTTTATGAGTTCTTGTGTTATTATTATTATAATTATAGTCTTGAAATTGAGTAGCATACCTATTTGTTTCTTGGACTGTAAGATGGATAATATTATTTGTCACAAATGAGGAAAGTAAAGAAAATTGACGTTTGTTGACGGCGATCATTTAAAGTAACAAGCGCATATAAGCAAGCTAAAAACCAATACAAAACAGTATTATAAATAGAAATTAAAAATTACAATACTGATCAAATAAAATCATCAAGTAATTAATCGAAGGAGTTGTGGAATATCCTCAAAAGCAAAAAAGGCACAAGGAGAACTAGAATATGTCTTTACACTATAAACCGGGTAGTGCCAACACCGTCTTATACTACAGGCCTGGAAACTGAACGCTCGCTCTGGCTGTGACGTCACAGAGGAGGGCCATCGTTTCTGCCTGCCAAGCGGGAGACAACGTAAACCACAGTACACTAATATAATATATATACTCAAGGTACCGGGCACCTGTCAATAACTCTTCGAAAGCATTTGGCCCAATCAAGTATCCATCCAAAATCCCACACCAAACATTCAGGCTCCAACGATGTTACTTTGTCAAATCCTGCGTCCGGTGGGAATTTTGAGCGCTGCAGTAATGACAGTTGTGCCTATTAACGATGCTTATGTTGTGGAATGTCGTTGTGGATCCGGGTTTCCGTCATCCATCCTGTCAACTTTTTCGCGTTGTCGTGTCAGGTGTCCTTATCGTGCTCTTATCTCGATGTTTCTAATTGTTTCCGGTGTTGGGTGATTGCGATCAGGATATCGTTGGACACGATGTTGATACTGAGGATCGGTAGCAGAGGAACCCCAATATTCTGCAGGTGCATGTTCGGAGCTGCGTTTCTCCGATGCTGCCTGGGAACGATGTAGTTGTCTAAGACATTTTAATTTGTGATTTTGCAACCGATGTCTCAGACAACAATGCCCCTTTACATATGAACAGTCAACCAATTCTAGAATATATAAATAAGAAATAAATAAGCAAATTAAACATTTTTTTATAATTATTACTTACCACCATCAATAAATCTCTAATTTATTATTCAGTCCTTTCAACTATGGAAGGCTAGCAGAGATGTGATGATAAAATCATTTGCGAGCGGGCGATTTAATAGGGAAAAATTCGGAATGCAATGACATTAATTAAATTTGTATGCTTATTCTTAAAATAGATGTATTAAGGCAGTCACATCGATGTGCACATTATAATAAGTTATTATAAATTTACAATTTTTAATAAAACTGTTTTACAATTTTCACATGTAAATCTCTCTTCGGATAGATCTTTATTAGATATTTCACGGTCAACTTCTATGCAACATTCCATACATAATCTTAATGATTGCTTAATTTCCTGTAGAAACATGGGCCTTGGACGTATTTTGTGAATATTTAAATGAAAATAACATTCATAGTATGTTTCCGCGTATTCGGATTTATTCTAACGGTAGCATTTTTAACATGTATTTGATTTGGTGATAAATGCATATTTATAGTAATTATTGTGGTAAGAAGGGTTTTAGTACATTTTTCATAATAATAAATCAGAGAACTTTCAGCCGTATGCTTAAGATAAATTTACTAGCAAATATAATTGTCCACGTGGTCCATGACCCACGTGGACAATTATATTTTTGCTCGATTGTCTGGTACTTACTAGGTCATGAATTCTCATATTTGCCTTACTCATAAAGCCAAGCCGCTGAGAGCTTCCCCAAGATTCAACAATATGTTCACTATCTCGTTTGCCGAATAAGGTTGTCCGACCATCGTTAATAACGTCCACGATTCACGGGCATAACCATTCTTTTGTAATAATAGATCGTCTGACACCCACGTTAAAATGCAACTGTAAATTATTTGTCTAATTATTGACACAATATTAATTGCTAATATTTTTCTTGCAAAAACAATTTTCATGATTACAGCGCCATCTATTGGGCGAACAAAAATAATCACCGATTACAATTAACATTTTTTTACGCTCTTTCGGAATCTACAATAAAAATAAGGGTTCACATTTAATATTCTTAAGTTGACCCCCTTTCCCGGCCACCAACTGGGATTTGAAGGGAGGCGAGAGACGAGAGGGGATATATTTTGTCAGAATCCGATGTCTCCCTCAAAATGATGTGTGTTAAGTTTTAGCCATGTTTTTGTTCACTGCATGTATAATATAATTTATTTATTTTCAGTCTAACATAGCATACACTTAATTTAGGATTAAAATTTGCATTTAAATTGTAAATATGAACTTTGCCTACCATATTTGTTTTTTTTATTTTCTTCTGACTAATCCATGAATTCACACATTTATATGTGGACTACGACTATCAATTTTAGATATTAAACATAACAATGAATTATTATGATTCCTTGTTAAATTTACCTTAAATAATAAAGATCTTTTTTTATAAATTAACTAGACAGGTCATTTTCCAACTGCTTTATTAACACATTTTTGAATGTTTTTTAGATTTAATATTACAGAATAGACTATAGATGACCACTGCACTTTATTGAGACATAACACCAGTTATAAATCAACCTCCTATAATGACTAATAATTTAAGCTTCCTTAATAATATAATTTAAATATCTCGTGAATTAATAGTGAATGATAGTAGTGTCACAATTTTGCATTTAATAGACCTTTATTTGATAAATATGCTTCTTTAACACTTCAAGAATTCCTAACTAAAGGCTCCCTTTATAATAAATAACATCAAATACTTAATGAAACTACGTGTCAAAGCCAAATACAAATTCAGAAATAGTGACTTCCTAGACATTGGGACTATTATAAAAGCACTAAACTAATGCTTACTATGCTTTTACAACTAAAAATTATGTAATATATACATATATTACAAAAACACGCAACTTAAGTTTCGACGTTTTAATGTCATTATCAAGTGATTTTTAGTGTCACCTAAAAAACTTAAAAATAAATTGCATCGTAATTTATCAGGTTCCGAACTTATAAATAAGTATTTTATCGATACTTCAACTTCAACAATTCTGTGAAATTTCAATTTCATTTTGTACAATCTGCTAACATTGGTTATGATGGAACTAACATTGAATTACTTCTCATGTGCCATATTTGGTCAAATTTGTTATTGCTGGTAGATGATTTGTCTTCAATCCCTATTACATGTTATATGTAAGTTTTAAATAAATTTAATAAGTATATCACATAAAATACAACTTTTGTAACTAATTTATGTTTAACGCAACTGTTTAATTTAATTAAATTAATTTTAATTAAAACTGCAGAAAAACTAAATATATTAATTTTATAAAAGTAAATGATGATTGCCGGCAGTGATTATTTACCTATTTGGATGTTAAAATATGCGTATATAATTGGCATAATAATAATTCTGCCGATTTTATAGGTAATTAATAACTTATCAATTTGCGTCAATGAAAATAATGAGAAAATTAGTATATATTTATTAAGAGTAACCATAACCATATTCGGTAAAGTTACATTATTCTCAATATACTCAACTGCGTATTAGAATTTAGTTTAGTTTATTTGCTTTAAAAGATCTATTAAAACGCAATATAAAAAACATACATAAAAACACTAAATAACCACATTAAAATTTGGATCTTAAAGGCGGAGTGCACGACCTCTGGTGTTCTTTCATTCGACACATTGTACTTTGCAGCTAGTGATAATCCCCCTCAAGCTACTCTAGTCCATATTATTGAAAATACTTAGGTCACTATGACATTTAATTTTATATAAATGAACAAAAGTATATCAGTTATATAACTATAAGATAAATATAATTTCATTGTAATTATAATAATTAAGAGACATTATTCTATGTGTAACTAATTATTTTGGAAATCAAGGTTTGATTGATATCTAACTTTATTATGTTTAACTAATTAAATATATTACACTTCTTGTAATAATTAATTTTATTGCAAAATGTATATTTATTTTATAAACTCATATTAAGATGTGAACAAAAAACTGCATAACACAATATATTTGCTTCTTAATTATTTATTACTGTAAATTTATTATGTATCCGTATATTTATTTTATTTCTTCCAGCTAATATTATTTAAAATACTTTAATATTATGTAATATAAATAATTTAAATTACTTTCTTAATAGACAATATTCTCATGGTAACTTTTTGTAATACTGGATTGATGAGTCTATTACTTGTTGAAACTCCTTATCACAAAAAATAATTTAAAAATACGAAAACTTTTCGTGATTCTACAACAATGAGTCTTACTAAAGCTACAAAAACAAATTACTTGTTGAAACAACTACTTCTCTGGCTAATACCTCGACAGAAATTGAATGTATTTAATTTGTGAAGGCCCTCCTAGACTTCGCAGCGTCCCTTGAACTGGTCCTTCTAAACAAAGGGGCAACGCAGGCCTTTATACGAAACGGTAATTCCTCCAAAGGCCGGACGGTGTCCCAAACGTTGCCCTGAAGGCCGCCACTTGGTTCCTACCAGCGTCTTTCACCGGCCGTATAATACAAGGAAGGAATATTCCCCAGCATGTGGAAGAAGCAGAAGCTAATTCTTCTCCCGAAAGAAAGCAAACCACTGGACGATCCATCATCATGCCGTCCAATTTGCTTGCTGGACACGGCGAGAGTAGTGCTGGAAAGGATCATCTGTTGTTAGAGGAGTACAGTGAAGAAGCTCGAGGAAAAACAAGACGGGTATCGAAAGGCAAATGGGTGCAATTGACGCCGTCGCACAGTGGTCCCAAATGCCGAAAAGCTGGCCAAAATACCCAAAAATGCATGTTTGATTTAGGGACTTTTTACACTTTAGTATCGTAGGATGGTGCCCGGCCTATTAAAAATAACCAGTTATAACGGTCTAACCCCTCTGGGCCCTCATTGGCACCAGCGAGAAGGGCCGACGCGCACTGCAAAGCGACCGCGATCCCGAGCCGGTTTATTCGTATGAACATGAGTGAATGCAGTCGACAAGGATTCTCCCAATACAAGTAAGTATTTTTAAAGAATATGTCGTATTATAAATTAATTTGGTTACTCTTGGAGTAACGTAACGTGTAAAATATGCTTTTTTATGAGTCCCAGGTTTGAAAGTTAATCTTTAAATGTCCATTAAAAAAAAGTCCCACTAGATCCCACTCTCGAATTAGGGTCCCCTTATTACTTAACTGATTCTAAATAATTGCCCCGTAATCAGGAGGTGCTCAAATTTGCTCTTTTTTTGTAATTTTAATTTTTGTAATACTTTTCATTAAGGGGTTAGGCCACTCTAGACTGGAGGAAAAAAGTTCATTTTCTAGATTTTTTTAAACAAAATCTAAAAGTCCTATTAAAAAACTGTTTTTATATATTTATTGTAAGCACATTGAACTTTCCTTTCAATTTTTTTTTAAAGAAGGTTTTCAAAAATGACGTAACAAAATAAAGAAAATGGAGGTCTCTCTCTAAGCGTAGGGCAAAACGGGCGAAAAGATCCTGGAAACAGCAATGGACCTGGTACAAAAAAGTAAATGTTTTCTAAATCTCTGATGGATACTCTAAAAAAATACGGACCGGATTTTGAAAATTTTGATTCTAAACAAAATGGCGCACGTTTGAAAAAAAAGTTCATTTTTCGGGCTTAAATCCTCATATAAAAACGTTCATAAAAAAGGAATGAAGCACTTTAAAACAAAAAGCCCTCGTATTTTTGTAGTATTTTTGCATGCCTAGATACGTTTTTTTTTAATGCCTTTTGCACATATCGTACAAACTGGAGATTAAAAAAGGGCACAATCGCGGCGAAGACAAATCGAAGGTCGAACTTCGCAAACAATCGATTCAAAAGGGATTCCGCAACAAGTTGGGACTTTTGGTCGATATGCCAAAACAGGGGTACGAAAATACGAACGACGGAAACACTGGGCCCCGTTTTTTTTTTAATACCACACTTTCAACCCTTATCACTGGAAGTGACGTAACTTTGATCAAGAAATTTCACGTCATTTTGTAGGCCTTATATTGTGGCTTTCAAATCAATATACCCAAATTTGAAGAGTATTGTATAGACACGGCCCGTTTCTACGTACAACTGTACCCCTGGTATTGCATGCCGACAACAGTGCTAAAAAATTCTGCTGCACATCAGCAAGATTCTTGAGGTTTCCATTCTACCGAAAATTGCTGGTGAAGCAACTCAAGGTGTTAGACGCTGAGGTTCTGCAGCTGTTAGACACGCCGAAGTATGAATGTGAGAGTAGTGACGACGATTCTGTGAATTCGTCGGACGACGAATATTAAACATATACGTTATTATTAAGCTGTTATTACTAAAGATAAAGATGTTACTATTAAGATTTTACGATTTAAGAAAAAACATCCAATGTATATGACATTTTAGGAAAATATGAGTATTTTTTAATTATTGTCCGCTTATTGAGTCCACCATTTTTTTTTCAATTTTTACTACCTAAAAAATCCCCTGTATTCGAAGAAATTATGAGTATTTTTTAATTTTTGTCCGCCATATTGGATCCGCCATTTTGTTTGTTTCAATTTTGACTAAACATTCTTAATAAGCACCCAAAAAATCCCCTGTATACGAATATCAAAAAAATATGACTATTTTTAAATTTTTTGTCCGCCATATTGGATCCACCATTTTGTTTTTTTAAATTTTGATTAAGGATTCTTCATCAGCTAGCTAAAAAGGCCTTATCTACGAAGTTTGATGCAGTTTGAACAACGTCTTCATATTATGACCACCTTTTCGGCATTTGGGACCACTGTGCGTCGTAAACACTCCGTGTCAGGCTATTGCTGACACACGATAGAAGCGTGGAAGCGGAATGAGTTCAACTCGACCATATCCTAGCTGCGCTGAAGAGGACAGACGTTCCCAATTATTATCGTCAACTATTTTAGCGATCAAACCCTGATGTACTACAGTGACACGGGACCTAAGATTCACAACATCACGGGAAATACTTTCATAAGGCTCGATGCTCGGCCCTGTGCTTTGGATCATGATGTACGACGGGGTACTTCGGCTGCTGCTTCCATAGGGAGGCATGACGGTCGGTTTCGCAGAGGTGGTGGTAGCGGTCGCGAAGCAACTAGAGGGGGTTGTTAGATAGCGGAAGAGGCTGTCGATATGATCCGCCCGTAGCTGACAAGTACGAGGCAGTCCTTGTGGTCAGCAGGAAGCCAGGGAGACCATCACCCTGAGAGTCGGAGAATGCGAGATCACCTCACAGCGGGAGCCTCTCTGTGAGGTGACCTTGTTTTGACGAACCCCTGCGAATTGCGAACGCGAAGGGAGGAAGTGTTTTTAGTGGGCAGAAATCCCACACACTATTGAAGGTTTTCCGGCGTCTTTTAAGATTTTTATCGGTAAATTGTGTTCAAAATATTCATTCACAATTTTGTGAAGAAAGTGATAACATTTTGAACACAATTTACTATATAATAATCTTCACGTAACTTAGAAAATATATTTTTATTTTTATCTGTCCTCGAAATAAAAAAGGAAACACACAAACACAAAAACTTATTTGTCTGTGAATCTCAAAACAGATAGTAATAATAATCATTATTATCCAACAGGCAAAACCCAATTCCAGAGTAATATACAGTGAAGAATAGAAACAGTATGTTTACAAATTAAAAACTAAAACTAAGTACTTAGACTAAACAACTGATTATCATGTATATATATACAAGCATAATCACAGACACACACGAAACTATTTATTTGACAGAATTACAATGATCCTAGTTTTAAATTGACTTAAGTTACAGTTAAATATGTCAAAATTAGCTGCAATTAATTAAATATTCACTTAACACCATAATCGACTTCGCCTTTACGGTCAAATTCGCTAAAATAGCTGTAATTTGTGGATCTTCTTTACTTAAAACCATGCTGATCTGGAGAACTAAAGTTTTTTGATATTTGAATAAATGACATTGTAGACGATCATCTTAAAACTTTAGCAATTTATACAACAAGGCAATAGGCCTGTATTCTGTAATGATGCTAGGATTGCCTGATTTGAATACTGGAAAGATTTTTGTTAGTTTCAAAATTGTAGGAAACTGCGAATTTTTAAATGAATTGAGATTAATGATTGTTTCCAGAGATTTAACCAGGATATGTGCACACTTTCTTATTAAGAAATTCAAACTGTAATGAAGAAATGTATTGTAATCAAATAATTACACGTAGGCAGCATTAATTACAAAATATATTAATTTATGTTTAATTTATACTATAATATACAGGATGTCCCGTTAATGTGGGGAAATGGCTAGACCATAGATTCCTGGGGTTAAAATATGACGATTTAACGCAACTTATCTATAGCCAAAAATTTTCGGTTTAGCCAGAATTTGTCTTCAAAGTTTCAAATTTTTTTTATTTCTTTTGTTTATAACAATTGAACGCTTTATTCGATTTGAATGAAATTTGTTATTAATAACTACTATACGAAGGTATATTAAAAAGTTTCTGTAATGGGCAAGAAAACGCAGTAATTAAACGGTTTATTTTTTTATTTTTCAACATAGTACCCTTGCAGGGCGATACACTTTTCCCAGCGGTGCTCCAACTTTTTTAAGCCTTCAGAAAAATATGATTTCGGGAACTCTGCAAAATAACCTTTAGTGGCGTCGATGACCTCCTCATTTGACGTAAAGCGCTTGCCTCCGAGCCAAGTCTTCATGTTTGTGAACAAAAAGAAGTCGCACGGGGCCAGGTCTGCAGAGTACGGGGGATGCGGCACCACCTCGTAGCCCAATTCAACCAATTTAGCATTAGCGATTCGGGATAAATGGGCCAGCGCGTTGTCGTGGTGGAAGAGCACTTTTTCCGCTGCAAATGAGGCCGTTTCTCCTTCAATATGCCGTTGAATTGATCCAATAAATCGCTGTAGTACTGTCCCGTGATAGTTCTTCCCTTCTGCAAAAAGTCGATGTGTATCACACCTTGCGAATCCCAAAAAAACGGTGGCCATGACCTTTCCAGCCGATGGGACAGTCTTTGCCTTCTTCGGAGCGGATTCGCCTGGAGAAATCCACTGTTTCGACTGCTGCTTGGTTTCTGGTGTGTAGTGGTGGATCCATGTTTCGTCCATGATCATGAATCGGCGAAAAAAATCCGTTGGATTACGCTTTAACAAGGCCAAACACTCTTTCGAAGTGGTCACACCCATCGCGTCGATAGCTTCCTCATGCCCAAATGTTCGTGCACGATATTTTGCACACGTTCATATGAGATGCCCGTGGTCTCTACTATTTCGCGGAACTTCACTCGTCGATCGGCTAACACGAGATCATAAACTTTGTCGACCATTTCTTCATTTGTGGCCGTTTTTGGACGTCCACTGCGTGGTTCATCCTTGGTGCTCGTACGGCCACGTTTGAACTCGCTCACCCAGAAACTAATAGTCGAAAATGAAGGTGTAGATGTGCTATGAACTTTCTGCAAAATATCTCGTATCTCCGTCGCCTTTTTCCCATCTATCCAAAAATGTTTGATGACTGCACAAAATTCGTTTTTATCCATTTTTGCAAAAGTGCCTGACTTGCTTCACAAGATATCCTAGTAAACAAAAACGGAACGACGCACGTGTCTGAAAATTTGGCAGCTTACCTAAAATAGGTTAGCCTTGACAACCATCATAACAATTTCACGATACGCGCGCCATCTCTTGCCCATTCCGGAAATTTTTCAATCTACCCTCGTAATACGATACGTCATTGCAGTTATTGTGGCCATTAGGGATCGGCAGGAAGTATAAAAAACAGTAGTACCACCTCTTAAAAACTAAATTATTTTTTTATTGGTGCATTTAATAAAAACTAAAAAATGCCACTTGAAAGACCGTTTAATTTAAAAACTTTTTTATTATTAAGAGAATATTTGATATATTGTACGGTTATTGCACAAAAGAAATATATGTACTATTATGCTCATTATGCACTCATTAATAAGTAAATCAACTTACTCAATTGAATAAAAATTAAATAATATCAATAAATTAAATTAATAAAAACAACATCTAATATTTTTCAAACAATTTCCTTCGCAGAATCCTAATACAAGCAAGATATCTGTTTGCCCCAAATATGAATATTTATGAAATATAATAAAGTTAAAAATTAATTATTAAAAGACACTAAATAATAATTATTATACATATTTTACATTTTTTAAAAAAAGATGGCCATGAAAAAAATTTATTTTCGATTCGATGGAAAACTAGATTTTGTTTTTATTAGATAAAAAGATATATTTTTTTTTTTTTTGGGAAAACCGTAAAAAAATATCAAATATTATTAAGAGACGAAAAAGTTTTTAAATTAAATGGTCTTTCAAATAGTATTTCTTTAGTTTTCAATAGATGCACCAATAAAAACATATTTTAGGTTTTAAGTGGTGGTACTACTGTTTTTTTATACTTCTTGTTAACCAATAATAACCATAATAACTGAAATGATGTATTATATTGTGGTAGTTATTAATAATAAATTTCATTCAAATCGAATGAAGCGTTCAATTGTTATAAACAAAAGAAATAAAAATGTTTGGAACTTCCGGCTTAGCCGTAATTTTTTGGATATAGATAAGTTGTGTTAAATCGTCATATTTTGACCCCAGGAATTTATGGTCCAGCCATTTCCCCACATTAACGGGACACCCTGTATATTTATTTATTGACATTTTACTGGCCTAAAATTGTGATAGTCAATTATAAAAAAATATGTAAATTGATTTACATCACAGCAGTCAATTTACGATTACTGAGACTGAAAGTTGGTAATTCATTCATTCATTCTTTGGAAGGTTTATTACGGTCAATTTTGCAAAAGCAATATTGCTCATTAAAAACAGACTATAAAATATATGCCGATTTATTCATTAAATTATTCAAAATGACAGTTTTACTCCTTTGTTGTCATTGGGTCAATGCCAAGACACGTATTTCGATAATGGAATAAAATTTGTCGGTGTAAACAATTAGCTAAAAAAGTGAAGGTAATTTTTTAACGACTTTTATCTTTTTTTATCTGAATCATACAGAAAGCTTGTGAATCAAATTCTTAAAAAATGTATAATATATAAAAATATATACAACGTGTGCACGTAAGTATGGAACGTATGGGAAACTTTTTTATTATTAATTTCTCAGAAAATTTTATTCTTTATAAAAGTTGGTGTTTAATCTTAAACATACAAAAAACAAAAACAAAACAAATGAAATGCGGTTTTAATCATCGAAATAATGTAATTTCTTTTAAATAACAACCTTAACGATATTATTAATTAAATAACAATCTCTCGATGTGATCCCCTTCCCTCTCAATACATAAATTTGTTCTTCTACGATATTAAAATCTCTGATTACATTTTCAAGAATATTTGGATGATTATCTAAATCACATCAAATCAAATCATCTTTATTAGTGCTATAAACAAAATAAATGCTCTTACACAAGTCAAAAAGGTATACATATAACATAATTAAAATTCTTAGATACTAAGAATAAAATACATAATGTTCTAACTTAAAAATAGATTTGTTAGTAGTACGGTCTAATCTCTAATGTTAAAATAAAGTTATACATCCACACTATAATTAAATTAAATTTCACATAATGTTGACCATAGTAAATACTACATACTAAAATGCTAAATTTGTACAAACCAACAAGGAAAAATAATAATAAATGAAAATCCATGACTTGGCTGTAGGTTAAATTATTTATAATGGAAATTGAGTCGAGTTTAGGAGCCTTTATTTTTTTTTTTGAAATGATTAAATAAATCCTTTAGTTCATAAGGCTCTAATGCTATTAACAGTTGTTTTAGTTCACGCTTGAACTGATTAAGATTAATTTGCTGAAAATACTTGGGCAGCACATTGTATAGTCTTATCATGACATATTTTGGGGATTTCTCATATAATGTTAATACGTGTATTGGAAAATTGTAGGTGGAATTACTATTTCTCGTGTGGTACTGATTATTTTGAAATTTGAGAAATAGTTCTTTGTGTTGGTATATGTATACAAGACAGTCATATATATAAAGCGCTATTATTGTTAACAAATTATTGGCCTTAAATATTCCCCTGCATGATTCTCCATATTTCATGTTCATTATTATCCGAATGGCAGTCTTTTGAAGTGTGAATATTCCCTGAATAGAATTCGAAGAACACCAACATATAATTCCATAGCGGGCTACTGAACAAAAATATGCAAAATAAATCATTTTCAGTGATCTGGTGTTGACGTAAGGTTTGAGGGTGCGGATTGAAAATAAAATATCTAAATATCTTACACCATTTCCTTTTGCAAATTCTCTAAATTTCCAAAAGGCCTCTCAGAATAAACTCTGTTTTTTAACCACCCCCCATAAAAAGTAATCAATGGTAATCTTGAATGTCTTTCAATGCATTTCTCATTAAATTGTTCATTTAAATATTCAACTACACGAGCACAATGTGCAGGTGCCCATACTGCATAAACCAAAGAGAATTTCTTGTAGCTAAATTAATTTTCCAATTCTATATTCCATATACATATATTCTTCTGTTGACCACCTACAAATTTTGTGATGCAACTACACCATTTGTAGTAAATGTAACTTCAGCCGTAAACAGGATCTTCGTAGGAAATTTCTATTTCATCTTGTACCATGAAACAAAATTCAGAACGATTATCGTAATCATGTTCTTGCAAAGTTTTAACATATTTTGCTTTAAATGCTTTAAACCCTTTCGCCGCTAGTACCTTAAGTGTTGTTGACTTTCTCAATCCTAAACTTCTGGCGCATTTTCTAACAGATATTTTAGGATTTTCAACCATGCTTTGCAAGATATCCAACGAATTCTCCACATTTCTCACTGGTTTAGTAAAATAATAGTAATAATATATCTTTATTTGTTTACTCAAAATAATATAAATACAAAATAAACATCAGATATAACAATGTAATATATACAATACATAAAAATATAGTAAAATATCTTAGTATTACATTAAGAGTAACAAAAACGATCTATATCAGCTTGTGTATCAGATGCGTACATACACGAACATGCATAGCATTCAATACTGCTAATACTTCCTCTACACCGCAAGTAAGTATAAATTCTCTTATATAGTATAATAAAGAAAAGAACAATTAAAATATTCTATTACAGTATAAGACAAAATAAACATTAAACTAAACAAAGAATACATATAAAGAAAATAATTAAATTAAAATTTAATTGCCATTTTGACAAAAATGATAGGATACTTATAGATCGTAGATCATCAAATGATTGTGAATTATTTCTTTTAGGAATTGCAGTAACTATAGATTCTTTCCATGCATCGGGAAAAATACTAGAAGAAATACTTTCATTAATGATGTGAGTAATGTAAGAAATTTAAAAAGTGCAACAAATATTGATTATTTTAGAATTAATATTGTCACACCTTGCGATGGCTTAAGTTTGTTTAGAACTAGACATATGCCATCTTCTTTCACAATAGGATATAACGAATGCGTCAATTTTTATAAAGAATAAAATATTCTGAGAAATTAATACTAAAAAAGTTTCCCATATGTTGTGGACACGTTGTATATAAATCCTGAAAAACATTTTTATACAAATTAAAGCCATTACGAACAAAGCTTATGTACTTTACATATTTGAATGAATATATGTTGAACCGTTTTGAAAAATTATAGAGAATAAATTAAAAATTAAATTACAGATAATTACTTACGAGTAATTTATTTTAAAATTATAAAATAATTGTCAAATTAATTTCGTCTCAACACTAAGAGTAAACAAAAACATAATTATGGAAATATACTAACTGCATAACGACTATGAGAGAGGTACGTATTTTTTTAGCAAAATGTTCTATATATCATCAACTTTATCGGCAAATTATACTAAAATAAATAAAATTTAAATAATTTTTTATACTCCTATTTCCGTCGAGTACAACAATATAATTAAAAGTATTAAACAGCTATTGTAAAGATTTGATTTCAGATTTAAATGTCTATAACATACGAAAGACTTGGTTCTGAATATAGTAGCTTACTTTAAAAATATTAATATTGCTATCTAATTGGGTTGGTTGAGGAAATATACCTGCCGTTAATTGTTTGCAAATAATCTCGAAAGGATACCAGATTAAGGTTAATCCGGTTAGTCGTTAGGTGATTTATCGATGGATTACGACTGTGCTTGAAAAGCTTCTACATTTTGCATTGAATAATATGTTTAATAATTTTCTAGCCGTCTTGAAGGCTTCTTGATGATTTATGTATTTGAAAAGTATTTACTACTTGTTCGCTAGCTTTTCTAAAATAACGTTTGAATATTTTTATTTACTAAATATTGGATAAGGTTGACTGAAGAACAATTGTCAATGGTAATTGAATTATTTTATCTTATTGATTGGCTCTTCTGTTTGTACTTTAATGATTGTTGAGTTACGTGAAGATGTACTGTATTATAAATGAAAGATTGAGTCTCCTTTCTTCACAAAATTTATTGATCGCAAATGTACATTTCGGTCACGATGTGACCATTTTCAATGCTAAATTAAATACGAAAACAAATAAGCAAGTATTTATACCTAAACAGATACAGATTAATGAGGGCGTCTCTAACATAAATGCACCCACATATAAACTTTCCAAATGGCTTGTAAGTAAATTCAGTAATTTAAAAATAGATAACGACTTTTCAGTTAAGAACTCCCTTGAATTAACTGATAAATTAAAAACAATAGAAATTAGAAAGAGTCAGAAATTAATATCTTTTGATGTAGAATCCTTGTTTCCGAGCGTCCCGATTGATAAAACTATGACCATTTTAGAACAAATTTTAATTAAAAATAAAATCCCAGAACAACATATTATTTAAATTTGACAAAAATTGTAATGGACTGCAATATTTTTGAATTCAACCAAACTTACTATAAACAAACCTTTGGCACAGCAATGGGAAACCCGCTATCCCCCTTTTTAGCGAATATTTTCTTAAACCATTTCGAAAATTTTGCGAAAAATAACATTGATAATTTTCCCACCACCTGGTTCCGCTATGTAGATGACGTGTTTGTCATTGTTGATGCAGATTTTAATATAGAGGTTTTCATAAATCAACTCAACAGTCTCTATCAAAGTATTAATTTCACCTATGAAATAGAAAACAACTTTTCACTACCATTTTTAGACCTATTAATCACCAGGAAGAGAAATAAACTTGATTTCAATATTTATCGCAAATCCACCCATACTTTTAACTACATTCATTCAGACTCATATGCCCCCGACCAACATAACTTCGCTGCATTCCACAGCATGATTTTTAGAGCAATTTACATCCCAATGTCAGAAACAAATTAATGTTTTAAAGTCTATAGAACAAAACGCGGGAGTTAAATTATTTGTGGTTAAAACATAGTGAATTTTCCAATAATTGCTTTATTTGCAACATGGTTTATTTACCGGAAAAATTAATACGTTTTATATATACTTCTGTAATTATACGTCTCAAAATTTAAAAAAAATCTTAATTGAAGCGATGAATAGACACTTAAAATAATTATATAAATTAAATAGTCGTATCACGTACGCGAGCAAATGCATTTAAATTCTGTGCAGGTATTAAATTTCATTTAATAATTATCACTCATCAAGTTTATTTTATATTATTTATTATTAATAAGCATCGGAGATGCCTACAAAAATATGAAAAGAGAGCCTGTCTAACAAGAATTGGATTACTTGAAATTAATATAATTATATGTATGTTATCGGATTTATACTGGAAGAAGAAAGATAATTAATTATTAAATAATAAAATTATGAATAAGTTTAAATAAATATTCAAGATTAGCTAAATAAACATACTATATGAATTTCTTAATTATTTTGAGTTATGGTGATGATATTATAGTGAAAATGATAATGCTACTGATTTTTGTATGCAATATTATTATAAACATTATAAACAAATAAACTCTAGAATTTCCTCGTCCTACATAATTGAACGAAATCATTCAGGGTATAACAATTCAGAAACATCTACATATTGTCATTATCAAAAATTGGCATTAGCAGAATCGGTTTGTTTCCAATGTAATTTTACTCGAAGATTTTACTTTTATCCTTGTATAGTTGAATAATTCAAAAATCGAAAGCATAATATTAGTTTGCTGTCTTTTTTTTTTTTAATATTGACATTTTTATACACGCATGTATATCATGTTGCATATAGTAAATAAGTTTAAAGTGTGTTAAAATAAATATAATAATTATACAGATCAGTACAATCAAATTTATAATGCGGAAGATACGAAAAGTATTGTATATATCATATTAAACTACTAGATTACAGGCCTTTAGAGAGAAAAAACAGCTTTATTATCAGAAGGAAATATTTTTACCATTTTGTGTGAATTGAAGTGTACAGACTTCACATTTCTTGTGATCAGCGGCTAATGACCCGCGGTCTTTCAGCCTGTATTTAACTGTCAAAAACGTCATGATAACTAATGTCTTTCGAAATTAACTGTCTTCTGTCATTCAAAGATTATGATCGCTAATGTCATTATGAACTGATGAGATGAATTGATAAATGGTGATTTGTGGATGTTTTGGCTTTGGGTTGATTAAAGGGTTATGAGGATTACACAACTGGTTAAGGATTTCGAGGTTATGGGGATTTGTGGCAAATTTTTGGGATAGGTATTTTAGATGCTCTTCAGTAGGGATTACTTGGGTTAATTCATATAGGAGGGTATTAGATGGGTTATGAATGGGATTAATAGGGTGTCTGATTTTAGTAAGGATGCGAAGGGCTGATCGATCTGCTACCTGGAGAATTTTTAAGACGGCGGGACGGGGATTATAGAATAGGATAGCGGAGTACTCAAGAAGAGGCCTACAAATCGTTTTATAAATATGGACGGCTGTGTGTGTAGATATGCCTTGATTTTGGTACGTTAAAACTGTAATATAGCGTGCTCTCTTCTTGATACTCGGCTTAAGGTGCGGGAGTCTCCATTTTGCAAACCACAATTGTATGGTATAATTGAGCCCTTGCAATTTGGAAAGGACTTTGTTTAGGGTGAGTGCGTTGGATATGAGCGCTGTATCATCTGCGTAAAGCAGTGGATAGGCGGATGGGTTGCGATAGAGGGGGTCGGGATTATAAAGGTCGTGTACATAAATATTATAAAGGAGTGGGGATAAGGGAGTCAATACCATTATTTTTCTACGTGATTGTAGAGGCTTTAATTTTGTCATACAATCCAAGAATTTTTGAATTTAATAGAAACCATTTGGAACTATAATTTCATTTCATTCGAAAAACGCTTTTACCAACAACAAGAAGGTCTAGCAATGGGGTCACTACTAAGTACTTTGTTAGCCGAAATATTTATGCACTATATAACACAAAAAATATTAAACTTAGAATCCACAAAAAACATGTTAAATTCTGGCAGGTTTCAAAGGAACAGACAGACAAATAAAACAGTATTTAACCGAAATTTTCAATTACATCTTAACATTACATTAATTTAAAATATCAAGAAACGGACTTCCTTCAATACATAAACGACCCATGACAAAAATCTTAATCACCAACGAACAACAACTAGCCGACACATTTGCTAGTAATTTTGAAGACAATTTTACTCTAACATTGTCATATGTATTATTAACATATGCCAATGACTTTTTCACACAAGTAAACTCCTGGTAATAATCTTTCAAAAATATCCCTACGCCACACACTTCTGATGCTATAACAGAGGAAGAGTACTTCACTAACCATCACAAAGGTAAAAACACAGCACCCAGTTTTGACAATATTCCTAGAAGTCTCCTGAAATCCCTTCCTAACAATATCCATAAAAACATTATACAAATATTTAACCACATTTACCATTCCCAAATTATTCCCCAGGAGTGGAGGCGCAGTATAATAAGTTGCATTCTAAAATCTGGATACGACGCTTTAGGAGTGTCAAGCTATCGCCCCATCCCCTTGCTTCTGGTCCTGAAGAAATTATTCGAATCCATACTAAGAATTATAATTATGCTCCACCTCTCCCACCACATCCTTATATACCAATTTGGCTTCCTTGAACACAGTTCAACTTCCTTACCATTAAAAATCGTGACTTCAAACTGTCAAACAGTACACCTCAAAAACCAAAATTCCGCCATAATTCCAGACATTCGCAAGGCGTTAGACTCTTTTTGGCATCGAGATGTTCTGTTGAAATGTCATTCCCTAAAAACTCCACCCCATCTCCTTAATTTAATTGATAACTTCCCCTTGTTTAGACTCCTTCAAGTAAAAGTCAAAAATACCTTATCCAATTATTTTGTTCCCCAACAAGGTGTCCCCCAAGGTTCTTCCTTATATCTCTATAATATTTATGTACACACACTTTTATAATCCCTCTATCGCAGCCCATCCACCTATCCACTGCTTTACGCAGATGATACAGCGCTCATACTAGGCAAAAAAACCATAACCTCGAAATCCTTAACCAGTCGTGCATTTCTCGTCGCCATATAATCACTCCAAATCCAAAACACTCAGATATCACTATTCATCAATTCATCTCATCAGTTCATAATGAGATTAGTGATCACAACCTTTGAATAACAGAAGACAGTTAATTTCGTACATTAGTAATCATGACGTTTTTAGACAGTTAAATCGAGGCTGAAATACCGTGGGTCGATAGCCACTGATTAGAAGAAATTCTAAGTTTGCCACTTCACTGTACATACATACATACTTTATAATTACTTCTAATAATGTAGATGTTTTCTCTCTCTCTATTACTTTAATATTATACACTGTGTCCCAATTTCGATGCTCACCATTGGTATCTCTGTTATTAAAAGAGATAGAGCAACGGTTAAATGGAAAATGTTTTGCAGAAAACAGTGCTCATAACAAATCCGATTTTAAATTTACCTTAACTTTTTTCAATTTTAAGATATTTTGAAAAAAAACAAAATTTTCCATAATTTGCCTCTATAACTCGATAACGCCTATTAAAAAACCTTTACACTTTTTTAAGACAAATCTTTTAATGTAAACAGAAACCCCCGATTCGTATTTGTTTCCAGGTTATTAGGGCTATCTTTTGTTTTCCTTATGGTGGCTATATTGGATAGTGCTTAAAAAGTGCTTTTCAACGATGTATAACATGCCTGAAATTTTTTTAGTTACAAGCAAAATTTTAATAAAAACGTAAATTAATCTTCAATGTGAAATTAGTAGGCTACGCAATTAAACACCAATGGCAGATGAAAGTGAAACTACATTCTAAGTAATAATATAAAATAAAGAAACGATACTGACATTTAATTTCATTATTAACAAAAATACAGGTTGTCCAATAAAATTAGTAAGCCATGGAATTAGACATCAGTGTAAAAAATGAAACAAAACACTAACCTGTCAAAGTATAATTAGCGCTGTAGAGATAAGTTAATTTGAACCCTGTATCTACTTGTAGTTAGTTATAAGTAATCTTTTATTTTCAAGTACGATTTATAAGTATTAATAATGACACAAACATATTCAAACGAAGAAAAAGTTGATATGTTGGACGTATATTTCAAAGCAAATAGAAACATTGAAAGCAATTTGCAGAACTTTGGAAGCTTCAAACAAAAACGAGCTAATTATGAAGTTAATGATGCTGATACACGTCGAAATAATATTTTGCAGAACGTTACGAACAATTCCGGCACATCAGTTCGTCGTGTAGCTTGAGAAACACGGATTTCAAAATCTACTGTTCACAGAACCTTGAAGAAAAACAAGTATCACCCTTACAAACTAACAAATGTACAAGGTATCACCGAAGATTGCAGTTTAGCAGGTGGTACCTTCAAAAATTCAAAGATGGCGCTAATTTTCCTAGGAATATACTATGGACAGATGAAACACGATTTACCAATTGTGGAGTATTCAATAGGACTTACTATCATCGTTGGTCTACTGAAAATCCACATTTGGTAAATCATATCGTAGAAGATTTTTGAAATTGAATTCTTTTCGTTTTAGAGTCACTTAAGAGGTCCTTTCATTTTTGATTGCAATTTAACTGTTAACAGATATTTTTATATTAATCCCAAAGACATGCAAAACATCTGGTTCCAGCAAGATGGTTGCCCGGCCCATAACACCCCATTGACTTTTATTTGTGAGGTACCACTAAAAACGAAGTCAATCCCTACGAAAAGCACTCCTGATGCTATAACAGAAGAAGTACTTCACTAACCATCACAAAGGTTAAGGAAATCCCTTCCTGACAATATCCATAAATACATTATACAAATATTTAACCATATTTACCAGTCCTAAATTATTCTCCAGGAGTGAAAGCGCGGAATATGCCATTCCCTAAAAACTCCGCCCCATCTCTTTAATTCTCCTTTATCTCCACACCTCGATAATATTTATGAACACACTTTTACAATCCCTCTATCGCAACCCATCCGCCTAGCCACTACTCGTATTAGCCAAAAATATCCATAACCTGGAAATCCTCAACCAGTTGTGTATTTCTCGTTACCCTTTAATCATTCCAAACCCAAAACACCCAGAAATCACCATTCATCAGTTCATAATGACATTAGTGATCATAACCTTTGAATGACAGAAGACAGTTAATTTCGTTAGACATTAGTAATCATGACGTTTTAGACAGTTAAATCCAGGTTAAAACACCGTGGCTCGATAGCCATTGTTTAGAAGAAATCCTAAGTCTGCCACTTCACTGTACACACATACATACATACTTTATAATTACTTCTAATAATAAAGATGTTTTCTCTCTCTATTAGTTTAATATGTTATATACAATTCTTTTCGTATGTTCCGTATTGTGAATCTGATTGTACTTATATCCGTATAATTAAGTATTATATTTATTTTAACACACTTTAAACTATTTACTATATGCAACATGATATATATGAGTGTATTAAAATGTGAATATTTTTAAAATCTTGTCCTCTGAACGTTTAATTATTGTGTATTTCACAATTAAAATATATAATTAAGGCAAAAATATTGAGCGTTATTGTGCTATTACCTTACAATGTTATGCACTGTTATCATATAATCGTACCAACAAGTTATGACAAATGTCTGGTAGTGCTATCTTGGGGCGGGGAGAAGATTTTGTGTGCCGCTAGCAGCTCGCTGCTCTGCCTTTTCGATTCTGGGTTGTACTCGAAAATCCAGGATTCGTCTCCGGTTACGACAGAGTTAAGAAAGCCCGACTTTTTGAAGAGCGAAACTTGAAGTTTTTTCTGATCTTCCGTCAACACTTTCGACACAAGCTTCGTACAGACTTTGGATATTTGCAGATCCTCTTCAGTATTTTATGTACCGTAAATGTGTACATATATAGTGTGTCTGGCAGTTTTTGTGCCATCTCTCGGACTGATTACTTGAAATGCCTCTTGAAGCATCTGGAATATTTCGATTTCGTTTTACCGCGGCGTGCAACAAAATCGAAAAACACACCCCACCCGGAAGCACTTCTTTCCACAGAGACTGGTGACCGGCTGCATTTAAAGGGCAGACCGTTCACCACCATAAACTGGTCGAAGGGTTACAGAATGACCTTCGTTAGCTAACCAAAAATCGGCAATTGATCTAGTATTAGAGAATCGGTTTCTTGTTGCCATAACCTTAAATTGGCAATCATGAACCTCATTTGTTCTTCCTTGTGCCCCGGTTCCTCTTCTGTGATATTCCTCTCTAGTTGACGCCTGATAGTAACCAATGATGGTGAATCGGCTAAGGCGTTTAGCAATTTCTCTAATCAAAAAACCACATTCGTGCAAACCAATGTAAGTATAGACCAATTCACGAGAAAGGGCGGTTTACGAACTAAGTTCGGAACATTCAAATAATATTGGTATCCTTTTCTACTACCTGATAACCGAGCGGATATTCCCAAGACGTACGATTTCGTCGGCCGTATCTAGAAAAGACACACGCGGCCTGCGTAGCTCGGTCTTAGACCGAGCGGTAGAAGGAGAAAGAAATAGTTTACGGCGTCCCTTACTTACCGGTTATTTCATAGGCGCGTGCGAGATTTAGTCAAGCATTGTAATGACGCAGGGTAATTGAAAGAAAATATGTTTTTAATGAACTTATTTCATATGTTTTAGCAAATGTGGAAATGGATATTAATACAACATTAAGAAATACTTATTCTAATACAAAAAATATAAATGAAATATGAAATAACTAATATGAAAACATAACAAATTTGTGACATTCATTTTATTTGGCCGCGCACGCCTATGGTGGAAAATAGCAACGCGCACTACTTGATTCGGACGGACAAGACACCCCGACCGCCATCTCTCCTGAATAGCTCTATAAGTTTTACATTGATACACACTAAATATAATCTTATTGTGTCTCATTTACAAATCATTCAAAATGTATCACAAAGTTAATGCCTCCGCCATCAAATATTTGTCTATGTATTGTAAACGTTATTTGTACTACGTAATCCGTTTCAAAACCTTTATTATTTATCTAATAAAAGTCAACCTAATTCTTAGTAAGTCTCATAATATTTTATTATTTGCCTCAGAATTACGGGAGCAAGACATGGAAAATTAATTAAAATACAAAATATTCTTTAATATAAAAAATATGTAATAAATATAGATACAATAATACTAAAAATACTGTAAACCATAAACATTAAGTTATACTGTTCATCTAATATCACACAATTTCAGATTGAAATTCTGACCTCCAATTAAAAAAAAATACATAAAATTCCCTAACTTATCTTTGGTGTACCTAGAAGTAACTCTAACCATGTGTTTGATACCACGAAATTTGATCTTAGCTTAAACCCGACATTTCATTGAAACGTACGCAGCTAGACGCAGCAGAGAGTAGATTAATAGGAGCATTGACATGTTGTAGGAAAACGGGTATTCCATAACGCCAATCTCGTCCAGAAATAAATCGCCTTTTCTGAAGAGACAAAACTTTTCTTCATGGCAGGGCAGTTTTGTTCGATTGTACCGATATAAAGCGGCACTCATACTATTTAGGGAGTATCTTAAGTAGGATGTGTATGACGCCCAATAGAAATACGGCGATAAGTCGGAGAGATGCAGGGCGAAACCACTGACCAACATCAATGGGAAATGTATGTATGATCCAATGAATATTCCATTCTGTAACATAAACAGACAATTAATAAATGTTTAATGTAATGTTGATTGATGAGTTTCGTGAATATGATGCAATATAAAATAACTTGTAATCATTTTCTCCACAGGATATTTTTATTTTGCTAAATATAAATTTCTAAAAATGTTTTAAAATATTATTTATAAATATAAGAATAGTTAATTTATAAAGTAGATTTTTATGTAAAGACCAAACAAATACAGGTGATTTCTTTTAATATTATATTTGAGAATAATGCAAATAACTAGTAATTTAAATTTTAATAATAGATTTTATGGCTTTATGTGTAACAACTTCTAAATATAGATTATTAAGTAATTAATAACAACAAAGACATGCTACATATAAAAATAGTACCTTTATATCTAAAGCTGATCCTAGGAAAAGTCCTAGACTTTGAGCAATCAGTGTAACAAACATTGCTGTCGCAAAGAACATCAAGAATCTGTTTAATTCCAGAGGCTGTCCCGTAGCAGTATATATTGTTGTCGTGAGAATTGTACAAGATGTCAACTGAAAATTAATTTTATAGTAATTTTTTATTTGCTTATGTATATATATTTACTTACCGATATGGGGAAATCCACAATTGTAATAGCGATGAAAAAGTTCCGAAGCCTGAAGTAACGGTTGAATATCTCCTTTTTCAGAACACTCAATTCTGAAGGAACTAAGTAGTCTTATTATTAAGTTATTTTCAAAACTATTAGAAATACTTACATACTAATATTGTTAACATCAAACCACCTAATACATTGGAAATTATAAACGCTAGTAACACGTTGTAGTTTGACCACAGCCTTGAAGCATCTTCTCCCGTCTTCCAGAAGAGCGCACTTATGGCACAGCTAATTAATACGCTTCCGAATAATCGTAAATGTGTTAACGTCTAAAAGAAGTAAAATATAAATTAGATAGATATCAGATTATAGTTACTGTAAATATGCACAAACATTATATAATTATCGACTCAATGCCAAGTCGTAATTTATTATGAAAAAGGTTGAAGGCAATGAATACTACAAAGTTATAAAAAAATCCAATAAATAAAGAATAATTATAATGATTACATAATTGCTTACTTAAATATTGATTTAATAAAACTGCAGTATAACGCTGCCAATAATACCTACCATATTTCTGCGTGTTTTCAAAATTTCTCGTTTTAACAAAACACCCAACTCATATAAATTAGAATCTGGCCTTCCAAAAGTTCTAGTTGTTTGTATTTCAGAGACCATGTGTTCCATTCGTCTTTCTAAAAATAAACAATGGTAAGGTACAAATACTTTGGAAACCTAAACTTATTACTTATATGTATCAACATTGTGTTTTGTAGGATCTAAAAATAAACAAGAGCAATTTAGAAAATATGATATTTCTTTGGTCCCGCGACACAGATAACAAGGCATCGACTCAAAAATCGTGCCACATTATAGCAAAAATAAGACTGTTCATACAATACAACCTACAAAGATTTTTTATCGATCAAGTCAAATGGATTAATAATCAAAAAGACAAAATATGCAAGTGCAAAATTGCAAATACAGTCACAAAGAACACAAGCCCCAATCATTATATAAGAAAGCACCTCCTTTGAAAATATGGTAAATAATGTGTTGTGATGCCATTGACAAAGTTTAAATTGTAATTAAGGCTGCAAGTGGTCTCTGATAAAATTTCATGGCATAATATTTTGCATGTTGCATGTTTTTAAACTTTGTTTCATATACATGTTCATGACTAGTGAGGTTCGGGTGTTCTGTGCTTATCAGTTAGCGCAAGGTAAGCTACCCTTAAGCAACCTTTGATTAACCTCTCGAGCAAAGCTAGGAAGGCAGAATATATTTTTTGATAATTTCTTGGGAGATTTCATCTTCATGGCATCTAAACGATAAAGCTGAGTTTTCGGTTTCGTTTATGTGTAATTTATTAGTAGAAAATAAGATATTCTTTATTTTACTCTAATTTAGTTTCAATTTTGTTTATATATATATATACTGTGTGGCCCGTTTGAAGACGCATCATTAGGAATTCCCATGTAAAATTTTCAATTGCAGTTTGTATCTCTATTATTGAATGAAAATGATCAGAATAAAATTAGAATGATTCCTTTACCTACTAAAGATATTTTGGAGGTTTTATTTTGGTTTCATATTAGTTTTAATCGAAATATAGCTTAAAAAGTGTGAAGAAATATTCGATAATAAAATCCTGAATATAGTAGTTGCTATAAAATGTCAGTATTTGTCATCTAAATTGATTAAGTCACAAACAAATAATTCAATTCAAAATAAGTGCTTACACTACAAAAGAAAAAATTCAGATAATAAAATTATAGAGCGTTGGAGATCTTATTATTTAGGCTTTTTACTTGCTGTCTATTAGACAAATATGACCTCACTAAATCAGAACTTCATCTTTTGAGGGCCCCACTAGATTTAATTTTTCTCCAAACTACAATTTAAGTGGACCTGTCACATCGAACTCAATTGACTCGATAATTTACAAATTAAATAAAACCGATAACTTTGATAACTAATAACACAGTAGTAGTAACACACTCCAAAATAAAATTAACTCGACAAAATAAAGAGTTAAAAATAGCACAATGGAATGCTAGGTAATAAACACAGTTTTATTCAATTTATAAATAAATTTAACTTCGATATTATCTTAATATCAGAAACCTAGTAAAAACCATGGTTAATATTGAAGTACTCGCACTTGTATCATACGCTATGTAATTTCAAGTTTGTCCAATTGATGCTACAGTAGATACGGCTTTAGAATATGTTTTTATCAAGATAGTTACCTCTAGCTCACAAACAAATTAAAACAACAGAATATTCTCTGGGCTAACAACCAACTCTATAGTTTGTGGAAACTTTAATTACCACCATCTAGTGTGGGGTTCTTCCTTTCCCAACCTAGGCAGCTCTAACATTGTATCAACGCCAGATAATCTTAACCTCTGTGTCCTTAATGATGGTAGCCCCACTAGAATCTGCTCATCTAACCGCCCATCAGCGGTTGATTTGACTATAGTGTCCCCAGACTTGGCATTAAAATCATCATGGGAATTGTTCGATGAGAGTTTGGGATCGAATCATTACCCAATCATTACAAATATATCTCTAGTAAACTGGAAGCAGACATTATACAGGTCAGCCATGGTTGAGATGTAATGGACGCAAAGCCAACTGGCATTTACACCAAAAAGAAATAAGAAAACAGAAAACCCAAGCATCGATCAATTTATCAAAAATTTTAATGATGCATCCCAATTAAATTAAACATACGCAATAAATAACATGCTTGCTCTGAGTGTATTGAAAAAAAAGACAAAAACTATCAACATCCTACGTATGAAAATTAGTTAAATAACCAAAGAATAGCAGCACCAACCAAACGTACTCTCAAACATAAAACGAGGCAGTCGTAGATAAAGTTCTGCTTTGAATTCAATACAAACATTCCAGAATCCAGAATATGGAAAAGAATGAAAGCCTTATCTAGAACACGATGCTTCCATTTATCAATGTCAGAAAAATTGATTTCCGACCGTGGGATGCATTTAGCTCCACCATCAACAAAAAACAATATTGACATATTTTCGAACTACATACTCCGCTTTGAGGAATTCTTATAATAGAGAAGAACTAAATATAAACAGGCTAAGATAAAATATCATCATATAGCATGTTGCTGGGTGAAAATAGTTTCGCCAGTTTCGAATCACTTTTAAGATTTGGAATTATTCATTGGGGGGGGGGATCATCGGAAATAAACAGTCTTCTTAATGCAAAAATGAGCTTTACGGATTATATTAAAAATAAGTCACAAAGAATCATGCAGACAAAGATTTTCGTCTATGGGAATTCTCACTGTTACAGGCATTTATATCTACGAGTGTTTAATATTTATTGCAAGTAACAGAAATAATTTCAACTGTCATAACATTGAACATGAGTATCAAACTCGTAATAAATGTAATATGCGTTATCCACTATTACACAGGA
Organism: Ontholestes murinus; assembly: GCA_963969525.1. Classification (NCBI taxonomy): domain Eukaryota; kingdom Metazoa; phylum Arthropoda; class Insecta; order Coleoptera; family Staphylinidae; genus Ontholestes; species Ontholestes murinus. Next base: position 78,147,478 of record OZ018387.1, read on the forward strand.
CTCATACTCAAAAAGGATTTGGTTATGCAAGTTTGAAGTTCTTCAACCATTTACAAAGTCCTTTAAAGAGAAAAAAACCTCCAAATTTTTAAACACAAGGTGTATAACCTTCTAAGGGAAATTGAACCTTACACAATCGAGGAATACTTAAATTCTCTCCGTCGTTAGAGTATAAGATATAATGTTAGACGCTATTTTGTACATAATAATTCTGTATTTGTATGAAATAAAGAAGTATTATTATTATTATTATTATTATGTTGAGATGTCTTCTACGAGAAGATAAGCAGTACATGCTGGATATCTTTAATATTTGGTGGGTCAATTCAAATCAACGTGATGTTCCAAAGGAAGTAATAGTGACAATTTTCAAAAAACATGGTAAATAACTGGATGCAGAATTTGCTTCTTCCTTTAGGCCAATCTCTCTAACTGCATGTATTGTCAACATTTGCAAGGCTTTTTAAACTTACATTAAATTGGTTCCTAGAATGTAACGCTATTCTTAATCAACACTATATGGATTTAGGGGGTGGACGAGGAAATAACACACTTCGACAAAAAAGACTTGAGAATATTGCGTGATAAACTAACACCCATAGGTATTCAAAAAGATGTGGCCAATAATATCATTAGAATTTGCATAAATAGGAAAATTTATATTAAAACAAACAATAGCTGTTGATCGCGCCCAGAATTGCATCTCAAAGGCTACCTCAAGGCTCAGTATTGGCTCCTATACTGTTTAATATATATACGTTAGACATACAGAGCCTTTTTGATGGCCAAGTCAAATGTATTCAATATGCGGATGATTTTTATTTAAATATATATTGTAAAACCATATTAGAGGCAATACACTGTTAACGGTGGACGCGAAAGACGTCCTCGTGACGGACTGGCAAGGAAGTAGCACCGACGGTACTTTCTGGAACCAACACGCACTGGAGGCGGCACAGGGGTCCCTGGCGAGGCTCACCATCGATTAACAGCCGCAGGCTTCAATTAAACAGTTTCCTGTCTGTGATACTTGCTTGAGCTTCCACGACACGTCAACGTATGGGCACCGGCTAGCTGTGAAACAGAGCAAAGAACAAGAGAAAGTGTGTAAATTAAAACATGGGGCCGGAGAAGAAGAAAATATATTACAAAAGACAGAAAGAATAGACAGAGAAAATATACAATATATACAAATAGACAAGAGGCTTGAATCGGCGGAACCGACCAGGCTGACCACCGCTGCTGAGGGCAGACGACTGGTAAAGAGCGATGGCCGGAGCCTGGTTTTATACGGTGATCTTGATTACCGCGGCTTTGTTTCGGTCACCTAGGCCCCGCAATTCCGGGAACAGGTAATGATCCTCTTCGCCGAAAAAGGGCCCGACCTATTGTTCCGCACTGGCAGCTGCACATTTTGGAAAATTGTCTCGTTTGGATTATTTCAATAATGCGGAATTTATGCAAATTATTATTAGGAGCAATGAGTAGCTCGTAAAATGGATTAAAATATAATTACGCATTTGTTACCACGTTCAGGTAAACCGAACGCCGGTAACAACACCAAAGTCAATCTATTCTCGCTCCAAACTTGGTTAGTGTATAATGGATTAGAAATCTCACACAGTAAATCATCACTAATAGTATCTAGTAGACAGAGATAGCCTCCCTAACAATCTTCTCCTGAAAGATGATAATTGTTAACTTTGTAAAATATCTTGGTATCATGAATAAATGGGTGAAAGGTTACATTGGAAACCTCACATCACATCAATAAAAAAACGATGCGCAAAAGGCATCAATATAATTAAAGCAGTTTCCTGAACTAAATGGAGTAGGTTAATTTTTTAACGGCTAATATATTAGATCCATCATTAACTATGGCTGCACTCGCTATGGTTAAGCTTGCAAGACATCATTAAAAATAATTGACTCCATTCAATACAGATGTCTTCGGATTTACCTAGGAGCAATGTGCTCTTCTCCATCTAATACCTTATTAGCAGAAGCGCAAGAACCCCCAGTATTCTTACGAAGAGAATATTTGGCAGGGAAATTTGTTTTGAAGTTACGGTCGCGCAATGAGGAACACCTACTTGCAAAAATCTGTAAAACCAATATATGCTATCTAACCATGAATAACTACCATAGTAGATCTATTAATCTATGATGCTTTCCAAGAAACTGCACATCTCAACTTAATTAACAACCCCAGGGATATTCATCAATTAGGTTATAATTCAATTATTAACAAACCCACAGTAATAATACCCTAATATAGCATTAATCCAATAACCAACATGAAACTTTATAAGGAGTATACAGAGAAATATAAGAACTGGGATTTGATCTTTACTGATGTAATCAGTAAATCAGGGTATTTCACCTCCTACATAAAAGAGGGTAATATTTCCATCTCTTAGAAACTATCTGCCGTTGCTTCGATATATACAGCGGAAGCGGTAGCTATTAATGAAACACTAAACAACCAAAGCTATAAAACAGTACAATAAATTGCAAAACCATGTCCCTAATATACACGCCCTTCAAATGAAAAATTAAGAACCTAATATTAAATAAAAAAAACTAATTAACAAAAAAAAAATCAATAGAAGAAAAATAAGAACAACGCCCAATAAATAAGGTGAAGACAGAGGGAAAAAAAGTAGCAAAAAAATTCATTACATTGTATCTAACATTAATTAAGAATACATTTGTTATATTTGCAATAAACAAACACTGCCGGGGGACTGGACTGGACACTTAGAAATACTGCAGCAAATCGACCCGGCCCTTCTGTCCAAACCGACGGACATTATGTCCAGGAAGCTCGAATTCGAATTACCGTTTAAGGTGTCGATCGAGGACCCCAAAACGGCTTTGATGAGAGTCAAGGAGTTTGGACGAGGGATATCAGCCTGGTACACGGATGGTGCCAAGAATACCAGAGGTACTGGAATAGGCATTTATGGCCCTAACCAAAACCACAGGAGCTTCATGGCTCTGGGCACGACGCCCACGATTTTGCAAGCGGAAACGATTCCAATTGATATGTGCGCCAAAGAATGCTTGGATAGGCACCTAAATGGCGCGCATATATACATCTGCTCAGACAGCCAAGCCGCATTAAAGGCCGTTCGAGCCTATAGTCACGGCTCACGGACTGTCTGGGAATGTCGAAGATCCCTCTCGCAACTGGCGAAGAACAACTTGTTGACCCTCATGTGGGTTCCAGGGCACAGGGATATTAAAGGCAACGAAGTGGCCGATGAATTCGCAAAAAGAGGTGCAAATGCCACTCCTATAGGACCAGAGCCGTTTTGTGGACTCCCCATGGCGCATAGAAGAGAGGTGGTGCAAAAATGAGAAGAGGACAGAAGACGTAAGCATTGGAACAATGTACCAGGTCTACGTCAATCAAAACGACTCTTGAAACTCGATCACAGCCACAAGGTGCTTGAACTCACAAGGAACGAGCAAAGAACTTTCACCGGACTCATGACAGGACATTGTGCCCTCCGATACCATTTGTGGAAAATGGGAAAAGAGGAAAGTGGAAACTGCAGATTGTGTGATTCGGCAGATGAAACTACCGAGCACATACTATGCACTTGTGTCGCGATTGCTCACAAGCGTCTTTCACACTTCGGCAGGGACCGATTATCCCCCGAAGAAGTGAGCATTATCACCCCCAAGATAGTTACCAGGTTCATGGTGGACGTGGGACTGCTTGGGAAGTGATTGGTTAAGGGTAGAACAATAGATCTGTTAGGTCGCAGTTTACGAAAGGCTAACACACCTCACTTAGACCCTACTTAACCTATAACCTATATAACCTAAAACAACATACTGTATGAGCCTCGCTCATCTGCGCTACATTAAGATTAAAGAAGATTAAAAAAGAGTCTGCTTGTATGGGAGGTATGGTGACATAAATCATTTATTTTTTCGAATGCCCAAACCATGAAGCCAGTATTAAACAACTAAACAAGAATATACAAAGCCCCCAATTAGAATATCCTATTAATGTAAACTATTTATTAAGTAAAATTGACATTAACATCTTTCAATTACTGGTTTGTTGAAAACCCTCTTCCCATATTAACTATACATCTATTCCTCCTTTGTTTTGCAAATATTACAACCTTAGTGGCTGAATGAACCAATGCCAATATTTTTTTTAATAAGTCAGAATTTCGTTTGTTGAAGGCATAAGTGCCTCATGAAAAAGAATCTCGTATGACACACAGTCAAAAACATCAATAAGCAATCTAAAAAGGATCACATACAATGGGTTTTGTTTTCGAAATGATCAAAGATGAAGTTACAAAGCTCTATCAAGGCATGAATGGTAGAACAATTTGAACGGAAACCTAATTAATTACTGAAAAATATATTATATTCTTCTAAATATATAATAGTTTGACCCATTAAAATTAATTTAAATAGTTTTGAGTTCACATACAATAGAGATATTGGACGGTAGTTGTTGGGATCATTATTGTCAGCTTTTTATTTTCCAACTAGTATCACATTATACACAATTTTCACTATGTTTTTTGTATTGTATAACAGATATTTATTTTTATGGTGACCAATGGTTTCAATATATTAACGTACGATTTTCAAACCGTAAGTACGTACGTTAATGTATTGAAACCATTGGTCACCATATACATAAATATCTGTTATACAAAACAAAGTGAAAATTGTGTTTAATTTGTGATTGAATGTGTATAACGAAGTAGAAGACTCCATCGTCAATGGTATCATATTGCCAAATTTTGGAAAATCGGGAAATTCATAATGGTAAAAAGTTCTTCTTTTATTTAGTCCATATATGTCTGTGCCTTAGGTGTTTTTAAATTTATTAATTGCATCTCTGACTTGATTTGGGATTGTTTCACGAAAACTAAATTTGTTTATTTATATCATATACAGTTTCGATGCTCACCATTGGTGTCTCTGTTATTATAAAAGATAGAGCAACGGTTAAATGGGGAATATTTTGCAGAAATCAGTCCTCGTAACAAATCTCATTTCAAATTCACCTTAACTTTTTTCAATTGTAAGATATTTTGAAGAAACCAAAATTTACCAATTTTAATTTTCCTTAATAACTCAATAATGCCTAACGCGGCCGCTATTAAACCTTTACATTATTCAGACACTTTTTTAAGACAAACTTTTTGGTGTAAAAAGAAACCCCCGATTCGCATTTGTTTCCAGGTTATTAGCGCTATCTTTTGTTTTCCTTATGGTGGTTTTGGGGTTTAATAGATAGTGCTTAAAAAGTGCTTTTCATATCTTGATTAGAAATTAAAAACACTTGGTTTAATAATTTATTACTCCTTGATAATGACATATTGTCGAAACTAGTCGGAGAAGAAATAATAAATTTTCTGTGAAACAAACCAAGTGTTTTTAATTTCTAATCAAGATATTTCAAAAATATTTCACCACGGGTTAAGTGAGCAATTAATTAAATTTAGAGCCTTTCAGGCCCGAAAAAATTTAGTTACAAGCAAAATATGAATACAAACGTAAATTAATCTTTAATATGAACTTAGTAGATTATGCACTTAAACACCAATGACAAATGAAAGTGAAACGACATTATAAGTAATAATGTAAAATAAAGAAATGATACTGACATTTAATTTCATTAGTAACAAAAATACAGGCTGCCCAATAAAATTAAGCCATGGAAATAAATATCAGTCTGAAACAATTAGTACAATTAGCGCTGCATGGATAAGTTAATTTAAACCATGTATCTACTTGTTGTTAATAAGTAATTATTTATTCTCAAGTATTACGATTTATAAATTTTGATAATGGCACGAAGAAAAAATTAATATGTCGGACGTGTTATACATCGTTGAAATGCACTTTTTAAGCACTATCTAATAAACCTAGAATCCAATATGGTCACCATAAGAAAAACAAAAGATAGCGCTAATAACTTGGAAATAAATGCGAATCAGGGGTTTCTGTTTACACCAAAAAAATGGTCTTAAAAAAGTGTCTGTATAATGTAAAGGTTTAATAGCGGTCGTTATCGAGTTATTGAGGAAAATTAAAATTGGCAAATATTTTAAAATTGGAAAACGGTTAAGACTGAATACATCTGTGGAAATTCAGTGTTCGGAAATTCTAAGAATATGTCAAATAACAAAGAGCGAAGTTTCCCCTTGAGATATATTTTTAGGAGGTTGTGAATCTGAATCTTCTGATATTGATTCCCATAGGCCAGGTTTGAAATCCGCGCCTGACTTGAAAGTGTTATTTCTAGAATTTGTTTTGAGTTCGTCAAATTGAGTTATATTTATATTAAGATGGATTTTTTATGAACTCGTAGTGATAAATCAACATTTCTTTTGCCTATTACGAGATTAGATTTATTTTTCTTATAGATTATAGTTTACCATTTATGTTTGCTCTTAGTCCCCCGTATGTTGCAATCGGAGCCATATTTATAATCTACATTTTTAATAATAGTACAAGTTGGAATTGAAGTTATCATTGTCTGGGGTTTATCAGTGATATAATGTTGCGCATGCAACGGATTAACGCTAGTGTCGTTTATTTCCCGATGAGCAATAATTTGTACCGAATCAGGCGTTGACCGTTAATATTTCTAATATGGAGGGTTTTGCATATAGGTTATAACAAGTATTCAAATGAAAATTAATAATGAGATAAATCAAATCTCTATGAGTATTTCTGCACTTATGTTTTACAATAAATGTAATAAATGTAAAAACTCCAGCTAACAGTTAAAACAACTACTCCCCGTACTAAAGCACTGCCAGGCATTGAATGACATAAATGTTAACTGTCGTTACATGTCTGAAATCATATTCAGCACAATGTAACTATTTTTGTGGTGTTACCATTTTTTAACCGCTTCTCGAAAAGTGTTTCGCTGTATCACAGCTCCTCAGTGCAGCAATGTCATAACTATGCGCGTCCTTTCTGGTGAAAGGCCGCCACGAGAATGTAGTTATGACATAGCTGCACAGTGTCAATACCGGGCATGATATGGATGTAATTAGGTCATCTATAAATAAATTAAACAGCAATGGACCTAAATTGGATCCCTGTGGTACACCTGAAGATGATACAAACTTGTGGGATTTAAATCCGCTAAAGTACACATAATTGGTCCGATTATCCAGATACGATGCTAAAAATGTTACAAAATTCTCTGTCAGTCCAAATGCAGAAAGCTTAGCTAGCAATATTCTATGATCAATATCAAAGGCACGGGAGAAGTCTGTGTACATAACGTCTACTTGACTGCGATTGTCAAGAGCTTCACTAATATCCTGAGTTATTATTCCCAGGTTCGTTGTCGTTGACCAACCTGCAAAGAATCCATGTTTCTGCTGTGCAATATAATTCTTAGTGTGATTATAGATATTTTAATAAATAATCTGTTCAAAAATTTTTGCGAAATTGGAGAGGATAGCAATGGGTCTATAATTTTCAATGTTACTAGGGTCCCCTTGTTTAAAAAATGGACTAATTACCGCCAGCTTCCAAACACCAGGAAAAGTCATTGTGTCTACAGAAAGATTATATATAATCGACAATGGTTTCGCGAGTACGAATCTACAGTCTTTTATAACAAACATCGGGATTCGATCATCTCCACATAAGTTTGAGGATTTTATGCGATTGATGCCTTTGATAACATCCGACTCTTAAATGGTTGGCATAAGTAGAGATTACAGATTAAAGGAAATCTCATGAGGTTTCAAAAAATCCTTTTGAGTATATACTCTAAAAAAACATTAGCAAACGCATTAACTTTATCTTGTGGTGATGAATATGAGCATTATCATCATGCAGCTGCCCAGGGATTCTAGATGTACCATTCCTCTGATGGATGTACTTCCACAAGTCTCTAGGATTCGTTTTCAGGTTAGTCCTTGAGCCCTTGAATGTAAAGTTTGTACGCATCAGCAATTTGAATTTTTGTTAAAAGTTTAACCTGTACGCTTCCATTTATAGTGAAAGTGTTTTTTAACTTAATGTTACGTTTGATTTCAACGGAGAACCAAGGAGGATACTGTGAGCTATTAGAGTGTTCTGCTAATGGTACGGATTTATTAAAAATGTTATATAGTTTATCATAAAATGCATGACAAACCGCATTAATGTCGGTAAGTGTTTCAAGAAATGACCAATCTGTTTGAATCAAATCATCATTCTTGAAATTATATCATACATTATTGTTGACAGGAAAAGGGCTAGGTTTATTCTGATCTAAACCGAGGCTTAAAGACATAGAGAATGCAGGGTGATGCGCGTCTTCAGGTACAAGTGGAGAGCAATCTATTTCTATGTTAACATCAATATCAAAGTATAAATATCAAAAAACCAAGTCAAGTAACCTATCGTTGGAATTTTTTACATTGTTGTGTTGCTTTAATTTTAAAATGTTAACAAAGTTGGATAAGGCCGTCGCTTTTGGGTTTCTAGGTTTAGATAATAAATCATGGCTAAATAATGGTATATTAAAATCCCCAACTAATAATATTGGTTTATCAAGAATAACAATTTCTAAGGTTTCAAAAAAAATATCCAACGCCTCCGAAGAAATATCAGGTGGTATGTAAATAACTATTGTATAAAAACAGACCGAATTAATATGACATTTGCACAAAATAATATCAATTAATGGTACCAAATTATTTATATGCGACACATCAATATATTCAAATGTAACGTTACTATTAAATGCTATTAAAACAAATCCGCCAGTAGCTCTGTTAACAGAAGAAAAATCTCCGTCTCTGCGTACTATACTATACTCTGAACTAAACAGCTCAGAGGTAATGACAAAATCATGCAGCCAGGTTTCTGGTAGAAATATAATGTCAAACGAACAACTGCAGATGCTAGTATAGCATAAATGAGTTTGGAATATAGTCCACGGGTGTTTTGATAATAAAAGCTAGATAAATGGTTTCTTCCGGACGAAATTAGTTTTCCGAACTATCGGAAATAATTGTTGGAATTCCACGAAAATGCTTGATCCGAAGATTGGACTCGCCTGTAGATGTACGTCGCACAAGTCACGTTTTGTCTCCCTGTATAACTCGGACTGCATAGAAGTTTGATCTTTAGATACATTCAAATGTTTGAATGTTCCTTCTTGCTTCAGATTTCTTATGTTACGAAATGCCACATTTATACTTGATTCCTAGGCGAGTTTTAAGCGTAGAGGGCGTTTGTTATTATTATTAGTAGGATCAAATTTTCCCAATCTAACTGGTTTTATTACTTCTTGGTTTATCTGAAGAATCGAGAGAATCACTTTCACTTCATGCAGATCACTTTGAAACTGCCCAGCCTGGGTGTCGTTTCTTGCAGGCCATAAATAATTATATTGTGTTTACGTATGCCCCTCTCCCGAATTTCTTGAATTAGTTTTTCAGCCTCGGTGAGTGTTGAAAGTGTTAAAAGTGACGAAGATAATATAGTATTCTAAATGTCGAATAAAATGAGTGCTTATTCTGTTACGCGGAAATTAAGAAATACAAAAGCAGACTTAAATGTTCGGAGTGTGACAATGTAATGCATAAAGGGTGTTTTTAAAACAAAAGTAAAAAAAATACTACGAAGGCAACAAAATATCAATTTATTTGCTACTCCGATCCATCAGACCAAACTAACCTAGAAAATGGTTAAATAAAGAGAATGGTTGCGACCGTTACTACGTGGTAATCCATACTTACACTGAATTAAAAAATTCACTATGTTTTAACCACAAATAACTAAATTTATTTGTGATTAAAACATAGTGAATTTTTCAATTCAGTATAGAAAATGGTTGTTCAAATTAAATTGATAAAGACGGCCATAAGACAAATATGGTAAGCAAAATTAACTATCTCAATGAAATTATTAATATGAAGGATACTATATTATTCGAATTACGAGAGAAAAATGAAATTCTCCTAAATCACGTTAAACTATTAGAATTATATATAAGCAAGTCATCTATTAATGAAAGCAGCAAACCATTACCGAAAAGTCGCAACATAGAAATGCCATGTACAATTGAAAAGCAAAGTGAATTGAGTCTTACAGCCTGTAATAAAATAATATTTACTCTACGCAATAGAAAAATATCAACATATAAAAATAAAAACCTTGAAATTGACAGATCAGGAAAAAAAATCATCTAAAATAATTACAAGTTCTCTAACTGATCATGGCGCAATTGTACTATCTTTAAATGTAAGAGATATGCCTATAACAAAAAATAGTATAAAATTTAGACCCTTAACAAAAAATTGTATAAAAGTTAGACCCATAACAACTTCTAGCAAAAGTACTTTCTATAACCTTTTACAGCATTCCGATTTTTTGTTTTGAGTTTTATAGATTCAAGCCTAATAAATTGATTAGTGGTTGAGGCGTTAACTTCGTGATACATTTTGGAAAATTAAACAAAATCGTCATTATTTGCTCTTATAAAACAACGGGGTTGGTGAACCATTATAATATAGCATTTTCTGAAAAAAATGTTACGATACAAAGTCGTACATCATCTGTTCATTGGTTTAATAATGATCTGAAGTATATGCGCTTAATATTGCAACTAGTCAACCAAGCATATTTAAGAAATCACACAAACAATACAAAAATATTGCGCGGCAAACTTAAGGCTGATTACGAAAAACTCCTAAAACGTGCTAAAGTTACCGCAAATAAAATATTATATCAGATAATCAGATAATGACAATAAATGCATGTGGACCTTAATTAATAAAGAGCGAAAGGGTAACAACGGAAAGTTCGATTATTACTGCAGACATGTTTAATATTAATTTTATAAAAACGGTAGAGTCAATTACAGCAAACACCACTAGTGACAGTTCGATGCATTCCACTTTATTATCAAATTTATTATGTTCTCGCTATTTTAAATTTCGTGAAATTTCACCTGTAGAATTTCGAAATATCTTAAACCAAATTAAGAACAAAAATACCCAGGACATATATGGTTTGTCGCCATTTATAATTGAATATGTAAAGGATATAATCATTCTGCCACTTACAAAATTCACCAATCAGTGTATTAGAGCAAAATATTTCCAGATTCTTCTAAAATTTCTAAATGTATACTGATATTCAATAAGGGGGATCCCAATGATCCCAATAATTATCGCTCCTTCTTTACAACTGATATTATTCAACCAATTAAATTATCTTGAGAGTAATGATTTCCTTGCTAATGAACAATTTGGTGAAAATGATGGTAGCGATACAACAATACAACAATTTGGTGTTAGACATGACAAAAACACAGTGCAGACTAGTAAAACTTGTAGATGATATTTTAGGAGGTCTGGAAAATAAATTATGTGTACTAACCAAAACATTCGACTGTATTTCTAATAGCAAACTGATTGAAAAGCTATACTATTACAACTTACTACCATCTAGTTGCAGAATAATTATGTCCTATTTATCCGGTAGAAAACAAATAACATCTTTCAAATCAAATGCCAGTCAAATGTATAATTCTCCAAGGGTCACATTTAGGACCATTACTCTTTATATTATATGCAAATGACTTTCCGTATGCATTCTCTGATAATTACATGAAAATAACACAATTTACAGATGACAATACGATTACAATCATGGATCAAAACATCAATTAATTAATCTTAAAAGAAAATAGGTCTCGTCTAGAAGCTAAAAACTGGTTTGCTTCTAATAATATGAGAATGAATGACGAAAAAACGGTTCAATTGATATTTTCCCTTAGAGAACATGATTATTTATTAGAAAAACATACAAAATATCTTGGAGTTTATATAGATAGAGACTTAAGATGGGATATACATGTGGAACAGATATCAAATAAACTTAATTAATAAAAACATGTATTTGTTGAACAATGTCTTTCACGTGATGTAATTAAAACAGCATTCTTTACACTTATCCATTTTCATTTTTCACATATTGTTTTAGTTTTGTTTAGTACTCTGCAGCCGCAAGTAGAATATTTGCCTTGCAAAGACGAGCCGTCAGAATTGCCTTTAACTTGGGATATACGGAAGACTGCAAACCGACCTTCTGTAGGTTTCGCATGCTTACAATTCCAAGTCAATACATTCTTGAATGTTTTTTATGGATAAAGAAAAAACAACATCATTACTTGACGAGTAATTTATTGCACGAATACAATACGCGAAAAAATCATCTTGTTAGACCCGAGTACAACAGACTTTCAAAATCGCAAAATGGACCTCCATATTACGCGCCTAATTTCTTTAATATGTTACCTGACCATATCAAAATACTTGATATTTCAACATTCAAGCGTTCAATTAAAGAATTACTAATAAACAGTTCTTTTTATAACATAAATAACTTAATGACAGATCATATATTTAATATGTTTCATATTAACATACATTTTTCGTATCTGTCTACTTATTCTATAATAAGATACTATTTTATGATGTTGTTAATTAATGTCTTGGCATTTTAATTTTAATATGTAACTTTTAAAGTCTTAGATGTTAATGTTAATTTTAATTTTAAGTAAGGACTATATTTAGATCTAAACTTGATCCTAGGAATGACCTGTATAAACAATTAATTGTATTGAATAGCATGAATAAAGTGAAAATGAAGGATATCAATTATCTGGCACAGAAATATTAAAATTGCTCACTAGGATTCGTAACTAACCATGTATTCCTTTCAAATTATGGAAAATAATATTATTTACAAAAGAGCTACATTCAGATTTAATTAAGGCACTAATTAAATATGAAAATAACCAAATTTCTCAAAGAAACCATACGAGAGCACACTAACTCAACAAAGATTTGTTTAAAATTCAAAACTGAAGAATTAACCCAATATTCTTTTGTATATAATACCAATAAAAGGACAAAGGAGAATATTATCACGACACATGAACAAATATTATTAAGCCCAAAGATTCAAGTAAATATACAGGGTTATTCACGCTATACGGCACGGAATATTGTGGCCAAAATACGTGACTTTCAAAAAGTTTCACTTTGGGGATAGATGGGGGTCTATTAGGGCTACTTTTTAAAATTACTTTCATAATATACAGGGTGTCCCAAAAACGCTAAAAGTATTAAAGTTGTGTTTTTTTAAATGAAACACCCTGTATTTTATTGCATTTTTGGATCCTTCGATCAAAATAAGTGTGTGTTTTAATAAGGTTTTTATTACTTAAACCTTAAGGTTTTTGAAATAATTTGAATTTTGTAAAAATGTAACCTAATTTTCATGTTTCAAATACTTAAAAAGTAATTAAGTTATGCATACCAAATTTACACTGAAATGTAACAATAGATCATATTTTATTTTCCAAGTACAATAAATTTCACATCTTATACCGGGTGTAAAAAAATTGGAATTAAACAAATGAGAACTTTAAATGGCTATAACTTCAATTATTTAAATGGAACGCTATATTTATTAATTTATCAGCAAATGCACGTTTTAATTACCTATCGAATGGTATTTATATCTTAAATGTTAAGTCTTCTCGTTTTTACAGAAAACGCCAAAATATTGTTTATTGCACCGTTTTAGTACTTTTTAAGTACAAATTTTAATGTATCTAGTTTTCTATGGTATTTAAAAACGTCAGATAATTAATTTAGTATGCCACTTTAGTTTAAAAAGCCCGTCTTTTGTTATAGTTGTCTTATTTTGCATTTTTGTGTTAGATCGTTAGTAATCGTTATTGTTTGAACATCGCTGTTGTATTTTTTGCTGAAAAAATGAAGATTTACTCAAAAGAAGGGGGTATTGGCATTATCTTTATGCTTGGAGAATGTCATCAAAATTGTTTATTGGCTTGTCGAGTTTATACTTGAAGGTTTCCCAAAAGAAATCACCCTAAGCCAGACATTTTTGAGAGACTATTAAACCAATTTAAAGAAATTGGAAGTGTCAGTTATAAAAACCCCAGTATAAGAAAATCTGTGTAAATGTTCATTTTTTACTATTAAATACAACAACGATGTTCAAATAATAACGATTACTAACGATCTAACACAAAAACGCAAAATAACACAACTATAACAAAAGACAGGCTTTTTAAACTAAAGTAACAGACTAAATTAATTATCTTACGTTTTTAAATACGATGGAAAACTAGATACATTCAAATTTTTACTTAAAAAGGACTAAAACGGTGCAATAAACAATATTTTGGCGTTTTCTGTAAAAACGAGAAAACTTAAGACTTAAGATATAAATACCATAAGATAGGTAACTAAAAAGTGCATTTGCTGACAAATTAAAAGATATGGCGGTCCATTTAAATAATTGAAGTTATAGCCATTTAAAGTTCTCATTTGTTTAATTCCAATTTTTTTACACCCGGTATAAGATGTCAAATTTATTAAACTTGGAAAATAAAATATGATCTATTGTTACATTTCAGTGTAAATTTGGTATGCATAACTTAATTACTTTTTAAGTATTTGAAACATGAAAATTAGGTTACATTTTTACAAAATTCAAATTATTTCAAAAACCTTAAGGTTTAAGTAATAAAAACCTTATTAAAACACACGCTTATTTTGATCGAAGGATCCAAAAATGCAATAAAATACAGGGTGTTTCATTTAAAAAAACACAACTTTAATACTTTTAGCGTTTTTGGGACACCCTGTATATTATGAAAGTAATTTTAAAAAGTAGCCCTAATAGACCCCCATCTATCCCCAAAGTGAAACTTTTTGAAAGTCACGTATTTTGGCCACAATATTCCGTGCCGTATAGCGTGAATAACCCTGTATATCATCTTCTGATAAAACAGAAGAAAAAATACGCGGCAGTAAGATCACTTAAAATCCAATAGCTATGTTGTTAAGAATATAATAATAAAATGAGTAATTAAATTTTAAAAGTTCACACGGAAAAACTAAAATATAAAGGAATACTATACCTGGCATTAGAATTAATTTTCCATTTCTCACTTTCTCTATCATTAATGCTATTTTGTCTTCGCCATAATCTCCACTGGCTAATTCGATTACTAAAAAACACAAGTGTATAATATAGTACAACATAATATGGTTATTATTACAAAATCTGTTTTAGTAAGAATTTTAATAGCATATATTATTGTTTGTAAACATGATTATCGTTAAGTTAAAAATACCGGGTGTTCTTTAATGAATATCAGGATATCCGAAGTTCAAATGTGATCCCCTAAGTGATAATAATATCTTTAGATGGTATTTTAAGATTGAATATGTTTCTGAAGATAGTGCTGAGCGAGTGAGAAAGACATCATGCGTAGCCTTGGAAAAACTGAACCATCGACTTGATATGTGTTCTATGTCGAAAGGTGTACATATTAAGCTTGTATGTATAATTGTTTGAGTTGCTCTTTCACTACATGTTTTAATTATGGTTTTATGTGCTACTTAATAAATATTACAAATCGTTAAATCCCCGATATTCATTTAGAAACCAGGTATAATAATAATTCATTGGGGCATTTTTTCCTATCAGAGAAATGTGCGAAGCCTTTGAATGAAATAAATTAATAAATAATGCCAGTTTTTTTAAATAAAACTTATTTAAATTAAACTATAAAAAAACGAACTACATAAAATAATTTAATTATATTTTAATAGATACCTATAAAATGTATAATTAAATTATCTACTTTTTATATAACGATGCAGATTAACAATTATAATGTTATAATGACAAATAATTTTTAATTTTATAATTACTTTTAATTGATCTATTACACTAAATGTTTTTTTACATACCATGGTCTGCCGGATTATGATACATTTCACATGGGACGTCCACTTCTTTAAACATGGTCATGATATTATCGACATTCCCTTGATATAAACATTTTCCCTGAGATATAATGTATATGAGATCAAACATTTTGAATAATGTTGCCGAAGGTTGGTGAATGGTGCAGATTATTGTTTTCCCCATCTCCGCTAAAGTTTTCAGGTGCTTTATACACAAATTACAAGCGAAACTATCCAAACCCCTGAAAAATCAAAACGTATTATATTATTTTACATATTCTAGCCTATGAGTTAGAGTAGAAATTATTAAGAACCAGATAAAAAAGTTTAAAACAGTAATTAATTTTAAGGTTAGAATCTTACCAAAATTTATAATTACCGTGATGTATTTTTACACATTTTAGTAATTAAACCTATAAACTAGAGGATAAATTACTTATTTTTTTGCGAAAGTAAAAACAAACTTAAAAATAGTTCAAAATGATGGTACAAAATATTTAAGAGTCGAACACAGATATACAAAAAATAGAAAATAAAATAAAATAATTTTCCTAGACCAGTGAATACATTTAGAGTATTATTAGGACGCCCGTCCGGAACCTCGTTCTATTGAAAATGTTTTTTAGTCTTCAACTGATATATTCATTATTTTGCAACCATCTAGCGTCTTAAAAATATAGCAACTGCTTATAAATGGTGACTCAGAATCGACGCAAGATTTGAATTAAATAAAAATGCACATTTTTTACGTCAAATTATTGGTTTTTCCTGAATTAAAAAAATATATTATATAGAGTTGTGTATAGAATAACACACGGGCCAAATCGCTACTACGGGTTTACTGGCTCATAAGCACTCCTTAACCAAAATTGTAATGATGCCGCATTGAATTCCCTTCTTCAATTATTCGAGGCCGAAAAGGCATATCCGCCTACAACGGCCAGGAAAGAGGTTAGACGGTTGGTACACCAGGAGGTTTTGAATCCGACACTACCCCGTATTTTCGGGTTGTCTTTTGAAGACTTCTTGTCTTCTATTATAGAATTTAAAAAATATCCTCCTTCAATGCACGCATACTTGCGAATTTACTGGCATAAAATTATGACTTTAAATAACCTCACTAATATAAAGATGTAGTATTTAATTAGAAATGCGGCAGACAATTTTTAGGACCAAAGCAAAAGAAATATCCCTTGTAATAATTGAATTATTTGATAGACCGTGTGCCAAGTCGTACCGGCTTGTTGAAACAACAATCTTGTCCATTTAATTTAGGTAGAGTTGTATTATCATGTCGCGACATCGGGCCTCACTGATATTCACTGCTTAAGATGAAGAAAATATGGCGAACGATGATATATCGCCCGACGAAAATGTACCATTAAAGTGTTATGGAACTACAATGTGTAAATTTCTAATATGTATTCATTGCGACACAGGCTACCACAAAAGCTGCACAAAGAACAACGGCCTGAAAACCCTGGATGGTACTAGTTTGATTTGCTAGGACTGCTCATCAACTTTCGAGGTTAATATAAACACGAAAAATGAACACCTAAAACAGCAAGTAAAACTTGAAAAGATGAAATGGATCAGTGTGGATAATCCTAGACAAAATGAATATATGTGGAATAGTTTTTTCATCGGATCGGTGCAAAGACGTCCAGATACACAATCGCAGAGAACAGGTCACAAACAAAACAAAGAGGAAACAACATCCCCTAAATCAAAGACAAAATCAAAAATCTGTACAAGGCATTTGACTGTGTCTCTCATGAGATTCTTCTAAGGAAGCTATACTATTACAACTTCCACCCAAGTAGTTTTATATTACTCATACTTGAGTGGTCGCATGTAATTAAATTACGGAATACCATATCAGAAGGTATAGAACTAAAACAAGGGGTACCACAGGAATCAATCCTCGGGCCTTTATTATTCCTTATATATAAATGATCTTCCCAACCAACTACCTACATCATCATTCACATTATTTGCTGATGATACAACTATTATAGGGACATTTGATAGGGAATGGAAGCAACGGAATGTTTAACAGCTAACAGACTAAAGGGTCCGCCAATAGGGACGCGCGAAGTTTGCCGGAAGGGTGCGGCCATGTTGTTCGAGGTAGAGCTGTCAAAGTTGCTGTCATTTGTTCAGTATATAACGCCAAATCACCATGGCAAGTTTGAGTGTCGAGCAGCACGTGCAAATTATTAAATTGTTTTACGAAAATGGGTCATCAGTTCGAGCAACGTTCCGCGCACTTCGCCCATTTTACGGTCGCGATGATCGGTCTGTAGAGTCGACTATCCGTCGATTGGTGGGCAAATTCGAGTCGACTGGTTCAGTAAACAACCAGCCAACACTGACACGTCGACGAAACGCCCGATCGAACGAAAATATCGCTGTTGTCCGTGAGAGTGTGCGTGAGAACCCGAGGCAGTCCATTTTTTGTCGTGCACAGGAACTTGGCCTTTAGGAGACATCAACTCGCAGAATTTTGCATCTGGATTTGGGTCTGCACCCGTACAAAATCCAATTGACCCAGGAGCTCAAGATAAACGACGACAGAGAGCGTCGGGCGTTCGCTGACTGGGCTCTGGAGCAGTTGGAAGCAGACCCTCATTTTGGCTGAAAAATCATCTTCAGCGACTAGGCTCATTTCTGGATGAACGGGTATGTGAACAAGCAAAATTGCCGCATTTGGAGTGAGAACAACCCACACGAGGTCCACCAAGTGGCAATGCATCCCCAGAAAGTCACTGTTTGGTGTGGATTTTGGGCCGGCGGCATCATCGGTCCGTACTTTTTCGAGAACGAAGCTGGGGCGGCCATAACCGTCAATGGGGAGCGCTACAGGTCGATGATAACCAACTTCTTTTGGCCTAAACTGGATGATATGGACACGGACGACATGTGGTTCCAGCAGGACGGCGCCACGTGCCACACAGCCCATGCCACAATGGACATTCTGCACGAGCGATTTCCGGACATGGTCATCTCGCGCGGAGGCGATATCAACTGGCCACCGAGATCGTGCGATTTAACGCCTTTAGACTTTTTTCTCTGGGGCTATCTCAAGTCGCTGGTCTACGCCAACAAGCCTCTAAACACCGATGACCACAAAGTCAACATACGCAACGCCATCGCTCAAATTGAGGCCGATATGTGCTCCAGAGTCATCGAAAATTGGACCTCCCGGATCCGGGCTACCAAACGGAGCCGCGGTGGACATTCCATCTTCCATACTTAATGGGGTCGAATACCCTTTCGAATGAAAAATAAATTTCGTTTCTACCTCACACACAACTTGTTTTATTCAATTTTAAAGTTCATGCGCCCTTATTGGCGGACCCTATACATGCAAATCCGGAAAATTCAACCAGTATTGTAGTTTTCCTTAAACCATATGCCATTCAAAATAGTACTAAGTTCCTCGGAATTCACGTCGATTCCAAATTATAATAGTACAGCCACGAACAACACCCAGCGAACACCTATAGCCTATGTTATTTTATTAAAAATACGCTATAATTTTTAAAGCATTTAATTATATTTTTCAGTAGCTAATATTTTCATTAATAAAAATAATTTTAATAAAACTTACGTTGTCGGTTCGTCTAAAAACATCACGATAGGATTGCTCAATAGCTCTAATGCCACAGAGAGCCTCTTCATTTGTCCACCAGAAAGTTTAGAGGTGCGTGTTTCTTCAGTCCCCGTAAGTCCCAAGTTTTCAAGCAATTTATGAATCTGCAATTTAACATGCATTAACATATCATGAATAGTTTAAAGTGTATATAATTAAAAAAATGTTTATTCATGGATTTCGACATTACCCAATGATACATAAAATTAATAATACATTCCTAGTGGCAGGTACATTCATTTTGCGAATAAATACGTAATTCTAACAATTTAATACATGTAATTTCAGTTTAGTCATCGGAAATTGTTTTAAACATGAGTCATTTGCATGATAATAATTTTACTTGTCGTAAGATACCTTTTAATTGGCGCTTCATTGTAATTTAAAATTTTAGAAAAATGCAGTATGTGCACTTTTTTGAATTAAAATTTCAATGGAAAACCAATTCAGCCGAATTATCATAATTCTACTAACGTAAGTAAATTATACTCGAGATATAAGATTTAATAATAAATAATATTAAATATTGTATAGTGGCAGCGTTTGCTTTGCGATATATTTTGGTTACTAAATTTTAAATTAATCACTTTAACACTTAACTGCGACTATAGTTTTTGCCCAAAAGCAGGTAGTTTTTAAGCATGAAGTATTTATGTTAGAAAATTTCCACCTTGTGATTGACTGTTAAAATTATTTATACTAATCTTTACAATCTTTAGTTAAATTGCAACATTAGTATCATAATTACAAAAAACAGCACAATTTCAACATCAGTTACATCAACAGATTTTCCAAATCAAATTCATTAAGACCGATACAATTTTAAACAAAGCTAAAAGATTGCAAAAACCAGGCTTTGGCCAATACCAACATTTTTAGACAATAATAATTATAGAATAAACCTCAATATAAAATGACAAAGATAGCGAAACCACAAACAAACCAACTTCCTATAGCTACACCAATGAATGTATCATCTATAAATACCACAATCGTGCATTATAAATAACAGTAATAAACAGTAGAAAAACATTTCCATATCTATCAAAATATATAGAAGTAAATATCATACTAGCCGATAAATTCATGGAGCAGAACCGATTTATTCAGCACTTTGGCCTCTAAAAACCACATTTGATGGTTGTTTATAATGTGCTGTTATAATATTTCTACCAAATCCTTAATTTTTCCAACGTTTAAAAAATAAAGAGCATATATATGCTCATTTGGAAAGGATTTTTTGATAAATTAAGTCTGATAAATGACATGTTCGAATCGATTAAAATATTTATTTTGAGGAGAAAATGAAAACAAAAGTGAATTCGTATTCAAAACTAATAAATGAATATTGTTCGGTTTTGGAGTACATTTTACAAGGCGGAAATGTACGCCACTGTGCGGAAACAATATTTCAAAACTACCTGCCAAACGACCAGAGGAATCCGCCCGGATGTGACTTTGCATAAATTGCATAGAATGCCTTTGTCATCAGCAGACAAGAACTGCGTTTTGGAAAGCGGAGATTTGCAGTTGGTCACCAGATGTGTTTTTGCGAATTCGTGAAAGTGCTTTGCTTTGGTGCCAAGTTCAAGGGTAGGATGCCGGACGCTCTGCATTATGCCCACTCCTTTTAGGGGCTTATTACGAATTTGTTTTCCTATTTGTAAAATTTGTAAATATTAGTGAGTAGAAAAATAGACCTGTATAGAAGAAGTTACAATATATACGTCTTTATAAAAGTTTAATTTATTCTTGAAAGGCTCCTTATCGTCTAATCGTCACAACCACGTTCCCCTACAAGGAACACTGAAGCAGCAAACTTCACAATTTGCATACTACAAAATTATACAAATATGGAATTTAAGATAATTAATCACTATTTGACTACGAAAGCATTTTTTTCAGATGTCCACGTCCACGATCACAAAGTCCACGGCCACCACCATAAGTGGATGGTAAGACACCCGAGGTAATTAATGCAGCAAATCCGCGTCCACGACCCCGACTGTGACCACGTCCAACGTTTTGCTTGCGGCTGCTACTATCTGGTTCAATCAAGAGGGTAGGTTTAACAAGTATCAACTATACAAATTTAATTTTTTGGCAGCGCTCATCACACATATTTCAATTTTTGATTCACGACTTGTCTTAGTCTAGTACCAACGCGCTTCGATGCATCGCCGCAATAAGTCCGCAATGTTAAGTACTTCAAACCAAACTTCACCACTTGTGAACGCTTTTTTGCCTTTTCTTGTCCAATTGTCCATTTTGGATTGCCGGCGTCTTACGTTTACAATCGCATACCATTTCCCCCTACAAACAATTGATAGTGCATAGGGAGCAGTTTGCCTATCAACCTGGCAAATTCACTCTGGATGTATTTCATGGTCACAGCAGGCATAAAAGCTTCACTACAGTAAAAGTAGATTGCATTAGTTATATTAGTTAATATTACAACACAACCTTCAAAAGTGTTGAAAGGATATCGACATTCCCACAATAAGAAGAATCAAGACCGCCACAGCAAAAGGGTGCTCGCACGGCAAGGTTCTATCGCCCCTGCTATGGTGTATCGTGGTGGACGACCTTCTGATTATCTTGGTCCTGGCAAAACTGTGTTGGTACCATTAACTAATCGTAGGAAACTTAATTGGAACGC
Organism: Ontholestes murinus; assembly: GCA_963969525.1. NCBI lineage: Eukaryota > Metazoa > Arthropoda > Insecta > Coleoptera > Staphylinidae > Ontholestes > Ontholestes murinus. The sequence goes on from OZ018387.1 coordinate 78,169,601, forward strand.
GCACTTAGAAAAAAACAATCTCTAAAGAATTAGCAGCACTATTGATATGTCGCGGGCTCTTTGGCAGATCTTGGGGACTAAAACCCAAAATAATACATTATGGTAGTAAGATCCATTATTACATATGGCTCCCTAGTATAGTGGGGCAAAATTAAGCAAGGCACGGTACAAAAGATGCTTAAAAGTTTTTAGAGAATGGCCTGTATTGGTATTACAGGGGCTATGCACACCACCCCGTCTATAGCAATGAAAGCTTTACTAGTCCTACTTTCCCTGCATCATCAAACCAGAAGAGAAAATTTAATGAGTGTGGTGAGATAAGACTTATATGATACAGGACATAATAATAATAATAATAATAATCTTTATTTCAAAGTGTCATTTACAAAACTATACAAAATAAAATTACGTCAATGTTGTCTTTTAATACCTAAATAAATTTGGGCACTAAGAAATTCTGATCCTGATTAAACCTTAAAACAGCATCGCACTTTAAATTGATTATTGACAGTCGACAAAACAGCCTGAATCGAATTAAAAAACTAAAGCTCACCTCTGTAATATGATATACAGATGCACCAAACACGAAAACGGGCTCCGGCATAAGCATATACGGACCTAAATACAGGTAATCAGTTTCTCTAGAATAAGGCCCATCTATCTTACAGGCTAAAACGATAGCTTTGGAAAGATATACTTAGCTTTGTACCAAAATTAGCTCAAAGGGGCACACCTCTGTCTGATCTCAGACAGCCAAGCTACCCTTAAGAAACTTGAAGCATACAGCTTAAATTCCAAAACTATGCCAATGGCAATTAGTAAAATTATTTTAAATATGCTTTAGTTAAATTGCAACATTAGTATCGTAATTATAAAAAGCCCAGCACAATGTCAACATTAGTTCCAACATATGTTCCAAATCAAATTCACTAAGACCGAGAGAATTTTAACCAAAGATAGCGAAACCACAAACAAAATAAGTTCCCAAAGCTACACCAATAGATGTATCATCTGTAAATACCACAATCGTGCATTATAAATAACCGAAATAAGCAGTAGAAAAAGATTTCCATATCTATTAAAATATGTAGAATTAAATATCGTACCTGCCGATAAATGCATGGAGATCTTTTTTATTTATACAGGGTGTCCCGTTAATGCGGGGAAATGGATGGACCATAGATTCCTGAGGTTAAAATATGACGATTTAACGCAACTTATATATATCCAAAAATTTAAGGTTAAGCCGGAATTTGGCTTCAAAGTTTCAATTTTTTTTATTTCTTTTGTTTATAACAATTGAACGCTTTATTTGATTTTAATGAAATTTATTAGTAAGTACCATAATATCATACATCATTTTAGTTATTTTGGCCATTAATGATTGACAGGAAATATAAAAAAACAGTAGTACCACCACTTAAAAACTAAAATATTTTTTTATTGGTGCATCCAATAAAATCCAAAAAAATCTACTTGAAAGGGCATTAGATTTAAAAACTTTTTTGACTCTTACTTGTTTTTGATATCTTGTACGGTTTTTGCACAAAAAATAAAATATGAATATAGTATACACATTATGCACTCATTAATAAGTAAATAAACTTACTCAATTGAATAAAAATTAAATAATATCAATTAATAAAATAAATCAAAACAACATCTAACACTTTTCAAACAATTTTCTTTGCAAAATCCTAATACAAACGAGATATCTGTTTGTTCCAAATGTGAATATTTATGAACTATAATAAAGTTAAAAATTAATTGTCAAAAGATACTAAATAATAATTATTATACATAATTTACATTTTTTAAACAAAGACGGCCACGAAAAACATTTATTTTCGATTCGATGAAAAACTAGATTTTGTTTTTACTAGATAAAAAATATATATTTTATTTTTTTGTGGGAAAACCGTAAAAGATATCAAATATTATTAAGAGATGAAAAAGTTTTTAAATTAAATGGTCTTTCAAGTAGTATTTTTTTAGTTTTTATTGGATCCACCAATAAAAAAATATTTTAGTTTTTAAGTGGTGGTACTACTGTTTCTTATACTTCATGTTAACGAATAATAGTCATAACTGAAATGATGTATTATATTATGGTAGTTATTAAAAATAAATTTCATTCAAATCAAATAAAGCGTTCAATTGTTATAAACAAAAGAAATAAAAATTTTTGAAACTTTAAAGCCAAATTCCGGCTTAACCGTAATTTTTTGGATATAGATAAGTTGCGTTAAATCGTCATATTTTAACCTCAGGAATCTATGGTCCAGCCATTTCCCCGCATTAACGGGACACCCTGTATATTATATAATTCTACAACTACGCTAATAATTATAATAAATAATAATAATATAATTTATTTCAGTGTTCACATAATACATTCATAAAGAAGTATCATATTCACATGAAACATCGTCAAAAGAACTGCAGTGCAGGTCAAAAAACCTGCTTGCCTGAATAGACCCCGACAGCAAGTTGTTTTTATATTACAGATGATTCTAATTGCTCTCTTTTGTACAATGAATACATTCTCAATAAAGCTTGAACTACCTCAGAAAATTATTCTATATGATCAGATATGAATAATAATTAGAAAGTAATGCTTTGCTGAGTTTGTTTACCAAATTGTCAATGTGAACGTTATATTTCAGGTTGTTATCAAGGTAAATCCCTAGAAATTTTACATTATCAGTGAATTCATAGAATTTTTTATTTATTTCTATTGTTTCTGATGTCGGTGTATTGATATTTGCTTTAAATAGAACGAAATTTGTCTTGTCCGGATTTAATACTAGTTTATTACAGGCAAACCAATATTCCAAATCTCTCAGAATAAGATTACCATGTTCTGTAATATCTTTCAGTGAGGATCCTACTAAAAGAATATTAATATCATCAGTATAACACGTTAGTGTGCAATTCTGAGATATTGTGATATTGATGTCATTCATAAAAATTATATAAAGAAGAGGACCTAGGATGCTTCCTTGAGGTACACCCATACTGATATCTAGGGCATTGGATACTATATGGTTACCATGTATATATATATCATCTGTTATTTTTACAGATTGCCTCCTTGATGTAAGGTATGATTTAATCCAGTCATTAGCTTTCCCTCGTATGCCATAATGGTTTAATTTAGTAAGTAAAATGTTATAATCAATTCTATCAAAAGCCCTAGAAAGATCAAGGAAACATATCGACTAAATGTAGGTTCGTCCAGTCATTATTACTTTCTCCGCCCAAGTTTCCGACATATTCCCGCATCACGTAACTGATTATTTTCAAAGGTGATCCTCGAAGTTTCAGTACTTGTATAACGTGTTGTTTAATCATTCTCATTTAGGATATCATATATTGCTTCGACTTTTCAAGGTACTTGAAGTGCTGTTCTATTAACCGATCTACATTTTCATGATCGTTTCCGGTAAATTGACTAACTAATCTCTGGCATAACGAACCCCTGCAATTACTCAACATATTAGCTATAATTAAAGACACATGCTCCATTTCTCTTAAATGTCATGGAGAAAATTATAGACAACGATGTAAGGGGTAGTATCCCAGAGACTAATCCGCTTCATATTCACAAGTTGGCTTAACAACCTGGCAAATCCACTGTGGGTGCACTTCATGGTCACAAAAAGCTTCACTACAGCTCAAGGAGATTGCATTAAGTTTATTCGTGGATATTGCAGGTGCGTTTGTCAACACAATTTTCTAAACCTTCAAAACCGCTGAAAAATCGGCCATCAAGTGGGGTATCAATATACCCCGTACTTGAAAACCGTAAGATCACCGCAGGTACAGGGAGCCAATCAAAAACGGTAAAGGGGGTTCTATCGCCCCTGCTATGGTGTATCGTGGTGGACGTCCTCCTGACGACCTTGGTTCTGACAAAACTGTGGAGGTACCTTTTACTAATCGTATAAAGCTGAATATCAAAACTCCCAAAATAAAAGGACAAGAAATTATGATGTGTAAAACATCTATATTTAACACTAGGTAAGAAACTTAATTGAAACGCACACCTAAAAACAATCTGTAAAGATGTAGTAGCACTATGGATATGTCGCAGGCTCTTTATCCGATCTTGGGGACTAAGATGCATTGGCTCTACATTGTGGTAGTAAGATCTATTATTACATATGGCTTAGTAGTATGGTGGGCCAAGACTAAGTAATAAACGGCATTCGAGGAGCTTCATAGTTTTCAGTTTTTTCTACCAAGGTAGACCTACTTCCCCTGCATCATCAAATCAGAAAAGAAAGACATAGATTTGGGCACCCAGAAATTCTGAACCTGATTAATTTAGAGTTCCTACAAACACCGTCGGAATTTAAAGTGATTTTTGACAGTCGCCAAGACAGATTCAATCAAAATCAAAAAAACTAAAACAAAATTCTGTAATCTGGTATACAGATACATCAAATAGGTTTATGCGGGCCTAATTACAGAAAATCACCTCCTCTCAGACAAGACTCATTAAAGGAAAAAAGGGCTACAAAGGGGCACACATCTGTCTGATCTCAGACAGTCAGGTTGCCCTTAAGAACCTCAGATCGTACAGCTTCAATTCCAAAACTTCTTGGAACTGTAAACAAGCTCTGAACCAACTAGCTCACTCGTATGTGTGCACCAGGCCACGTAAATAATAATAACTAAAAACGAGGTAAGACTGGTCACGCGTCTCCTTAGAGGACATTGATAGGTAAAGTTGAAAACACCACTTGTAAACTATGTGGATTTGCAGAGAAAAAGCCGAACAGATCCTATGCGTATGTGTAGCCATCAGACTAGCCCTAACTGGAGAAATGGAGACAGCGCCAAAAAGGTTTAGAGCACGAACTCCTATGCTGTAGCTAGTGTTATGCAGATGATAAAACTATTTTTTTCATGTTTACGTGGCGTTTTCATAAATAACGGAAAATTATCTTAAGTACAAATATTTCTGCAAACTTATTGCAGTTACCTTTACCACAAGACCCAGATATTGCATAGTCCAATACTTTTAGGGCACCTTTTTTTAATGTTTTTTTCCGCTTTAACTTCCCCATTTAAGAATTCATCTCTATTTGAAACAGCAATTAGTACACTGTATAAGCAATTAAACAAATTCTCCATCCATTCATGTTCTTCCACATTTGCAATATTAGCTTTTATAAGAGCTAGTTCACCAGAAGTTAGCTTTGTCGTCCTGCTGCAACATTTTTTTTTTTTTTTCATGTCAGGTGAAGCACCATACATAGATATGTTAAAATCTATGCTAAAGTGCGTTTGCCTTTTTAATTTTAAACCAATCTCCTTCAGAATCTGAATATGAAGTTTCAGACCTGGTATTGGAGAATTCATTTTTTTCTCTTTTATTTTTAATAATTAGTAGTGGTTAGGGATGATTTAATATAATGAAGATTATGTTATTAATTATTAATGTGTGTATTGTAAATTAAGGATTAAATATACTGAGATGATGGAAAAATGTATATGATATTTATTAATGTGATGATAACAAGTGTGTCTACAGTAAAATTATTGTGTTTTTAAGAAATATTTTTTGCAATCAATTTTAAATTTAACCAGTTCTTTTTCAGACTTTATTTCTTTTGGTAAATTATTGTACTCTTTTGTTCCGGATACAAGAATGCTATTTTTTAAGACGTCTGTTGTGTTGTGAACAATACTAATGTTACTTTTTCGTCTGGTGTTATAATTATAAGTATCCTTATTTTTATTGAGTTTTATAGTTGTTTTTTCGTGACCATTAATTATTTTGTATATAATTATACACCTTTCAGCTTTAATTTTAGTTTCTATTTTTAGTTCAGGTACCAATTTATATAGTTGTTCAGTAGGAGTTCGTCTATTTAGATTGTAAATAATCTTAATTATTTTATTTTGTTGTCTTTGTAGTAGATTTAAGTTGAATTTTGTAGTCCCTCCCCATATACTGCATAAATAGTTTATTTTAGAATTAAATAATGTATTATATAGGCTTTTTTGTGATATGGCAGATAGATATTTGCGGGAACGATATATTGCTCCAATTGCAGAGCTCGTCTTTCGCATTATATTTTTAATGTGTTTATTCCATTTAAAATCATCTGTTATTGTTAGTCCTAGATAAATTGTTTCCGTTGTTTTTTCCAATGATGAGTTATTTATTTTTATGTTTATGTCTTTCTTATTTTTATTTTTTTGTGTTAATAGCATGTATGTTGTTTTCTTTGTATTTAAGGTAAGTAAATTATTTGTGTACCAATTGTATAAGATTTTCATTTCTACATTTATTAGTTCTTGAAGTTGATTTAGATCTGTACCACTGTATAGAATACAAGTGTCGTCCGCATATGTAAAGAATGATCCTTTTAGGTCCAATTCTGTTATATCATTAATATATGTAATGTAGAGTGTTGGTGGTAAAACACCACCTTGTGGTAATCCATATTCTGGGGTAGCCTTATCGCTGTATACATTACCTATTTTTGTCTGCTGTATTCGATTTTGTAAATAGGAATCTATTAGTTGATATGGTGTACCTCGTATACCCAATTTTTCAAGTTTTTGTAGCAGTAAGTGTTTTGGGATAGTATCAAAAGCCTTTTTTAAGTCAATAAATACAAGTACAACATATCTATGTTGATCTAATTCTTCCTGAACTCTGCAAACCATATCTAAACAGGCTGATGATGTTCCTGAACCCTTTTGATAGGCATATTGATGGTCTGATATGATATTGTTGTTCCTTATATGTAGTTGAAGTCTTTTTAAAATTACCTTTTCTACTATTTTTGCGAAAATTGATGATACTGCTATAGGGCGATAATTTTCTGGGTCCAGCTTGTTGCCTTTCTTGAATATGGGGGTAATAACAGTTTCCTTTAAAATCTCAGGGAATTGACCAGTAGTGATAATTTTATTTATAAGCACTTTAAGTAAAGGAATGATATCATTTCCTAGAATCATGAGTATTCTTTTGGTTATACAATCTCGGCCTGGTGCGGAATAGTTCTTCATACCTTGTATAATAGTTTGGAGTTCTTCTTCTGTTGTGTCATTAAAGCAAGCATTTTCCGAAATTACTTTTTGTATAGAGATTCCTTGTGCCTTTGTTTGCTGTACCTCAGCTAATTTCTTTCCTACTGAAGCAAAGTATTGGTTGAATTCATTTGATATATCAGTTTCGTTTGTAATTAATTCTCCCGCTGATGTTCTAATTTCTGAGATGTTATTGACTGATTTTTCCTTGCTTTTATTAAGAATTCTATTGATTTCAAACCATGTTTGCTTTTCCTTGCCTTCTGCTGATTTTAATTTATTTTCATAGTATGTGAGTTTCCTTTGGTGTATTAGTCGGTTGGTATGATTTTTTTGTTTGTAGTATGTTTCTTTTAGATATTCATTATGGGGATTATTTTTATATCTCTTGTAGCATTTGTTTCTTTCTTCAATGTTAAGTGTTATCTCCTTATTGACCCAAGCATTGTCTGTTTTCCTCTTGTATGTTGTGGTTTTGGTTTCGCTGTCTATTATTTTCGTCAGGGTACTTATCAAATCTTGAAAGGTTTGTAATTTTGACTTATCAATTTGTGAAAATTTTAGTTTTATATTATCATAGTTGATTTTATGTTTTTGTATTTTAACATATTTTGCTTCATTTTGTTTACTTGCTTTGTATGTTATAACTATAGCGTTATGATCTGATATATCGCATGGCTCAGTGTTTAATCTTAATTTGTCCATATGATTATTTGTCAAGACGTGGTCTAATATTGCAGTACCTCTCGTGGTATCATTTAGTTTATTGATTATGTGGTAACCTTGTTCTTTTATTAAATTTTTATACCTCTCTACGCATGTATTATCTTGTGTTATATCAATATTTAAGTCACCCATGAGAATATGATTCGATTTATCAATTAGTATTTTTTGTTCTAGGACACTAAATAAAATTGTACTTTCAATATTTGGTGGTCTATAGATTAGTGTCAGATGGCGATTATGTGAAATTAAGTGTAATTTAATTATCTCAATACCTGTGATTGTCGTATTTAGTATTACGTTAAATTTAATATCATTTCTAATATAAATCGCCAATCCTCCACCTCTAGATTTTCTACAGTTAAATACTGCCTTAAAATTATTTAGATGAAAATAGTCAGTTTCATCTATATGCAACCAAGATTCGGTTATGGCTATAACGCCTAAATTCTTATACAAGGATGGTAGGGATTGGATATGATCAAATTTATTTCTCAGACTTCTGATGTTTAAAAGATAATATGTTTGTTCCATGAATGTAAAATGAATAGTTTATTATTGTGGATTTATTTTCATTTGTTGTAAGTTTATAAGATCCTCATTACTTTTTATTTGTATTATTTTCGACTTTTCATTCTTCCTGATAAATATTTTTCCATGCTTTACCCATACAAATTTATATCCTTTCTGTTTCTGTAATCTTGTTTCATAAAATAACTTATTGGTGTAGTTAGTTAGTTGTTCATTGAAATATATTACTTTATTTTCTCCTTTTAGATTACATTCCAAAACTTTTATTGACCCAATATCCTTTCTCATTTTTAAAACTTTATTTCGTATTTCCTGTGATTTGAATTTTATTACAATTGGTCCTGTGTCTTTTCCTTTTCTGTACGCTTCTATTATGTCATCATTGTTGATTTTAACATTAATTCCTTTCAGTACTTTTTTAGTAATTTCTTCTGCTTCTTCATCACTTCCTTGGTTAGGAATTCCACTTAAATTTAAGCAGTTGTTTAGGTTTTCTTGTTCTAATTCGTTGCATCTACCTTCCACCTCAACTATCTTCTTCTTAAGCAGTTCATTTTCTTGTTTAAATTCCTTTAGTAAGTTGTTTAACTCTTCGTTTTGTTTCAAATTGTTATCAAATTTTTCTGACATGTATTGCACACTTTCTTTTAATTTTTTAAATTCTTTTATTAATTCCTTGATGTTTCTGGGGTCCAAGTCATACTCGTCCTCGCTGTGTTTCTTTGGGGGCATTATATTTTTAACTAATGACTATAAGTATACAATTACTAAATAAATATTATTAAATACGTGAGAGTAAAATAATAATTCTAGGGCAAAATTACAAATGCACACGCTTCACACTGCGCGGTCCGTCGCAGTGACTTAGTTTGACACAAACAGGATCACTAGACCTCGGAAGGGTAAACATTAGATAACAAAGGAATAATAGGATATTATAATCTTCAATTTAATTATTTTTATAATAGAAAGTTAATTAGATTTAAAAAATATATAGTTGGTAAAAATCATTCAAGAGGCACATTGACCCCAGGCAAATTTTAATTTAAACTTTTGCGAAAATAAAAAGGCTTCACGTCGGGGATCGAACCGTGGACCCTGCTGTTCGCAGCTGAGTACAAGACACTTAGCGCTAAACTGACCGGGACCAAACATTGATTTCTGCCTTTATTAATCACAAATTTCGGTGGTATTTGTAGTTTATATTGAAATAAATGTTAAATTTTTAGGTTAAGTACCATCACTTTTATTAAAATATTAATTTAACACTCACTCTATTGTTATTCACTTAGTATATATAGTTATCCACTTGACTTATACACAACTGAGTCGATATATTACGTTTTTAGTTATTTATTATTCGATTATAATTAAGAAAAAGCGAATTTACAATGTATAAACTGTGACACGTTCACTTCACTATATTTAAATATTTCATTTACATATAATTTGTTAGCGTCTCGGCAGTTAGTTCCATAGATTGCTAAAATATGCATGTTAATATTAAATCAACAAAAATGAAAATTGCACACTATCAACATATTTAAATAGATTAAATAGCCATAGGATCACTTATTTACATGAAAAATACCAGGTAGAATACAACAATAAAGAAGTCAATCCAATTTAGAAGTTAATATATTACCAATTAGATTTAAAATTTTACACCAAAGACCAGAACAATTTCAACATCAATTGCAACAACAATTTCACAAAGACCAACAAAATTTTAACAAAGACAAAAAAAAGTTTATAAACCACTACCATAACTAAAGTATACAGTAATAGAACAGAAAGATACATATAATACCGAATTATATTTAGAATACGAGTAACGCCAACAAGAAAAAATCCTCTCTAAAAATTAAGAAGAAATATGAGAGAACAAATGAAAATTGTCCTACAGAAGTCATGAATATTATTTATTCGAATACATAAAATTTAATGTCGAAAATTTTCATAGCCTACTGAAATTTTATCTAATAGATTAATGAGAATTTAAATAAATATAATTGAATACGATTAATTTCAAATTAAAATTATTATCAAACTGCAGACTACAATTGTTCAAAAAAGTTACGAGGGCCTTTCATACTTCGGGAATAGAGAACAAAAAAAGAAATTAATAATCGTAGATGGGTTTATTGTTTTTCAAAATATTCTCCATGTAGATCACTTTTGCATGCGCTTGAACTAATTTTCGAAGCACATTTTTCACTCTCCTTTAAAACATGCACTTTGAGAGCATCAACCGCTGCTTTGGGCTTTAATAAAAGTTAACCTCCTAACTTATTCTTGATTTTTGGGAATATAATAAGTTATTAAGTATAAAATCATGATTTTACGTTGGATAACCCATCAATTCATTTTTTTCGACAAATTCAAACGAGCCTTTTGGGCGATTGTTAAATTATGTAGGACCCAACGTGAACAAATTTATTTAAGAGCCAAATATAGAAATAACACAATTAACGCTTGGTTAATGGATTAAAAAAATAAATAAATAAAAAGTCAAGTATCCATTGTAAACAATATACAGACCCTATTTTAAATGTCAAAAGTGACAGTGATAGCCATTGATACAATACTGCAACGATTTTTAATTATTTCATAATTAAAATGTTGCAATATTTCAAACACTGTACCAGAATTTTGTGCTTCTACAGAAATCGTTTTTCTGTTTTTGAAACCTTGCAACATGTTTATTATAAAATTATTAAAAATCATTGCAGTATTGTACCAATGACTGACACTGTCACTTTTGACATTTGGAATAGGCTCTGTATATTGTTTACTATGGGTATTTGATTTTAATTTTTTTTTATCCTCAATTTCTCGACTTTGGTTTGATGAATGGATAAAATCGTTTACAAATTTAGATTCAGAAAAAATCTCCTTGCGGATCAGTACAAAATATATATACAGTGCAATTTGAAAAAATAAAGTTGATCGTATTTATCAAAAACTGGACGCAAGAAAAAATATCAGTACAGTTCATATTAAAGTCTTTTAAAAATCATTTAATTTGATGTTTTATTTATTCAAATCGGATTAAAAATAAGCGAGATACAGCACCAAAGGTTTTTCGTCAGTCACCCTGTATATACATCCAGTCAAGTAATAAGAGAAATAAACAGTGACACAAACCAAGTGTCAATTGCGTTACGAGAAACTAATTCAAGATATATAAGAGCCAAATGTTTATGTAATATTGAATATAAGTTGGTCCCACTAATCTCTCAGGATGCCTCAATCTTACCATAAGTAATATGACATTCTTGCAATAACAGTTCACGCACAGCATTAATGTTTTCTGGAACACAACCGATTTTGGACGACCTTCACGAAATTCATCATTAAGCAAACTTTTTCTTCGAGTTGAGTTCATCGTTGCATCGTTAAGTAAAAAGTAGTTGTAAATGTTCATGACTTAATTCTGCAGGCAATTTGTTATAAAAATTTCCCATATAACACAGATTTCGAGCCTTTCATTTTGACCTACTAAATTTTATTATCTATTATTTTCAAATAATGATAAAATTATGCTATAAATAAATTTAATATATTATAATTACGTGTAATTAGCTTAAACTCAGTCGAATCGTTATCAACCTTGCTTTTTTAAAAGGCAATAAGAAAACGAAATCGGCGGTAAGAACCTGGAACAAAATTTTAATTTTGAGATGGAGTATTTGTGAATATTAAAATATATTACTGTTGCATAGTAAAAGTTTTTTTTTATATTTGAAATGTATTAATAATTTATAGCATAATAAATATATTAAATTATAATATTATATAAAAAGAGAACGTTATATTTGATTTTAAAATTAATTAATGGCGATTTGACGCTTTAAAGTATGTTAATTTAACCATAGCATCTTGTAAACAATCTCAAGTCTGTAACTTATTCTGTATAATATACCCGAAAGAAAAAAAATCATATGAATACTGTTATTGAATATGGACTTTAAGCATTATTTATGCATAGTCATAAAATTGAACTAAACATTTTTTATATACAATCCACAATTCATTTTTAACAATAATTTCTTCCTCAATTAGTAACTACATTATAAATTCAATATCATACTTTATTTTAATATCCAAATGTCAGTACTACCAAAAACATATCAAGTTTCAAATGTTTTTTTCATATCTTATTCGTGTTGTAATCCATGCATAATTACGTTCTAAAAGTACTAATTAATTTATGAAACAATTCCTTAACCAACCATGTCTGTTTTTTTGCTCTCCGACAAGGACGTTCCCAATTTTAGATCGGCGGCGAATTTCATGTTTTCCTCCACTGTCAGCAACAAGTTTAGATCATTATCTTGAGTGATGTAGCACGATATTTTTTGGAAGGTCTTGGCATCTTTCGGCTGCTCGTTTATGTAAATCTGCCCACCAAATCCGGTACTTTGGAATCCGCTCACAATATTAAGTAGTGTCGACTTTCCAGCGCCGGATGGGCCCAATATTCCAATGAGTTTTCCACTTGGAAAATATCCACTGATTCCTTTTAATATCTGCTTCTCTTCTAGAAAAGAAAAATATGTTATAAATTATTGTTGTACAAGTTTATTCATTTAAATTTTATGAATTAGACATATAGAAGAAATGTGTACCTATTAATGTTCTTATAATATGATTTAAAGATAATTAGTGCTGTATATGGAATAACGTTATAACATGTACAACTAATTATCTTAAAACTAATGAAAAAAATTCAAATGAAAACTAATCATTTAATGACTTGGGTTACAAGCGTTTGAATATTATTTTCTAACGGATAGAATAAGCTGGTTGTGTTCGACACAATCGTTCGATTATTTATTTACGATCTTTCTATTAATTTGCTGAAATCGTAAATTAATCTGAAGTAGAATCTTTTATCTATATTCCCGTGAAATATTATTTAATATTAATTCATTATTTGAGTTTTATTTATTTTGTTTACAGCATGCCTTATTGACCACATGTATAATATCGTCGCTGATTTTAATTAGATCTTTAATAGAATTGATGCCTGTCAGATAGTCGTTAATATAAAAATCGCACTTAATATCTTCCACGCATTTGTATTTTTACTCGCTTCATTATTTACAAATTCAGACAAATGGCAAGTTTCTATAAATTATGAATTTTTATGATCTTTTTGCTTGAAATCTGACTAGAAAATAACCGTAAAAATCGAATATTGTAATTTAAATTTTTTATATCGTTATAAATTAATTTTCTATTATAAAATTTATTTGACTTAACAAACGAATTACCTAATCCTTTTCTGCATTGCTTGAGAGGTAAACAATTAATTATTCAAATTAATCGATTGAATAGTTGAGACTTGACCTTGATAAATAATACTGTTTAATTCTCGATCGCCTAAATTTTGCTTTCTGGTCTTTTGGATTGTTGATGAATAAAACACACTAGAGCGAAAGGTCGATAGGCTTTTGCCAGATTAACATACTAACAGCTCATCCATTATTTATTATTTAAATGTTAAATTTTATTGTACCTATTTGTTAATAAATATGTATACAGTACTACTAAATTCAATTGTGGGTCAACTAATTTAATATGATTTAGTATTTTAAATGTACTTTTTAAAAATTTAATGAGAACAAGAATTATGTTTGTCTATATTAAACAAAGAGTTTTGTAAAAAATTTTAATCGAATGTTGTTTTGCCTGTGGCGGAAGGCAGGTGTATTCAGTAGCCTGTCGACCAAAGCAGCCGGTCCTAAGCCCGGATAAGAGATAAGAGAAGAACTAGACATCACAGCGATACTAATCTCTTATATCGCTTGGCATTGGAATTCAAGACACGAAGACGCATGCTATCTATTATAATGGCAAAACAGAAGGTAGTAAAGAATTTGGAGTCGCATTTGTTATAAACAAAACAATGGAGTCCTCAATTATCGTCTTCCAACCCATCCGTGAACGGATATGTATCTTAAGGACTATGCAAAGTTTACACAACAATTATAAACATTTACTTTCTCACGGAGGAATAAGAGGAAGAAATCAAAATAAGTTTTTACCAACAATTAGAACAAGCATATGATAGTATACCCTCTAATGACACTAAACTAATTTTAGGGGACATTAATGTCAAGATAGGGAGAGAGAGGAAGTACTTGGGTACAATAGGCAAACATAGCTTACACATCAAAACAAATAATAATGGAGAACTACTAATAGACCTTGAAGCAAGCTGGAACTCCCTTTCCCCATCGAAACATCAATGAAGCCACCTGGTCATCTACAGATGGCATAACTAAAACCAGATTGATCATGTAAGCATTGATACAAACATTTCAGATGTCAGGACCCAAAGAGGAGCAATCTGCGGCTTCGATCATTTCTTAGTTCGTCTACGATTCGAAAACTTGCGCCGATATTTGATTTCATATATTTACTATATCCAAATTTCTAAATACCAGTTCAGGTTTCATTCTAAATGCACTACCCTCTCCCTTAACATATTCAGGTAAAATACATAAATAACACACCCTGAAGGAAAATTACCAGCAATCCTTCTACTAGGTATGCCAAAGGTCTATGGTTTTGATCTCTATGAGATCCCCATAAACATTATTTTTATTCTAATGCAATTCTTTTCAGAAACATACCAAAAATCAAAATAAATAACTCTTCGTCTTTATTTTCTTTGATATTTATTACCCCAAAAATGTTCTATATTATATTATTTGATTAAATTAATTAAATTTTATTGATAATCCAAAAATGCAAAAGAATTTCGTAAATCTATGACATTAAGACTTAGTTAGACTACAAAACAAATCACTTATTGAAACAACTACTTCCCTGACTAATACCTTAATAGATATTGAATTATACAAATGTAAATTGCGTGTTACAAAATTGCAAAGGCATCAAAGCACCACTAATTTGAATGTATTTATGTCTGCCAAATAAACTTAAAAAGCACATTACTTTTGTATAGTTCGAGGTATTGACCAGAGAATTGTTTTATAGCCTTAATTAAATTAATTGTTGTATATTTTCGAAAGGTTTTTGTATTTTCAAATTATTAGTTAATTTTCTTTAAAGACTTAAGGACTTTCATTGAAATATAAAACAGTTGTGCGGGTTTCACATTTATTGTTGAACACTGCAACATGTTTAACCACCTAAGAGAACGGTGCAGTAATTTTCAGAGAAATTTATTTTTATATTAAAATTACAACACAATACTATACAACTAAAATTTTATATAAGATTTGACAATCGGCTATCGACCATTGGTCTTTCCGCTTGTGTTTTTTATTAGGCATTAAGCCCATGTCATTGTTTGAAAAGTCATGTTTGCTAATGAAATTCTTGTCTTAAATTAATTAGAAATTGAAGCGTTGTTGAGATTATAAATAAATGAAATTAATTCGTGTAGTATGATGGATGGAAATTTACGTTTAGGAATAATGCATTTGTTTCAGGGAATGCAGAGTGAATTTAGGATTTTGGGCGAATTTTTTGAAAAGAAGATTACCTTTGTGGAATAGTACAGAAATTAATTTGTTAGATTACGGAGATTATTTTGGGGATGTCGAATTTAGCACCTTACAAGATAATGTTACCGGGCGAGGATTGTAGAAGAGGATATATGAATAGTCAAGTAAAGGACGGCAGATCATTTTGTAGATGTGCTTGAGTTTTATAGGTTAGGCCCCTGAAATGTGAACCCCTTTTCTTGACTTTTGCTTTAAGGTAAGTGGAGTCGAGAGTGGTTTTGAAAGTTAGTTTGGCATCGAATTATATTCCTAGGTATTTGAAAGTGTTAGAGGGATAGATAGTTTGGCCATTTATGCATATTAAGGGAAGTGGTCCTTTAAATCTGTGAAAGGGAAGAAGGAGTTGAGATTTGCTAAGGTTGATGAAAATACGCCATTTTGCAAACCAGATCTGTATAGTATCTATCATGCCCTGTAGGTTGCCGAGGGCTTTGGGAAGTATGGGAGCGTAGGTAATTAAGGCAGTATCTTCTGGGTAAAAGAGCGGATAGTTGGATTTATTGAAATATATATGTGATTGGGATAGTATATGTCATGCATCAGGTGTCATGCATTGGATGGGAGAAAGGGGAAAACCTTGAGGATCTTGCTCTGACGGGAGCGGTTGTGGAGGAAACTACCTAGGAGATTTAATAGGTGAATTGGAAGTTTGTGGGGACAGCATTTAAACAGCAGACCTCATTGCGAAACGAAATCGAGGGCTTTTTTAACATCTAGGAATTTATTTCCTTCGCGGGAATGTTTGGCAGTTTGAACAGAAAATGGCTAGTGGAAGGGTTGTGCATCTGTGCTCTAGGAAGCCAAACTGATATTGTGGGATGGAACTAGAAATGTACGACATGACTTCGTTTTTGAGTAAAGCTTCAAACATTTTTCCAAGGATCGGTATTAGGGTTATAGGACGGTAACTGCTAGGAAGCAGAGAATCATTTTTAAGTTTGGGGCTAGAGGTATGTATTCCTTTTTTTCCATTTGGGTGGTATTTTTTGGGTACGGTATATATGATTATATATTTTAATGCTTATATAAGGGGATGGGGGTGGGGTATTGAAAGATTAGCCTGGGAATACCATCATAACCTGGAGCTGTATTTTTGGTTTAAAATTTTTGTAATAGTCATCCTCTTTGATTACGTCGCTTGTAATGAGTGGAATTTGTTAAGTGTTTAAAATAATAAACCATGAGTCAATTTGGCCTTGAAATATTTTATTATAGTCATTTTGTGTTATTTTATTATTTAACAGAAATGTATTTATTTATTTTCTACAATTACAAATTTATAAATTTACAATATTAAATAAATATATTGTATTGTAGTCAGTTCCTTACTCCTATTCGCTTCAAGAAGAGTGATCCGTGAGCTGGTCCATCTTGGGATATCGGTATTGGAGGATACTTGTGTTTTATTTGTTTAGTGATTCTTTTTACATCAATTCAAATTGTGTTGTTTAGAAGTAGGTTTTTAATTTTCAGTTTAAATACTGGATATGTCAGCGACTGTATGTGTTTGTCTATGTTATTATATTGTTGTATCGTCTCCGTGGTTAGTAAGTGTGCAAACTGTTTTGATTTAAAAAGTTCCATTCTAATGTTTGATTTTCTTCGTGTTTTATAGTTGGGTATATCTTTGTTTTTTATTAAAGATATATTTGTTATTATGCTGTTTTTGTTTTGTGTAATAATAGTATGTTACTTAGTGTTATCAGTTTCTGTATGTTTAGTTCTTTGGTTTTTGTGTAGAGTTCGTTAGTGCTAGTTCTGTGTTCCATTTTAAATAGAGTCTTTAGTCTCGTTGATTGTTGAGGCACTTATATTTTGAAAATCCATAATCACTTAATATAATAATAATAGTAAACTATTGATTTTCAACTTTTTATTTTACTCACTACAATTGTTTCGCTACACTGTAGCTTCTTCAGATGAAGAAATATAATTAATATTATTAAAATATTATATTTCTTCACCTGAAGAACCTACAGTGTAGCAACACAATTGTAGTGAGTAAAATAAAAAGTTGAAAATCATCAATAGTTTATTACTATTATTATTATATTAAGAGGGTCTTTTATTTTGTTGAATTTGTAGTTTATTTATATTTTTTTAGTTATGTTTCCCCATATATGACATAGGTACTTAAATAGGGCATGGTAAATTTCTTTACTAGTGTTTTATATGATTTATATGATTGAAAGTGTTTTGCAAAAATCTCTATGATTATTGATTTGTTCATTGTGGTTTTATACATCATTGGTTCCATGATTTTCTGAATGAACTCAGTTTTACGATATTTGCTTAACTTTTTTATTTCTTACCAGTAATTTTTGTCTTGCAACTAACTTATGGTTTCCCATGATTTAATCAATAAATCCCTTTTATATTGAATTATTAATTTTTGAATGTCTAAAGGTTTCAATCGGTTTAAAGTCTCTGTATAATAATAATAATAATAATTTATTTCCACACAGGACGAACACAATTACATAGGAAAATTACAAGTTTAGAGTAAGTAGTATTACAAGTATAACATTAACTTACATTTAAATACAGTGTGCTATAAGTGACTACAATCATATTAAACAGGATTTCAAACACTTCAAGAATTCAGTTTTATTTGAACAAAAAATATCAAGGGTATATTGTAATTCATGATATTTTCTTAACATAGATAACAAGGGTGAAAAGGAATGGTGTGTAGTGCGTGGAGTAGCGTAATTAAAAATTTGTTTATTACGACACGATAGTCGCGGAACAGAGATGTCAATAAGATTCAAAAAAGCACTGTTGTCGGTGTGATAATGAATTAACTTATATAAATCATATATTAATACATATCTGTGACGGTTATAAATAGAGTGCATATTAAATTGACGTACTAAAGAATCGTATGATATGGTATAATCAAAGTAAAGTTTGTAAATACAAAAATGTAAATACCTCACAAATCGCTTCTGTATCCTTTTAAGCATATCAACATAATTATTATATCCAGACGTCCAAACACATGCACAATAATTAATTTTACTAATAACAAATGAATCATAAAGTTTTAATGCAGCTTTTGTACCCTTAAACTCACAGCAGTTGCGAATTATAAATCCTAACATTTTATATGATTCATTTACTACTTTTAGTATGTGTTCATTGAAAGACAATTTATTGTCAAAAAATACACCAAGATCTTTAAAATTAGTGCCTCTTTGTACAAACAAATCAGCGAGTTTATTGCTATAATTAAGTGGATTATGCGATCTGGTATAGGACAAAACACGACATTTCTTGATATTTATTTTTAGGCCATTTACAACACACCACTCAAACATATACAAGTTCTTCTGTAACACAACACAATCTAAAACACTATTTATAGTACAATATAACTTAATGTCATCTGCATACATTAAAACATTGCAGTCTAAAACATTGGCGACTTCATTCACAAATACCAAAAACAATAGCGGGCCCAGATTGGACCCCTGAGGTACATCACTCGTTGCAATAAATGACTTGGACTTAGAGCCCACGTAATTGACAAAAAGACGTCTATCCTTGAGATATGATTGTAATACTGAGACTACATTCGACGCTAAATTGTATTTTTGTAAGATAAAATCTTATCATGTGGCATACAGTCGAATGCTTTGCTTATATCTGTGTAAATTAGGTCGACCTGGCCACCGCGATCAAGTACCTTCGATATGAATTGCGTGATGCATAACAGGTTAGTTTGTGTATTTCTTTTCCGGACAAATTCATGCTGATTGGGTGATATTAATTGTTCAATCTGCGAACGAATGTAATCACAAATAATACTTTCAAACAATTTAGAAAAATTTGTAATAATAGCAACAGGTCTATAGTTTCCAATATCTGATTTGTCCCCAGATTTAAAAACGGGACAAAGACGTGCAATTTTCCAATGCCTGGGAAAGACACCCTCTCTTAAAATTAAATTAAAAATATGAGCAAGTGGCTTTGCCAGATAAGAAGCACAATCTTTAAGAAAGAAACCAGGAACTTGATCGGAGCCCATCGTTATATTTGGTCACATGCATCATCTACATTATTTGAATTGCATACGTCAGTCCACTCAGTTGTTATCATATCGCTATATAGCTCACAAATATGTCCCCTCTTGAAATTAAAAGTTTCATCAACATCATGTTCTGCAGAGAAATTTATATTTTGTACGTTTCATTTCAAAAATTAAAGCAGTGTGATGACTATCCTCTTCAGTAAGTAATTCATCAGCTTTATTAATAGTACACTTACAATTATTAGAAGCTAAAATTAAATCCAATATTCTGTTGTTTTTATTGCAAACCGTATTACATTGATGCAGGCTTTTCAAAGTAAGAAAATTTAAAAATGGAGTAAATCTGGTACATTGGTCACCCCCAAGCCTCCAGACATTATAATTTGGAAGATTAAAATCACCACAAATAAGCAATGCTCAGAAAAAATTATCTCGTCGATATAGTTAAAGAATGAAGCATAATGTTCAGTTGATGTATTACTTTTGAAAAGGTAAGTTCAATAGCAATTACGTTGAAAGTTGAAGTTTATAGGCAAAGAGCGTCAATTATATTTATTATCAACAGCTATCAAAACACCGCCACCTCTACTTTGTGTTCGATCACATCTGAAAACTAAGTAACTATCATTAAACAGTTGAGTATCAAAAATTTTATCCTTTAACCATTTTCAGTTCATAAAACAACATCAAAATTGTTACTAAGAACGTTATTATAGAAATTAACTACTTTAGTATTAAGGCCGCGAACGTTTTGGTAGTAAAAAGAGATGGATTTGCATTATAATGTATTTAGTTTTTTAATCTGACTATTTTGGGTATTCCGTTCATATATTTAATTGTTAAGTCCTTTTCACCTGCATCATTTCGCCTTTAATCTCCTTTAATAATAATGTCGCCATTTTTTATTGAACCACTATGCTTTAATATATTTTTAGCAATGTCTTTATTCTCTAAAATGACCTTCAATGGACGATTGTCGCTTATATTTAATTATTTTAAAAATGTAGGGAGGCTGTTGATATTTGTAGGGGTTTTTGGTGAATTTCGGGTGTTATTTTTAATATAGGTTATAGGTTAACATAGGGTACTAATGAGGTGTGTTAGCCTTTCTTGAACTGCGACCTAAAAGATCTATTGTTCTACCCTTGTCCAATCACTTCCCAATCAGTCTTACGTGCTCCATGAACCTGGTAACTTTCTTGGGGTGATATTGCTCACTTCTTCGTGGGATAATCTGTCCCTACCGAAGTGTGAAAGACGCTTGTGAGCAATCGCGGCACAAGTGCATAGTATGTGCTCGATCGTTTCATCTGTCGAATCACATATTCTGCAGTTTCCACTTTCCTCTTTTCCCATTTTCCACAAATGGTATCGGAGGACACAATGCCCTGTCATGAGTCCGGTGAAAGTTCTTAACTCGTTCCTTTGAGTTCAAGCACCTTGTGGCTGTGATAGAGTTTCATGAGTCATTTTGATTGACGTAGACCGCCTATAGGAGTGGCATTTGCACCCCTTTTTGCGAGTTCATCGGCCACTTCGTTTCCTTTATTATCCCCGTGCCCTGGGGGCCACATGAGTGTCAACGAGTTGTTCTTCGCCAGTTGCGAAAGGGATCTTCGACATTCCCAGACAGTCCGTGAGCTGTGACTATAGGCTCGAACGGCCTTTAATGCGGCTTGGCTGTCTGAGCAGATATATGCGCGCCATTTAGGTGCCTATCCAGGCATTCTCTGGCGCACATATCAATTGCCATTTATTATTTAGGTTATAATTGGAAAATGTGTTTAATCAGGATTAATATTTTGAAGCGATTCAATAAAATCCGCCAAGTAATTAGTTATTTCGTCAACGCTGCTGTCCTTAAATAAATATTTAGTTTTAAGTGGAGTTTGAGTTGAGGTGGAAATGGATAATAAGAATTTAATTGAAAAATTATCCGAGCACAAGTCGAAGATTAGTTCTAAACTATGTATGTAATTTTTAGTGGTAAAAATATAGTAAA
The DNA here is from genome assembly GCA_963969525.1 of Ontholestes murinus. NCBI lineage: Eukaryota > Metazoa > Arthropoda > Insecta > Coleoptera > Staphylinidae > Ontholestes > Ontholestes murinus. The sequence continues at coordinate 78,191,487 of OZ018387.1, forward strand.
TGCGTTTTTTTTAGCGTTTATGTATTAAGTGTTTAATATTGTTGGTACAAAGGAGGATATCGGGAGTCTGTTTATGTTTATGTTTATCAGACATAATAAAAGTGGAATTGGTTGGGATGCAAATGAAGTTGTAATTAGAAATAAAGAAAGATAATTGTTTTGATTTTTGTTCATTTAATTTGAAGTCTCCGATTATGATGGCATGGTCATAGAGAGAAGCTTTAGTGAAAATTGTGACTTCAATGGAAGAGGAGTGATGGATATAGACAAGGAAAATGTGCAGTTTATATAACAAAAATAATCATAAAATTATTAATTCTCAGAAAATTGGCCCCTCATGTTTGAAAGCGAGCAGTTGCGGAGATTTGAATATAGTACCATTTTTAAGAAAAATTGCTTCTGGATATACTTCTAATCAATTATTGACAGATATAGCCATTATATAAAGTAATAATATAAAATTAAAATATATATTATAAATAGATAAAAAATACATATAAATACAAAGACGTAAAACTAAAACAAAACAGCAAACAAAAGTGCATTAAATTATATTAAACAATATTAATGACAACATTTCAAAGATTAAATGGTCAGAAAAGCAGGTAAAGAATTACAAAATAAGTCAAACCTATTTAACGAAGATAGCGTATTGCATGTGCGCATCAATCAATTGATAGGACTATTATACAACAATTCTACAATATAAATGATCAATATGTAATTATTAATATTAAATTCACTATCCACGGTTGAGTCAAAACTTAAACTAAAAGACATGAATTTGATAAACGCACTTAAACATTTTCTATTTGGTTAATATATTTTAATTGATAAGGCGAATAAACACTTGAGGCGTACTCGAGGTGCGAACCAACATATGCAAAATATACAATTTTAATAGAAGAAAGTGATTTGTCTCTGGACATACAATTAACAAAACCTAACATTTTAGTAGCCCGGTTACAAATATAGTCAATATGGTAATCAAAACTTAATATATTATTAAACCAGACATCGAGATCCTTGGATATATTGATTTTATCAATAACTGTATTATTAATACAATAATCAAAATGGTGAACCTGTTTCTTCCTAGAGATAATCATAAATTATCATTTTTACACATTGAGAACGATCACTTAAGAAATTTTGAAACCATGTAATAATGGACTGACTAAACCCATACGATTGTAATTTAGATATTAGTGTAATATGACATACCCTATCAAAAGCCTCGGAAATATCCATGAAGACTGTATCCATCAAGGAATTATTTTCCAAAGCATTGATGGCATTCGAATGAAAAATTAACAAATTTGTTGTTGTTGGCCTACCAGTTCAAAAACCATGTTGTTCCTCTATTATCATTTAGCGAGTCATCCAATCCAATCTATATTAGCTTATCAAAAAGTTTAGGTATAGTAGACTGAATGGTTACTTCTATATATTTATTTATATCTTTTTTATTGCCAGATTTGAATAAAGGAATTACATAACTCCGTTTCCAAACAAGAGGAAAACACTTTTGTCAAGAGAGTAATTAAAAATAAAAAACAATGATGTCGTCAACGAAAAAAACGCAGTTTTTAATAACATAGATGGATTGCCATCTGGGCCGGGATTATAGCCTTACCAAATCCCAAAATCGTTTAGGATTTGATGGAATCTTAGTGTTAATAGATTAAATATAATTGTTATATAAATTGCGTTATTGCGTTTTAATGATTACATATTGTACGTAGCTCTTTAAAATGACCATAATTTTCAGAAGTTTGAAACCTCTTATAACGTTTATGAGCCAATTTCTCATCATTAAATAATTTAATAAGTTCTTTACTATACCAACAAGGATATTTAGAGCGCTTCATGCGTTTAATTGGTGTAAACAGAGTCAAAACAATATACAAAATATCATAGAATAACTCAAACATAAGATCTATATCATTGAAATTTAATACATTGATCCAATCAATTGACGCAAGATGCTGGTTCAAAGACAAATAATCTGTACTTAAGAAATCATAGACATACTCATCATAACTAATAGACCTAATGTTATTAGTAAAATTTGTTGAAATGCAATAATGAATATGAATTGTATCTATTATTTTTGAAACAGAAAAATTAATATTTGAAAAAAATAGATCTAAAAATGTATTATTTTCATTAGGAATATGACACAGCTGTTGAATATTGTGATAACTAAAATGTAAAACTAGTAAATTTGCTTGTTCAATATTAGAATTGATACAAACAAGACCAAAGTCATAATTAGCTTTATTTTAAATTCAAAATTAATAATATCGTCGTTTAGCCAAGTTTCAACTATTATGATAATATCGTACATGCAAGAATTATAATTAAGCATTAAGTCTTGTATTTTAGTTCGCATACCGGTGGCATTCTGAAAAAAAGATATTTAGTTTTTTGACTGAGAACGCAAATTCGATGACTTAATAAATTATTGTAAATACCTTTTATTTATCACACACTTTTATCTTTAATGTGACTATAGCTTCGACAGATTTTCCGTCATTTTCAAACTATACTTAAAATTTTTACAAACAACTTTATAAAACAATTTTACAAACAATTTAGATGGCGTTAAACAGAGGGGTATATATTAGGTCAGTTTGATCATTTATTACTATAATTTCAGGGTTACGTTTAATTTTATTAATTTCAAGAGACTCGAGTAAATCCATTTTTAAGCGCTTTCAGCGAAATTAATTATCTCGAGTACATTTGTGTCATCAAAATTGTGATTATTGTCTAGTAAATTATTAGCAAAAGTTGATTTTATTATTATATGAACTTATATGTTCTTTTAGTCTAATTTTAAAATTGCGACCTGACTGACCAATATATACTCCTTTACAAGTGTAACACGTTAATTTATATGAACCTGACAACACTTCTGTTAAATTTTCTTATACAGAATCTTTATGGAATCTTCAACATGATTAATTCCTTCTTCAAGTGACACATCTCCATTTTAACTCACAGATCGCAATATGAATTTTAAGCTTTAACAGTGGTAAAAATTCCTTTTTAAAAACTGTTCGAATGGAATCGATCAAATTGAGATAAAATCTGCGTTATTGAACGATGACGTTTGTCCGATCAGTGTAAAATTTAAATTACAATCATCAGAGTCATCATTATGTAAAAAATTCTTACATTTCTAGAAATTACCATTCGGTTTACGTTCTTCCTTCAGATAATACTTAAGTTTATGGCTACTTAAATAAATGCGTTATGCATGGTTCCACTTTTTACCATGCATTTTATTATGATTTACTACACTCTTGATGAAACCTATAACTCACTGGATATGAATTAGGAATGATACATTTTTTCTGTTTCATATATTTACTATCAGTTTCCTGACACCTGTTTCGGCGATTGCTCGCCATTATCAAAGGAGTATAAAAATGAAACATTAATGGATTTTATTGCCTTCGATTTGGGACTAATTGTTTTATTACACGTATAGCAATTAACAACTAATTTGTCCACAAATAAATATTAAATTAATTATAACAGTACTAGAACTAGTTCAATGTGGATTGGATTGTTAGTAAGGAAATGGGATAGTAGATGGGACTTTTCGATCATGGAATTAAGGTTCGTATACATAAAATTTATATCACACATTACTATTTATATGAGTGAACCCAGTGTATATTCGGAAGGTTGGCACTGTGGGGATATAATTGGGAGTATGGAGGTCAAATATCACCACGAACATTTTGTTTCCGGAAAAATTCACATGCGTTTTTGAAATAAGTCGATGAATCTTGTAATTTTTTTTAAGTTCTTGTCTGTCTGTGTTCGTCGGTTCGTCGATGATAAAATCGTGAAGTGTGATGGGTTCATGAATTCTTGCCTTTTTGGTTAATTCTTTGTCAATTTGTGTTTTGTTTTGTTTATAATTTTGACGTTTAGAATTCCCACAATTGGTTTTTGAGGTCTCTTAGGACACACTAAAAATACTTAGTGGACGAGGCTCCATGGTCTATGCATCCACACATGTATTTTGAAGGCAGTATTGTTTCGTAAGTTGTTGCTGGGTGGTTTGCTTGGCATTTTGCACATTTTTCCATTGTGATCAATGCCGAATGCATACTCATAAAGGAATCTAGTGATCCAATAATTACTTTTTTCAAGTGAATTTTGTGGTTGTCCAGTAGCGGTGCGATTTTCCCAGATTTAATCTTTGTGTCTTCTATCCCGTGCACCACTCGCTCTTTCTGCAAGGTTCTTAAGTGATGTTTGACAGTTTCTTTTTGCAGGTTGCTTTTTACAATATATCCCCGAATTGTTTTAACGATTAATGCATTATTATTGCATTTGTGATTTAACCATGTTGAGCTGAACTGCAATCTCAACATTTCGACTTATGTGAGAATAAACATGTGTTTTTGTAATAAAGTTCTTGTATCTGTGTTGTATTTATCGATATTTGGAATGATTGATGTACTGCTGTTTTGTGTATACTGTTGTGAGTCAATTTGTTAGTATTTTGTGTGGAGAGATATTGCACTGTTTGAGAGCGTGTTGGTGTTTGTGTGTCATACTGGTTTTGTTTTTTAATTCATCGTAGTATCACTTTTAGCGTTTTATTTTATGTTTTATGTAAATTACCCGACAAGTGTGGTTTTTTGCCGTATTATGTTTTGCTTGGTGAAACCAGCAACCTCCGTTTTCATTGCGACACTTCCGTCACTCTCCATTATTTGTTAAAACTCACACGGAAGAGGATTTAATAATTAGTAAGTTAATAACTACTTGCATATTTCACTTGTACGTACATCTGCTTACTTTGGCGGATTTCTCGCAAATGTCAAAAAATATTGATTACTTTATGTGTAACAATTGAACGCTTTATTCTACCTGACTAAAATTTAGTAGTATCATTACTAAACCCTACAAAAATCATACCAGTTATTATGTTCATTATTGATTAAAAAGAAGTATAAGAAACAGTAGAAATACAAGATAAAAACTTAAATGTTTTATTATTGATGCATATTACAAAAAATTAAAGAAGAAGTTCTAGTAAAAGTGTTTTGTCTCTTAATAATTTTTGATACCTTGTACGGATTTTTCAAAAAATAACATCTATTAATTTTTTTAAAATTTATTTATTTATTTAACGGACATGCCATTCAAATATATTCAATAAAAACAGAACCTACTTTTCCAAGTAATACGTGTTTATCGTTGTCTTTTTATTAAGAAATGTAAATTATGTATAATATTAATTAATTAATTAATAAAGGAGTATCTTTTGAAAATGAATGAATGAACCTTTATTATGGTTTATAATTATTCCAGTCTTCTAAACTGCCACTTTCGACAAACCAATCACTATCCATTTGATGAAAGCTACTACGCTTCAGGATCAGGGGAGGGTATTTCTGTCTGTTACCTTTGACACCGTAATGAATTACACTACTACTGCAAGCGAAACTCTAGCCAATATTTGGGCATTAGGAAAATTTTGGGGATATGTGGAAGGAAGTTCAATTACTCTTATTACCGATTGCCTCGCTCTCCAGTAATTAATGTCACTCAAATCGCCAGACTAAATATGTACCAGAAAAATTCATAATCAATATATCAAAAGTGGATATGCTGCAGCAAGAAACCGCTAATATCTACAAAGATCAACGCACGAACAAATATCTCAAAAAGATCGACAGCGATTTAAAAGGGATATTTATATTTCTAGAGAAATCGCAAGTTAGTTGTCTCTTACGCAAGTTGAAACCAAAACTCGCCTAGCATTAATTTTGAATAACTGTGCAGATTATCTTTTACCAAACGTATAGACACAAGTCTAGTTTAAAATCAAAGAATATGTTGCGAATCAAAATTGCTAACCTATAGCGTTTTCAATTTGTTCAATATTTTTAACGATTTTTAAGTGAACATATTTATTTCAGCAATATTTCAAAATTATATAATCACTAATTTGCTTCGGAAACAATCTACATGTACTGGTTTGTGAAATTTATCTCAATTTGTGTTTATAGCAATAAGTAAGAACAAGGAAGTCGATTGTATATACATACCTTATCAAAGATTTGACCGACTTGAGCACAGCTTGTTAAATTATTGCGAATGATTAAAATATATAATTAATCAAAATGTAATTCATTTAGTTGTTTCTTAAGTTAACGATGCCTTTTCTAAGTCTTACTTAGCTGTTATTGGGGTTACTCAAGTGTCTACAAAAACTTAAAATGTAAGATGTTAATCTATGTGGATGAAAAAAATATAATTGTCATTCATAATGTTTCCGATAGTGCTATTTATATTGATATTTATTTATTTATCCAATGTGTGAATATTTACAATTTGACCACCATAAATCAATGTGTACAGCGCATAAACTAACACTAGACCCTAATAAATGTTCTGATATATTATATATTACCATCACAACATTTTATTAGATAATTACACTATCAATTATATTATTATCTTTGAATCGAAAGGTCATGATCTTATTATTTATAATATAAGTTTCATTATCAGGACCTGTCGCGGGTTTATAATATTAATGCCATTAAAACTCGACTATATGTTTTCATATTAAATAAATTACCTATATATGGTAAATATATTAATATTATGGAAAACGTCCAAAAGAACTTTTCCGTAGTTTCTTTTGTAACTCACTCTTGATACTGCCTTAAAGAGCGAAACTAATCGAGTTAATAGAGAAAATTTGTGAAACAAACCAAGTGTAATTTAATTTAAACCTTCATCAGTAAATACTTTTTCGATATATTATTAAGGAGTCAAATAAACTGTAATAAAAAAACTAAATAGCTACACAGAATGAAATTAATGCGAATACTGGAATATATAATTTTGTAAATAATTGCATCAGTAATGAAAATATTAAGTGCACCTAATTTTGTAATTAAATATTCAAAATTTATATTACGAACCTTGCCAATGAATACTTTCACAGTGACAGTGAATATATTGCAGTAATTATTATACTCATAATTAAAGTAAATTAGAGCAATTTTTTCGAAAATTGTTTACTGATTCATGTTGTTAAATATAATTATAATATAATGTGTTTATAAATAATTCTTAAATGTAATTTAAGTGACTCTTATTGAATTAATAACCAATGAAATTAACTTTATACAAAGTGTTGGTTTGCGAAGCATACATAAATTGTTTTGTGAGTGATGGTAATTGCATAAGGAAAGATCCTTATTAAAAATTGCAAACATGTATTGGTAAACAACATTCAGTCTGGCGAATCGTACAATGACATGGAATAGTGTAGTTAATATGCCAGTTTTTTTAACTCCCACTTAAGAACTGTAGACGAACATACTGATATAATCATGTATGTTTGCATGATACAATAAAAACTTTAAAAATACATATCATCACAACAATATGCAAAACTATCCTGCAAACTTCAAGCTAAAGTCATTAAAGCAATTATAATAATAATACCTTTGGAGAGGTATTTTTACTTATATGTACTTTAATAATAATAAATTGCATTAACTGATGCTGCTCTTCCACTTAACTTGCGTTTCAACAAATACATGTTACAAAAGAGTGCATCCTTATCCATTATACATAAATAAATTAAATTAATATTTTTATAATCCTTCTATCGAAATTCTAACTAAATTATTATATATAACTAATAAAAAGTTCGCAAATAAATCATTTCATTTAGTTCAGACAGTTAAGAAAATGAAAAACATTTAAATTAATTTTCTTATAAATTCATGGAAAACCTATGATTGATAGCCTAAGCATATTAAAATATTAACAGCACTACGCCAAAAATGCTATATGCACAAATTTATTATAACCAAATAACGTTATTATTGCATGTTACTAAAATAAACTCGTTTTATTTAATTCTTGAATCTTCTCGGCGTTTATTTCTTGGTACATCTTCAATAAAGATGTTTATCTTTTTATATATATATATATATATATATATATATATATATATACATACATACATACATATATATATACATACAGTATTGAAATAAAACACTTAGGAGACAAATGGTATGAACAAAATGATTAAGGCATAAAATGCAATACATTATTATAGAAGTAGACGAATATATAAATAAATTAATTAATACATAAATAGAATTCAATACATTACGATGTTTTCACTAAATTAAATTAATTAAAATAAATAACGAGAACTTGTTTTACGCAAGGTCATGTAAGTTGAATAAGCATAAACAAAACAGGTCATTCTTTTCCTTTTCCATATAGCGTAATCATGGCCGATAAGAGAATAACAATGGCGTACATGGTTTTTATATGTTATTACTCAGACTATAAATTTTATTTAATCATGGGTCATCTAAATAAATTTACGCGTTGTGCAATACTGTTTATTATTATTATTATTTTATGTCACGAATATACCATATGCCATTATTCTTTATTTTTAAATAATAATCTTATCGTTATGATATAACTAATTATATTGAAATGTAAAATTTTGTATAATTTATTCAAAATTAATAAAATACTACTAAACTAATTTCTATGTGTTCAATTATGTAAAAAATTAAAACCAATATTAAACAAAAACCTTTACCTAAGTTATTCGAGTTTCGACCATTTTCAAACTTTAAGTTAATGATAAACCTTTTAAGTTAACGCCTTAACCATGAATCAAAACCAATGTTATTAATTGTATGTACTAGTAAATTCGTAATTTTAAATATAATAATATTTAATATGGCTGAAAGACCACCGGTCGATAGCCAATGGAAAACAAGAATTTAATTAATATTAAAAATAGTTATTCTCACTATTACTATTATTTTCATTAATACTGTAAATCAATATTTAATATACATTAAAAAAACGTGTTTCTAGATTTTGTATACCTACTGTAAATGCCTATTACATAAGCAAGCATAATATAAAACCAAATTATGAAACATTATATTACATAATTGTTAAAACCTGTTATTGTGAATTATTTTTTTTGTAGATTTCTTAAGAGTGGTTTGATGTAACCATATATTTTTGTATATCTGAAAGGCTCACATAACTATACACTTATTTCAACTTTAGAATTTTAGGTTTTTGTATTAAGTTCTCCGCACTGAATCAGAAAAAATATTATTTAACATCTCTAATATACTGTCCAATCTAATTTAAAAACTTTATGTACAGTTAGTAGCATTTAAAAAAAGATATTAAATGGATCACTAGAACACAAGAAACATCGTTTAAGAATATTAAGTGTTAATTTAATATGTATACAAAAAGGTAATTAGAAGATATTACTATTTGATGGAATAGTTAGAAATGATCGAACGGTATGTTTAGTGGAAAGGTTGTCAAAGCACGTGATCAGAAATATAACATTAGGATGCCATTTACTCTTTGTTCTTCAACAGCTTATAATTATTTATTCAAATGGGCACTAGTAGTAACTGCGTTGCACCACCGATTAGTATTACGTTGATAAGATACAACATCGTTGTTGTATTTTTTGGTAAAAAATGAAGATATACTCAAAAGAAGGGGGTATTGGCATTATTTTTGTACTTGGAGAATGTCATCAAAATTGTTTATTGGCTTGTCGACTTTATACTTAAAGGTTTCCCGAAAGAAATCACCCTAAGCCAGCCATTTTTGAAGGACTATTGAACCAGTTTAAAGAAATTGGAAGTGTCGGTTATAAAAAAAACCAGTATAAGAAAATCTGTCACTGAATAAATTTTCATTTTTTACTATGAAATACAACAACGATGTTCAAACAATAACGATTACTAAAGATCTAACACAAAACGCAAAATAACATAACTATAACAAAAGACAGGCTTTTTAAACTAAAGTGACAGACTAAATTAATTACCTGACGTTATTAAATACCATAGAAAACTAGATACATTAAAATTTTTACTTAAACAGTACTAAAACGGTAAAATAAACCATATTTTGGCGTTTTCTGTAAAAACGAGAAGACTTAAGATATCAATACCGAAAGATAGGTAATTAAAAAGTGCATTGGCTGACAAATTAAAATATATGGCGTTCCATTTAAATAAATGAAGTTATAGCCACTTAAAGTTCTCATTTGTTTAATTCCAATGTTTTTACACCCTGTATAAGATGGCAAGTTTATTATACTTTGGTGTACATAACTTAATTACTTTTTAAGTATTTAAAACATGAAAATTAGGTTAGATTTTTACAAAATTCAAACTATTTCAAAAACTTTAAGGTTTAGGTATTAAAAACCTTATTAAAACACACACTTATTTTGATCTAAAAATCAAAAATGAAATAAAGTACAGGGTGTTAAAAAAAACAGGTGCATAGTAGTTTACTTCATTCCGTGATCTAAATAAACGACAGAATGCAGGCAGAATTAGTTGTTCAGATCGCGTGTCATGTTCGTGAATATCGCGATCCTTCTTGTATTTATCAATATTAGTATGGGCATGTACTAGATATATCAATATGTATATGCAAGGCAGTGTAAGGATACAAAGATCTCTAAAGGAAAAACGGCAATCGCTTTTGTAACCTACAGAGCTTATTTCTCTTACAGCTCGCCTCTGAAGGCCAAAGAGTCTCGTAACAATACTAGAGTGACCCCAAATTAGGATGCGATAGGCAATTATTCTATATACTGTCGCATAATATGCAGATTTTAAGGCTGCGGCTGGTAAGCAATAACTTAGTTGCCTAAGTAGAAATATATTTCTACAGAGATTGCGGGAGAGGTCGTTTTCGTGTTTATACTATGTTAATTTACTATATATCCATAATCCTAGAAATTTAACAGTACTTAATTGGGTGTGCGGTTTCAAAAAAAATATTACCCTCTGTGACTTGCTTGGGTTAACAGATAGTTTGTTCGCTGTAAACCACGCAGTAGCCTAGAGAGTCGAATTCACACAACTTTGGATGGCAGTTACTTGATCCTTTGAGGAGTTCAATAAGGTAGTGTCTTCAGCAAACAAAGTGAAGATACAGTTAAACTGTTGTGAAGCCAAGTCATTGATATAGAGTAGGAACAATAAATGGCTCAGTATTGATCCTTGCGGAATACCGTGCTTTACTGATAATTCCTCTGATGTACAGTTACTAACACACACAATTTGATGCCTGTTATAGAGAAATGAATTAATTATGCGACAGGCAATAGGTGTAAAATTATAATAATATAGCTTTCGCAAGAGAAGCCAATGGCAGACACAATCAAATGCAGTAAGAGATGCTTTCCGTCATCTTAAATCCCCAACAAGTAAAGACATTTACGGCACAAGCACATGCTTAATAAAACGTGTGGTGGATACAATTATAAGCCCCCTAACTAAACTCGTAAATATGTGTATAGCAATAGGCAGTTTTCCCGATTGCCTTCAGAAAGCTTGCGTAGTACCAGTGTTTAAATAGGGTGACGCAAATGATGTAGATAATTACAGGCCCGTTTCACTTTTGCCGATTTTTTCGAAAATAATAGAGCACATTCTGTTTAAACAGATAATTCAGTATCTCGACTGAAATAAAATACTATCAGGACACCAATACGGCTTCCGGATGGGAAGGTACACTGGAGATGCCATTAGTGCGTTTACTTAGGCTATCTATGAAGGATTTGAAAGGGGAGGATACTCTTCTTCGACCTTCATGAATCTCACAAAAGGTTTAGACTGTGTTTCACTTGACCTTCTTTTACATAAGCTATACTGTTACAACTTCCACCCAAGTAGCTGCAGACTGATTACGTCATACATAAGACAAAAATATGTTTCAATACGGTTCTCGGGAAATTCAAATAACTCATAGCATTCCGCACAGTTCAATCTTACGCCCTTTACTTTTCATTATCTATGTGAATGACCTGCCGTTCTATAATACTGCAACCACCCTGTTTGCAGACGACACAACCCTATTAAACTTTTTGGTGGATAAAAAGATCACTATATATCATATTAATAATGCATTACAAAAATCAACTACAAGGTTTACAGCAAAAATTAACAGTTAACCCAAGTAAATCTACCAATATGACTTTTTCATTAAACCCTGGAACTGAAGTAGGTTTTGCCAAATTTCTGGGTACATGTCTGGATTCCAAGCTTACGTGGTTAAAACATGGTGAAGAATTGTCAAAAAAAGTAAACAATGGTTTATATCTATTGCGGCAACTAAAAATGCAACTTCTTAAGAGTCACTACGGATCGCATATTTCTCTCTCATTCAATACAATTTGTCATATAGGCTATTATCATAGGGTCACTCAAGCTCCATAGAAAGAATGTTTGGTTGTCAGCCTAGGGCCATAAGAAATATTTCTAAATTACCAAACATTGCAGATTCTAGGTAATATTTCATCAGCCCACAAATCCTTTTACACCCATGTTTATATGCACTTGAATGTCTAATGCCTGTCTATAAACACTACAACACTTATGTGATACATTCGCAACGACACAATTATAGTACCAGCTCTAGTATTTGTTGAATTTGATTCTCATTTATTACGTGGTGAAACATTTTTAATATTAAAATTGTGAAACCAACCAAGTATAAACAACCCTTAATACGGGCTCTAGATACCACATTTACCCTAACTACTCACGATTAAGCTAAAGCATTGTCTTGGTGTAACATTTTTTTCTTTGATTAATATGGCTATTTGGTCTTCACCTCGTCACCCATTCGGTTCAGTAATTCACAGTAGTATACTTTATTGATAGTATTCCTATGTTCAAGGTAATCAATGAATATTATGTTATGACCATCCCAAAACATACTGCACAATACTATGGCGTCGACCGTAACCGTGTCCGATGATACTAGTGGAAAATTGTTTAAATGTAACAAATGCAAACAAAGAGTGACTGATGCATAATGTATAACGAAGTAGAAGCCTCCACCATTAACAGTTTATTAATTTTGTTTATTTTATTTACTGGTTACTACTTGAAAGAAATACGACGCAAAACCTTTTAATGCTCTGGGGATAAGCTATAAAACGCTCTTTTTGAGTATTATTTGTTGAAAATATTAATAGCAAATTTATTAAGGTTTACCGAATTATTATTATAATTTTTATTATTGTTACGTATTTTCAGATTATATCGCGATATATTTTTTTTACTTTTAATGAATGCCTTGAGAACACGTGCTAGAAATTACTATTTAACATATTTAACGCGATACGATAAGGTCTTGACCCGCACCGGAATGAATTATCGTAAAATTTTAAATTAAATGAAATAATTGCTTTTGTTCGCGAGTAATAATAAAATTTTTGCACACGTCAACAATTTCGGTATACATATATGTAAAATCATAAATTGTCTGCGCTGTGCATCTTGTGGATATAATTTACGTGTAATCCTGATTCTAGTGTTAATAAACGTAGTTACATTTAAAAAAAATCGAATCCCTTATATAGACGATACCATCATATGATATAAAGACGGGTTTATTTTCTGAAATACTTCGATATTCGTTTTTTGATCATTGAATGATCGTTTTTTGATCATTGAATGATCGTTTTTTTTATTACTTACTTATTACTCATTTATATAAAATAAAATTTTATTTATCGTGACATTATTATAATTTTTGTTTTTGTTAATGTATTTGCAGATTATATCGCGGTATAATACTTTGAACGTTTCGAAAATTTGAGAACGTTGAGAACGCATGTACATTATCAGTACAATTAAAATCTTGTGAAGTAAGGTCGTTAATATAAAATAAGAAAAGCAATAGACCAAGTATTGATCCTAGTGCTTCTTCAGCTGTACAATCATCTACACTCACCATTTAAAGCATATTATAAGGGAATGAGTTCATCAGACGACATGTCATATAGGTGAGCAATTGTAATGGTATAGCTTCCGCAGACGAAGCTCATGGAAGACTCAATCAAACGCGCTTATAAGATGATCAATGAGAAATACTACAGAGTAAACACTATCCTAATACCATCCAACATGGACTTTTCTCGGCGGAAATCATATTGGCTCTCCAAAATTAAATTAAAGGAACTCAATCATTTGTAGAAAGTGTAACCTCTCAAGCACCTTAGATATTACAGGAAAAAGAGATATGGGCCTATAATGTATAATAACCTCTGTATTCCCTTTTCGAACCCGTTTGAAGTTGTCGGGGAATACAACAGAATTGATGCACATGTTCAATAGCTTTGTAAGAGGGAAGATTATCACATCAATTATGCTTATAAATACATACGCTCATTACATAAACGTCTTGACATTTGCTATTTTTCAACCTGTTAACAACGTCACGTACTTTAGTGGAACTAACCTCTGTAAATTTGAGGTACTTGTTGTATTGGGTTTTTACGCTATGCATGTAATGTAAAGGATCATCCTCATTTGCAGATAAATCTTGCACTAGTAAAGTGCAAATTAAATAAATTAGCATCTATGAATGAATTTCACGCATATATCAAGGTTGATTAGATTTTATAATTGCACATAATGCCCTGGGTTATTTCCGGAATTATAGATAAATTTGACATTGGCTTGATCTGGATATTGCTCTTGGATTTTAGTTTTCCAAAGTATTGTTTTTGACCGGATTAGGACTATTTCTGTGTCCACTGCTGGGATTCGAAATTCTGCTTTACAAATAATAAGTTTTATGTTATATATCAAACAATAGATTGATTGATTCTTGGGGTTTTATAGGGCGCTTAGACATCTTTGGTCATTCGCGCCGCGAACAAGTAAAACGCCGATGTTATGAATAAAATGGTATCTTGTACTAATATCACGGATCACTTCAGTAATTTGGCAAGAAACAAATAATTTGAAAGATACTACAGCTACAAAAGTGTAAATTGTGTTTGTAGTATCATAGATAAAATATTTCACTTCTACAAATAACACTAATATCGTTATCGTTAAAATAAGCATATTAGACATTCAAAAATTAAATAAATAAATACATGGATTGTTAAAACTATAAATATAAACAAATAAAACTATGTATATGCGTGTACAAGGCGCATTTACATTAAAAGAAAAATCACAAATATTCAATTAGCCTCGACCTGTACAAAAACTCGAATAAACGATTTATAAATGTCATTTCCCAAAATCTCCTTTTGAGTATTTGGGAGATTTAATTGTATCCTGGAATCGCTAAATTGAATACAGTATAGTAGTACATGCTTTACGGACATTTAAACATGACAAGTATCGCACATTGGGACATCGGATTTTCAATAAAGTGAACTATATGTTCTCTTATAGCCCAATTGAAAAGTTTGTGGATAATCCCGAAACGCTATGTAGTACCATATGCCTCGTATGTCTCTTCAATGTCGAAAAAAACTGCAACGACATGTTATTTCGTAGTTAAGGTGTTGTGAATCGCGGACTCTACAGATAGGAGATGGTCAACTGTCGAAAGTTCTCTCCGGAAACCACACTGTGCGTTACTTATTAGATTCTGAGATTCTAGAAAACACAACAGTCTGCGGTTAACCATCCATTCAAGCAGCTTACAGAGGCAACTAGTAAGCGCTATAGGTCGATAACTTGATGGTTCTTCGGGATCTTTACCGACTTTTAAAATAGGTATCAATTTGGCATCATACCAAGATTCAGGAAAATTATCGGTTAACCAAATGCAGTTTAAAACATCTGAAAGTATAGCCAACTGATCGTTTATTAAATGTTTTAAAAACTGATAATGTATAAGATCCGGCAAAGGAGATGTATCATGGCATTCTCGTAAAGCCAAATCTAGTTCCCATAACGTGAAAGGTTCATTATAGTTTTCGGGATTAACCGACCTAAAATTCAATTTGCGATTTTCAAGTTTATTTTTTCTTGTTTGTGCTAGATGATTAGCAACTGCCTGGGGAGTGGTCACAATATTTTCATCTACTGTAATCTAAATAGTGCCAGATGCATTTCCCAGTTATTGGGCGTATTTTTCTAAATACTTCGGATGTTGGTGTATACCCCTTGATAGATAAGATATATTTTTGCCATAACTGCTTCTTACTATCATTTATGACTCGTCTTGCAAACGAGCGTTTTTGTTTAGAACGATTCAAATTCTGAGCAGTCATGTTTTGTTTGAATTGTTGGAGTGCCACTTTTCTCTCTCGTATTGCCTTCCGACATTTAAGATTCCACCGCGGAACGGGAGTACGAGGTATATAACTGGATGTTTTATGGACTGCAATATTAGAAGTATCGATTATGCGGTTGCTGATTGCATTGACTGCAGAATTTGCGCACGTCATGTCGATATTTTCCATTTGTAGAGTTTGATGGAATAACTCCCAATTAGCGTCTGACAGTTTCCATCGCCTTGGTCTTATATTGTCGTGTGACTCTTGGAAAATATTTCACAGAATTGGGAAATGATCACTACCTGAGAGATGTGACTTTTCAAGTAAGACTGGGTGTAAGAACTGAAGAGCGAAGGAGAGATCTATGCACGACAAAGTTCCATTTTCAGCAGAGAAATGAGTGTGTTGGCCTGATTCACTAATACAATGTCGTTTCTAAAGAGTAGTTGCTCTAGCATTCTACCTCTAGAGTCTATCTGCAACGAACCCCAGAGCGGGTTGTGGGCATTAAAATCAACCATTACCAAGAATGGGCGTGGCAACTACTCTAAGAGATGTTCGATGGCTGTTAGTGATATAATTTTTCTAGGAGGGATGTACAGGGTAATTGGGTGATTGGTTAATAATCTAACTGCAATGGCTTGGATTGAACTTGTGATATTAATAGTCTGAGTATAAATATTTCTTATTACAAGAATGGCAACTCCGACGCTGGCATGTTCACCCTCGGTGAAATCATGTTTGTTAAATGAGTACCCTCGTAACGAAGGTGCATGTTCATGTCGAAAATGGGTCTCCTGGAATATGAACGGGTTCTATGTACGTCTCTCCGAGTTAAAAGTGCTTTGTAACTCTATAAACCCGCTTGCAATATGTTTACATATGCACAATTGGTATAATTATTATGTTCGTTTTAGATGTATTATAATTTTATCGGGCGACGCTAAAAGCTTCGCCTGATCAATATATTAAATCATTCGAAATCATATCCTCAGTCAAACTAACTGAAGATCGTGGTTATGTTATGGGTAACTTAGATTTGGACGATTGATTGTTTAAAATGTTCTTTTCTGCCTTGGTTACGGTAACACGGATGGCCTTTGCAGCGTTTTTTATTCCAGTTTTTTTGGTATTATACCTGTTAGCACAGGCATAACCTTATCTAAATAGCATTGGATTAGTATTTGTTTTTACTGCAGAAACAACTTTTGAGAAACTTTTTTGTTCTCACAATTAAAGCATCTCAATGGGTTAGGCACAAACTGTCGAACTTCTAAGTTATACATTAGTTAGTTGAAACGTATTAGTACAAAACAGCAGTTTGCAGATTCTTAACCATTTCTCTTACTGGTCAATCGTTTTATTTTAATTACTCCTTGATCCTTTAGTTCCTTCAAGATTTCTTCATTACTGCAATGTGTTAAGGGGGGAAACACATGTAAAAAAATTTTTTTTTCGATTTTTTGTTTTTTTGCATAAAAACCTTCCTTATACATTTAAGATTTATCGAACGAAATATTAAAGTGATCGCAAAAGTATTCACGGACATATAACATAATTTCTACCTCCGCGTCATGAGCCGATTTTATCTTATAGTCTATGGAAATACAAACAATCGTTGTTTGTCTATTTTAACGTCGCGGTGATTGTTGCCGTGAACAATGTATCCGAAACGTAATAAAGACGAGTGTCATCGTGCAAGTAGACCGAAAAAAGACAGTTCAAAGCGAATCAGCACCGAAGGAACCGAAGCATTTGTACTGCGGCTACAAAATCGTTCAAATTGCCGCATATATCACTGCTATTACTTTCAACGAAGGATACAAAGGTTTCTGCAAAATTATGGAAGGGATGGAATGTATCATTGGCCAAAATACTAGGATTTTCGTTGACAACTACGACGACGCCCGATAAATCCGTTAGGAGCGGCGATCGCTAAATAGGAGCAATGAAGCCAGAACAGCCAGAAAAAAGGCTGAAGCCGAGCTTAACTACTTCTATCAACGTGAGAAAGGCACTCTCTTTGTCCCGGGATCGCCGTTTAATTATAAGTTTACACAAATTACGCTTTTTCTAAACTTAAAACTTTTAACGCGTTTTTCTCGAAACCATGTTTTTTAAATTGGCGTACACGATAACTTTGTCAATTTGTATTCAAATCACTTGAAATTCTGTCTGCTCAACAGCTAATAAAATTTTGTTCTAAATGAACCTCCGAAATCAGAAAAAAATTAATAATAAATAATTATTACGGGCATACAAAGTCCGAAAACAGAGTAAAATTTTTAACTTTTTTTTCAGCAAGTTGCAGAAATCATATATTTGGGTTTTTTTTCTACTTTCTGAGGTTCATTTAGGATAAAATACATCTAAGAAAAGGGTTGTGCAAGAAAAACTTAAAAAACATAATTTTTCAGGCCTCCAGAGTGTACGCCAATTTAGTCGGTATTTCCAACATGGCGGCATAATCGGTTGAATAGAGGGCTAACCAATTAGCGGAAAGACTTCAAATTTTCTAAAATTACAGCCTAATGTATGCCCAATAATGTCCAGAAATCGTGAGGTTGTATCTCTTTTAGTTTGTCCAAAAAAAATCCCAAAGAAGGTTATTTTTATGACCGATTACATGTATTTCCCCCCTTAAGTCAAAGCAATATATAAATCTTTTTGAAACTATTAATGTTTTATGGGGTTCAACTTTAACACTAAACATTTCGATTTTAGATGTCCTAAGAAGCAAATTGCATTGCCTGTCATTTTGTGTTGATATTAAAGTACCATCCCTAAGCTTGTTTTATACTCTCCACAGTGCCGAGTCAATTAATGCTACGGGATATAATAAATGGCGACACTTTTTCGAATGACCCATTAACGAGTGAAACCATTAGGAATTTTGAGAACGAACAATTTGATTTCTTCATCATAAATTCTGGGCTAGACGACCGATGCCGTTTTTGCCCTAAACTAAGGAAATTTGTGGGATTTGCCATATATGTGTAAATTTAATTGATTCTCTATGCTCCCCACCCTCCACGGAGCCTCAAATGGGACCTTAGAGTATACAAGCTCGGAATGGCAGGGATGCATAAAGAATATAGCCGTCCAAATACAGGCCACACGTAGACTAAACGTGCTCCCATACCCCACACGATTTGCCCTGCCAGCACGTCCGAAGACGCGGTAGCTAGCCGATTGATCCAGACTGGGCTAGGTAAGGACCTCCCGTTTAGGAAAATCCTAGGCCAAAGTGGAGTATTGGAAGACGCACCCGCAGGTAACGTCATTCCTTAGCCACCAGGATCCTCTTCTCCTCCGACATGGGTCACAGCGTACGGCAAACACGCAGGTGGGTCGCGTCTCTATAAAGGTTCACAAGTCATTACAAGGACAAACAAAACCCATAAAGGAGGGACCACCGCTAATCCAAAAAACATAAAAGAACATTTAGGACAAGAACACCCGTGATTCTTTAGTCGATACCCAGCTGGAACCCACTACTGTGGGTACTCACGGGTCGCCTTTTACGACCTGTTGGTTGTATTCTATCCCCCAACCGCAGGGGGTTCGAACAAGCTTGTGAAATGTGTGTAGTTTTTAATGCTGATTGTAACCTTTATATTATTAGTATATATCGTCCACCGTCAGGTGACTTTAACATATTTTTAAATAATTTAATGTCTCTGATCGATAAATTAAATCATAATAGTTGTAATCTTATATTGGGAGGAGATTTTAATATTCACTTGAATTCAAATGATATCCGTGAGCAATATATTATATATTGCAAATACAAATACTCGAAAGGAAGCCTGCATTGACAATATATTCACAAATATTGATCTTGATTACCTCAAAGTAGAAACTTTAGATGCAGCAATATCCGATCATTTAGGTATTATTATCGAAGTAGTATTAAATGAATGGAAAGCGAAGAACAGCAATTATAAAATTAGGCCCATTACAGAATGTGGCAAAATTATATTCTATAATACGATGAACGATACAAATTGGAATTTTGTTTATGATGACGCGCTTGACACCAATGAACAACTTAATATTATGCTTAACTTATTAAATCAAGGTATAAATGCCTCATTCCCAATAAAAATTAAAAATAATAGTACACAAAATAAAAAAAATGTTTTTGGTTCATTACTGAACTGAAAGTTATGAGGGAAAGGATGAGATTTATAGACGCCTGCTATAAACAGAATCCAACACCAAATACAAAATCCATTCGTAATAATTACCGTTTAAAATATAAAACATCACTTTCGAGAAATATAATTGATGCAAATAACAAGTACATTAATTCTGCTAAGAACAAGCAACGTGCCTCATGGAAAGTTCTGAAATCACAATGATTAACAAAAAACAAGGCAGCATATTGTAATATATCATGTGATGAATTCAATGATTTTTTCGTTAGTATCACAGATAAATTACTTAGCAAAAGTGACCAGCCGATGGATCAAAGTGTTACATTAAATGGTGTAACAAATGAACAATTTAATTTTAAGGAGATATCTCACATTAAAGTCTTAGATACGATAAACAAATTAAAAAGTACCCAAAGTAGCGATATATTTGGAATTACAGTGGAAATTATTAAGAGTGTTAAATTCATTTTAATTCCACATATTACAACTCTAATAAATAAAATGATCAAGTCTAGAATATTTCCACAATCCCTAAAAACTGCAAAAGTCGTACCAATATACAAGAAAAGGGACGTAAACGATCCAAACAATTTTAGGCCCATATCACTACTACCTATTTTATCAAAAATTGTAGAAACAGTATTAAAAGACCAAATAGTCGACTATCTTGAACGGAATAATTTATTAGATAATAATCAATATGGATTTCGATCTGGTCTCTCTACAAGTAACGCTTTGGTATCTATAACAAATACCATAATAGATAGCTTTGAAAATAAAAATTCCTGTATTGGTACGTTTATCGATTTTAGTAAAGCCTTTGATTGTGTATGTCATGAAATGCTGTTAGCAAAATTAAAAATGTATGGATTTTCCAGCATGAGCTTGGATTTGATGCGGTCGTATATGATAAATAGGGAACAAGTTGTTTACTTTAAACATAAACAATCAAGAATCGGTAGGTTGAAACGGGGTGTTCCTCAAGGGTCAGTATTAGGACCTATACTATTTATTATATATATATATGATCTACCGCAACAAAAACAATACTCTTCGCAGACGATACAACCATATTAAATACAGAATCCAATTTAGATAAAGCAGAAAATCAAAACAAACAGACCTTAAGCGAAGTGTCAAAATGGTCCTTAAATAACAAATTGCTATTAAACAAATCCAAAACCAACAAATTGATTTTCAGTCTTAAACCAAATGATATCGTTTGTGATACCACAACTCGCTTTCTTGGAGTTGAATTCGATCAGACATTGAAATGGGACAGCCACGGTGAAATTCTGGCAAAAAAAAACTCACAAAAAATATCTTCTGTATTAGAGGAATGGCAAAAAAAGTAGGGCATAAACAACTGCTAACCTCTTATTTTGCCTTATTTGAGTCGCACATTCGTTATGGTATAATTATTACCGGTTTACCGTACCAAAGCGATTGCAAAAAAGCTTTCATAACTGAAAATATTTTAACCCTACCAGCAATTTATATTCTAGAATGCTTGTTGTTTGTCAAAACACACATCACTGAATATTATCTACATGATCATCACAATCACAATACAAGAACAAAAAACGATTTACTACAAATACAAATAAGATAACAAAAATCAAAAATGGGACAAAATTATTATGGTATAAAATTTTTTAATAAACTGTCAATGAATACTAGAATATTGCCAATTCGACAATTTAAAATTAAAATTAAAAAATACCTAATTGAAAAAGCTCCATACAACTTTGATGATTTTATTGCAAACAATGATATAATTTAATGCAAAATCTTAATTTTTAAATGTGTTCTTGTCTTTTTTATCTTAATGTAGATTGATAATTTTTAATGAACCTTCTTTTAATTTAAATTTAGTCAGCATGAGTTTATATACTCACTTTTTAATTTTACTTATTATTATAATTTTTATTTTTTGTAATTTTAATTTTATCAATCAATCTTTTTATTAGTTTAGTTAGTTTTCACTTATTTTATTTATATTTATTTAAATTAAATTTTTACCATTGTCTTGTATAACCTATGATTTGTATGTCTTAATCTAGTCATTTTTAGTCCTACATATTAATTATCTCCAATTTAAAGATACTTTGATACCTGTTTATAATTTATATGGAATTTTGAATATATTGCCGTTTTCAGGGTACTTAGGACAACGTCGGGAATGTCTATCTAAAATTTAAATCTTCTCCCAATAGAAGAATCCATTACGATCAGCTCTATGTTAAGCATTATATGATTCTGTCGTTCTTAATACATGTTTGTGCGCCTTTAATTAATATATGCAATTATTGTTTTCTATATTTCAGCTGACTTTTAAATCTTTTGTATTTATGACGTGTGTAAATTTATTTTCAGCACAAATTAAGTAATTATTATTATTATTATTATTAATAGAGAATAGTTTGTTTTCGTTATTCATAAATATATTAGGTTGGTAAATTTATCATAGAAAA
Organism: Ontholestes murinus; assembly: GCA_963969525.1. Classification (NCBI taxonomy): domain Eukaryota; kingdom Metazoa; phylum Arthropoda; class Insecta; order Coleoptera; family Staphylinidae; genus Ontholestes; species Ontholestes murinus. Next base: position 78,214,250 of record OZ018387.1, read on the forward strand.
TTAATACAGATGACTAATACAAGAAAAAGCCAATTAATTACGCTTAAAAGATTCAGTGGAAATTAAAACTTTTATCTAATAATAGTAATATCACTAATTTTGGGACATAATTATTAGTTTTTTACGCAAGTATTTATTTTACACCATGATTAACCATAAATTATAATAATAATAATCTCCGAAACATCGCGCTGCTAATTATTAACCAATTTGATCGAGGTCAAAAACATCATTATCCATTCTAGTTAAGTACTGTAATTTTAAATATCTGCTCTTGGTTTATTTCAAATCAGTCCAATTATATAAAGTGCTATATTTGTTTTTAGTTCCGGAAATACAGTCATTATAATATTTGATTGATGTTTGAGGTCGCCTCTTCGAGATAAATTTTTTTATGTTGTTTTGAATTTTCTTGCATGCAAGTAATTATATTCAAACAGTCAGGAAAACAACTTATGTTAGATTTTAATTGATCAACTCTTAAAATTTTATCTATTCATTATTATTTAGTTAAATTTAATAGTATTTCTTGCATGTTCAAGGTAACGAGACCGTTTTTATATCATTATTACATAAGAGGAATTTTTTTATAACAGCAAATATTTATTAAAATTACTAACTCTAAAATATCCATAATACGTTAAACTTATTAACCGTATTTAAAATGTTATTGTAGGGCAGAAAGACCTCAGGTCTATAGCCCAGGCGGACTAACACCATCTGCTTGTTTTATATTTATTGTTACTGTTATTTTGTATCGTGCTGTTGTCCAAATTAAATCTATTACTTAGAGAAATTAAATTATAATCATAATGTGTTATAATATTTTACTAATTAAGTAAATTTGGATGGACAATTAACAACGCTACGCTGTCCTTGGAAGATATGAAGCTTAACATATATATTTCGGCATATGCTCTTGGCTTTGCATCTTGGAATATAGGGCATTTAATTAATTTGCAAATATATTAACTGATAAGGCTGTTATATGTTGAAAATTCATATTCACTTGTTTGGTTGTTGATTGTCAAAACACTTTATTATTTCTTATTATTATTATTTAAAACGCAAGAATTGTTTCGCCACAAAGTGGCTTCTTCAGGCGAAGAAATTTAAATGCATGTTTTAAAATTACATTTTATATTTATAGCTTTTTTTTCTATTAAATTATTCCATAGTTTTCGATCTCACTTCATTAAAATAATAAATACCTTCTACAAATAGAAAATAAACAGGAACTTGTTGTCAACTTCAAACCTCATTTCCCATAACTTAGCACATACAGGTATAACATGCAGTGTGTTCAATAACAATTTGCATTTAAATGATTCCTACTATTAATATCACGGAGTGAATCGAAGTTTCTTGACATCGCGTTTATACATTTATGCAATTCACTGTTCTCTTAATGCAAACAGTAATATCAAAAGCGTTGAAATGGAATGCAATTTTTTTTTAGTGACCGAAAATTTTATCTTTACTGATAAAATTTTGCATTGCAATTTAGTTTAAAACATAATTTTTACATGCAGAGCTGCTCTCTGATTAACAATGTAAAGCTAAAAGATAAATAAATTATTTTTAGCTGTAAAATTTTCCTCTACAAAATTGATGATAAGTTTAAAATTACAACATATATACTTTTTATTCTATTAATTACTTAGTTAAAAATAATTGTAATTCGTTTTGGAAAAGTTAACTGTTAGTAATCTGCAACGCCAAATAATTTGGAATTGTAATTTGGTACTGGCCATCCAGTACTATTAGTATAATTGATGAGGTTTAAAACTGACATACCAATACTTTAAAATAACAAACTAAATAGCTCAATTTAACACATAATAATGTTAATATTAATAATAATATTTATTTGCGGAAAAACCATTTTTACCAAACTTACAAAAAATAATTGAGCACACAAATTATAATAGGTAAAGAATTCATAAATCACTTTTAATAATGCAAAACCAGTCGAGTAAATATTAAAAAAAATGAAACAAACCAAGTATTTATCAATTATTTGCCTATTATTTCATAATATTTCACCAAGAGATAAGTGAGAAAATTATTCAAGGAAAAAAACACAAATTATAATTTTGCATTTTCATATTCCTCGAAATAAATATATAAAATATGCAATTCTTTATGTTAGATTATAAAAATAATTGCTATTGTGATAACGGATAATAATATTTTAACCTTGAAAGCAAAAGTGAACGGTTATTTAACTATATTTTGTACATATAAAATATTTAACCAACGATAATATTTTAATTTGCATTTACAAAATGTTTTTTGTTTGAACATATTTTATTAAATTGCATTGATTACAACTTATTTTAGTTTTTTGTGAAACAGTGAAATATGTCTTTAGTTATTCAAGTTTAAACAGTTATAATTAACGGAGCTCTTAAAATTTCTAAGTAAATTTGTATGTATGCTTTTCCTATTACCAATGGCCTTTTTGTCAGTGTATACTACTACCATTAGGACATCTTAAAAAAGTTATCCATTTTTCTTCAGCTTACTACCCGAAATATATTTGTCATAACATAGGTTTATGGAAGTAATAATTTTCAATACACTTTCTTGTTATCATACCCAAAAACAAAAAAGTATTATTTTATTAATCTACCTGCTTCAAAATGAATCACAAAGTTTTGGCATCAAGTATCGATCATAATCAATATATTTGAAACCACAATTTGCTTAATGGTGCATAACACATGCAATGTGAGAAGTTCAATAATTGTTTGCATTAAAATGCGTCCTACTTGCTATTGAGATCACGGAGTGAATCGAAGTTTATTGGCATTGTGTTTATTCATGTGTACCATTTATTATTCAGAGTATTTTAAATTATCTTAATGCAAATCGTTATATTAAAAGCGTTGAAATGTCATTCAGGTGTGTAATACAATTTATATTCCTACTTTTTTGTCGATAAAATAAGTTATCTCGTCTGTTCAAAGTAACTGCACTTTAGAATATATGAAAACTTATAAAACATCAGAGAATATTTTTTAAATATATCTATCTGATTAACACTCGAATGATAAAAGAATATTAAATAAAATTAAAATGTCAAATATTACAAGATAAGTCTTTAAAGTAAGCACCGTTCCAAATTATTTAAAAAAAACTCGAAAACAATTGTAACAATTTTATTTCTATATAAGAGTCTGTACCTTAATCTACTTTTCCATATAATTGCCGTTATTATTGAGACATTTATTATATCAAAGTACAAGTTTTTGTATCCCGGGCTGCAGGGTGGATGATCAAGTGGCTCAAAATCAAACGATACGTTTTCGATAATATAAGTGTTTCAACACAATTTCATATAGAACACTTCCTAAAACTTGAGAAAATGAGATAACGAAGAGTTCGTAAAGCTACCTTTTTGCATGAAATTATCAGTAATGACAGAGTGTCACCCAGTCCGTTCATCGTTACGTACATTGCGGCCATCTTTAAAAGCTCTAACTAACTTTTCTAACCATTTATTTATTTATCCAATATGTGAAACTATTTTTAAAAATGTACAAATAATTTAAAAAAAAATGTATACTAGAATTTCGACTTTGCAAGTTCACGCCACATAATCTTCCATTCTCGCCCAATGTTGCTTTGATGGTTCTGCTACCAGCAAAGCATATTTTGATGATCCTCAATCAGTTAACATGCCATATATGGCTTAGTTGTTTCCAGAAGAAAGCTTTGTTGATAAATATGATATATCACGTTGACATTTAAACTAGCCTCCATACCGAACGGACGTGCCTGGTACCGTGCTCAAATCTCAACCCTCAATAAAAAGCCATAAAATGGCCCCCGACCTTCGTTCCCGAAACGAAGATGTAATAATCTTTTTAAAAAGTGCGGAGTTTAATTTAATTATAAAAAAAGCAGTTGAACATGAAACTAAATACATGTGCAGTGAAATACGCGAATTAAAAGGGGTCATAAGTGAACTACAAAGTGAAATTAAGTTACTTTCAAAACCAAATGAAACAGCCACAAACAAGCCAAAGGATATAAAATGTATACAAAGTGAAGTCCAATTAGAAAGAAAAACAAATGTATACAAAAAGTTCCGGAAATTCAAAATGACAAAAACGTTCCAGAAATCCCACTTTCCACACCTGTGCAGGAGGAAGAAAAAGGAGAATGGCAACAGCAAAATCCTAAACGAAGGAAATCGCATCGCACACATGGAACCAATGAAGAAGATATAGACATTAAGGGTGGAATAAAATTTTCGCATTTTCATGTCTGCCGTTTGGATCCAACGGTCACCGAAGAAAAACTAAAAAATTACCTTAACTCGAAAAATTTTAAAAACGTAAAGTGTGAAATGATGCAATCAAAATATCCCGAAGAGTACGCATCTTTCAAGGTATCTATACCCTCTGATATGGCAGGTGACATCATAAAACCAGAACTATGGCCTAAAAATGTTTTTATCGATAATTTTTTATTCCACCTGAAAAAGAGGAACTATCGACACCCTCTAAATCAAAACATATCTCAGAAAAAACATTAACAATCATCCATCAAAATATCCAGTCAATAGGTAACTGCTCTGATCTATTACTAATGAAGGTTTAAATTAAATTACACTTGGTTTGTTTCACAATTTTTCTATATTTACTCAACTAGTTTCGCTTTTTACAGCATTATCAAGAGTGAATTACAAAAGAAACTGACATTATTGCCCTGTTTATTTCTAGGCCCTCCCTACCTGATTATATATAAACTTGTCAGTTTCTTTTGTAATTCACTCTTGATAATGCTGTAAAAAGCGAAACTAGTTGAGTAAATATAGAAAAATTGTGAAACAAACCAAGTGTAATTTAATTTAAACCTTCATTAGTACTAGTTCAAAATGTTTCACCAAGTGATAAATGAGAAAGTGATTCAAGAAATGCTCTGATCTACTAGGCAAAGAACTAGAAATATTCGACTGTGACATATTCTGCGCTACAGAGCACTGGAAAACTGAGGACCAACTTAGAAATATCACTCTCCATAACTTTAACTTGGTATCCACTTTCTGCAGAGGGGAAAATCAACACGGAGGAGTAGCAATTTACTCGAAAAAAGAAATCAATTGCCACAACACACCGAATATAACTAAAATAAGTAAGCCTTATGTATTTGAATGCACTGCAATAACTGTCACTCATAATACACGTACACTAATTATAATTGCTGTATATAGACCACCCAATGGAAACTTTGATGACTTTTTAAAACTATTTGAAGAAACTTTAAATACAGTAGAAATCGAAAACAAATTAACGGTAATAGTAGGTGATTTTAATATAAATTTCCTTGAAAACACGATATCAAAACAAATGTTATCACAACTATTGAATAGCTACGGTTATAGATATCTAATTAATTGTCCAACAAGAGTAACAAAAACATCACAAACATGTATCGACAATATATTTATTAATAAATCAGACACCTATGCAAGCAGCGTTATTAACATGCATGTATCTGATCATCTTGGACAAAAAATAGAAATCCCAATAATAGAAAATACTACAAACAACGCGTGTCAAAAAAGATTATTCAATAGAAATAATATTTTAAATTTTAAAGAAAAAATACGTAATATTAACTGGAACTACCTATACAATATTTCTAATGCAGACGTCAACGCACAATGGGATCTATTCAATCATTTGTACTCTAATTTAATGAATGAATGCTTTCCCGTAAAAAATATAAAAATAAAATCAAAACGAACAAAAAGCATACCATCTTCACAGGAGCTCATACAATGTAAAAAGGAGCTCGACATTCTATACGTCTTGTCTCGTCATAATCAGGAATTAATAAATTCCTACAAACTCACGCAAAAAAAATACAATCAACTTCTAATAGAAAATAAATCACATTATTACAAATCTAAAATCGAAAACTCGAACAATTCAAATAAATGTGTTTGGGAAGTAATAAACAATATAAAGGGAAAACAAAATAAAAAATCAGTTATAAAAGTACCAGGAACCGCAGATGAAATTGCCTCTGCATTTCACACACATTTTCAAAAGGGCTCCAAGATAACAGCACAACTTCAGACGTCAATAAATTATGACGATAAAATTGAAGAAAACAATAGAAGTATATTTATCAATCCTTTGACCGAAATAGAATGCTTGAATATAATCTCCAAATTAAAAACCACACTGCCCTGTGGATTTGATGATATACCAAGCATAATAATAAAAGAGACTGCAATTGAAATAGTAGCTCCGCTAACTCATATCATAAATAATTCATTATCAAATGGTATATTCCCAAATAAATTAAAAACTGCCATTATCAAACCCATATACAAAAAAGGAAATGCAGATAATATTGAAAACTATTGACCTATCAGTCTTCTGCCGGTGTTCTCAAAAATTTTTGAAAACGCTATGATAAATCGAATTACAACATTTTTTAGATCTTGTGCCACAATTAATATAATGCAACACGGGTACACAAAAGGCAAGTCAACTTCAACAGCCATTTTCAATTTCATAGACAATATACTAAAAAATTCAGAAAAACGAGAAATTACAATGGGCATTTTTATCGACCTATCGAAAGCATACGATACAATAGATCACAAACTTTTATTGCTAAAATTAGAAAAGAATGGAATTAGAGGCACGGCACTCGACTGGTTTAAATCCTATTTATACGACCGGACACAACGGGTGGTGGTTCAAAAAAACGGCGTGCTTGCTGAATCCGAAACATCTGTCATAACCACCGGACTTCCCCAAGGAAGCTTAACAGCACCCACACTTTTCCTCCTTTTCATAAATGACCTCATCACCACAATCCATACCGGCCAAGAGAAAATAATAAATTATGCAGATGACACCAATCTCTTAATCTCGAATTCAAATTTAAATGAAGTAATAAACAATTCAAACGTACTATTTCTTAGAGTAAAAGAGTGGTTCACTAAAAATAAATTACTAATAAACAAGGATAAAACCAATATCATTATATTTGACAAACTAAATGCAGCTCTTCCAGAAACTATTACACTAGATAATGAAGTGATAAAATTAACTAATTCAACAAAATTCCTAGGAGTTATTATAGATAATAAAATGAATTGGATAGATCATATAAATAGTACAGAAAATAAATTAAATAGTATCATTCATAGTTTAAGACAACTATCAAAATACCTAAACAGTACAGAGATTAAAGCCGCATATTTTGCCAATTTCGAAAGTATTTTACGGTACGGAATTGTATTCTGGGGAGGCAAAACTCGTGCAAACAATATTTTCATAGCACAAAAGAAAGCAATCAGAATCACGTTTGGTTTAAAATACCGTCAATCCTGCCGCGGATACTTCAAAAGTAACAACATTTTAACATTTTATGGCGTATATATTCTGGAAACTATTATGTTTTACCACAGACATATCAAAGGGCAGGATGACAAACTAAATAAGTATACAACAAGGACCAACAATTACATATACCCCAAACACAATCTGAAACGAACTGAGGATGGAGTACATTATTCCGCAATTAAACTTTTTAATTCATTACCAAATGAAATTAAAGAATTAAAACATAACACAAAGCAACTGAAAATTGCGCTTCGCAAGTACTTAATTATGCGAGAACCATACTCCATTACGGAATTCATTATTTAGTAATAGCTCATTATATATAGGCAATTCTAGTATGTAAAACTATTTTTAGGATTATAGTATCAATAAGTCTATCTGTAATTAGTATAAGCATTAGAATAAATATTAATATTAAGACCACTGACGCCAATTTCATTCTGTATTATGTACACTCTGAAATAAAGATATATTTTATTTATTTTATTTATCATTTTATTATAATGTTTTCTCCATGAACTTTACAGATCTGACGATGATTTTCAGCTGCTTTAACGCTTTTAGCTCTAAAAAAGTAAATAACTGCGCGTACCTCACATTTGGAGATATTCTCAATTGGCGTGAACTATTTAAACACGTACAATTATTATTACCGTAATATCGCCTGTAGCTTGTCAATGGATGCAGGATCACAATGTATATAAACGGTATCGAAACGATACTTACATTAGCACAAAATGATATACTAATGCTAATAATAATATTAAAAATAAATCTAGTAAATTAATTAAATTATTTTTTCTTCTTCCCAACTCAATTTTTATCTCGACACACATCATCCCTTATTTATTCGGTCACATTATTGTTTCTTTCCATACATACTCCTATGCCAAATGTCTCCAAGTCATTTTTTCTCACATAAAATGGATATTTTCCATAACTTTCTCCCATCCAACTTTTCCAACACCAAGCTCATTCCAAGGTGATCTTTTCCTCCCAATTACTGTTACTCAAGTACCTTTTCAACCTTCAGTGCTCTTATCACTTTCAAACATATAATTATATCCTCTCTTTTAATGCATCCCTGAATTTCATCTTTCTTCCCTTTCTCTTTCACCCAATCCACTACGTTTATATTTTCGTTCGCTCTATTTTCCATATATATTGTCCTATACCCACACACATTTTTCATAACAGTCTCCTTCCTTTAATCCACACAACTTCATCTTACATCTCGCCACTCACTTCATTGCCACTGTATGCAGACTGACTTCCTTTCCTGAACAATACTATGTATGTATAGAGATTGTTCAAATAGGTTTCGAAAAATTTACCGATGTTAGAATGCAGTATCAAATTCACCTATTTTAAGTGATCTATAATGATAACAACACTGACCACTTTTTTGTATTTTCATATATAATAAAAGTAAGAAATTTGCTCGCCGTTTACCTTAAATGCTGCCTTATCGAAGCTAACCACTAGCATCATAACCTTTATTTGTCACAAGTAAACTAACAAGAACTCCCGTTTTTATCGGAAAATCATATGCACGAAAAATGTGTTGCTTAGCAATATCCTGAATCCTATTGACAATAGTAAATACCCGAGTGCGCAGCATGAGGGTTTTTATTGTCAACAGGATGAGGGATTTTGCTTAAAAGAAACACATTTTGAGTGCATGCCATTTTCCGATTAAAAACGAGAGGTCGAGTATTTTTGGTAAGACAAATTCCAGAATAAACGTTTGTTATATGAGATTTATTTAATGTTTCTAAAAAATACGATTGAATATTGAATCGTTAATGTTAGTAATACAAAAATATAACATACAGAATTATTCCGAGTTTTAGTTGGTACCTTGTTTTTAATAATTGCATAAATTTCGTTTGATTTTAAACTGCTGGAACGATTCATTATTCGAAAGAAATGAATGCACGTCGGATATTCGATTGTACTGTCACTTTTGACAAATACGTACCAACAACACCTACAATCACCCTACTGGGATTTTATAACTTCTTCCTTTTTGTTTTACCGAGATAAACAAAGCTGCTTTATTTTGAAGTTCCACCATATTACTTCTAACCTTGAATTTGATACATGAGGGAATTTGTCATAATAAATATACAAAAAATAACAAACATAACTCTTTCCAACAAATAGCTCTCTTCTAGTCTCCTTATTCTTCGTTTTATCTACCCCTAATATCTGCTTCAGGAAACATTGCTTCTCTCTATTTACCCTTTAATTCCTCCTCACATCCCGTATTTCCGCCCCATACATCAAGATCGGTCTCACGCACCCATCCCAAAAATCACATGAAACTATCACATTGCCATTCATCCACCTTCCCCATCTTTCTCTCACCACCCCAACGCTTGCCTTGCTTTTCCTAGTACCCACTTAACATGCTCATCGTAACCTAACGTACTCTTAAACATAAACCCCAGATATTTGAACGCTTTCACCCTCTCGGTCACTTATCCCTTTCATTCCAGCTCTTTTATCCTCCCCCCCTTCCTTTGTTCCTAAATCTCATGCACTTCGTTTCGAAGCTAACTAATAGCTCTTAAAAATCCTTGATAATTAGACGGTTGCTTGATTTATTCACTTAATTTTCAAGTAAATTGAAAAATTGCTATAAAATTCTATAAAAACTATTAAAACCCAGCCAGGTGCTGTTATTGGCTTAGACCATCCTAATTACTGAAATAAGACTCTCAACAAGACCTCTTGACATAACCAAACGTTAAGATAGTAACATTAAACAATTAGTATCAGAAGAAATAAATAATAAACTCACACGTCTAGCAAACAACAATGAAGACAACGTAGAATCTATATGGAATAATATCAAAAGCAGTATTAATGAAACATGTACAAAAATTGAAACAATAATGTCAAAATATTTACACTATCAGCGACTCTCCAAACATTATTTGGATAATTACTAAACTAATTACTACTGACACTATACTATTGTAGGTAATGCCAGGGGCCAGTTACCGACCGTGGATAAACATGTACAAGTTAATGTAAATAACAAATCGTGAAAATAAGTAAAAACATACAATGAGCCAGAAATGTGTATCCCAGCAGAATTTTAGGAAAGCAAGAAAGTACTCCAAGAAGAGGTATATGATCTAGGTACGGATTCATTTTATATCGGCAGTGATACAATATCCTGAAAAATACTTGAAAAATGGAAAACAAAAATTAAAAATTTAAACGATTGAGACGAAAAATCTCAGTTTAAAGAAACAATTATGAGAAATTCCTAAAAAAAATTTGAAGCGAAATAGGCTGAAAGACCTACGGTCGATAGCCAGAAGAGAACGAAGAAACACAATAATTATTATAATTATATTTTGTAATACTATCTACAAGATGTTTTCTTTCTCTAGAAGAAACATTGTTGAAATGTGCTAGCAATTCGAAATTAATATTACTGGAAAATTCTAAAATGTTCATATAATTTAAAAATTTTAGAAATTACTGGTAAATTCAAATAATAAAAATTATCTGGTGGAAAACTAGAAGAAAAGTTACTAAAATAATCCAGAAACTAAAATAAAAATAGTTCTACAACATTCGAGAAAAAATCACATAATTTAAAAGATCAATTACTGAAAAATTCTAATAAAATAAATCTATATATGACGGACAATTCGTTTAATCATGGAAGAAAAATTGCCGAAAAAATTCTAAAATTTCTAAATCTCAATAAGTATGCGCAAGATATAAAAATCTGGAAAAAATGATATAAAATCATAGAAATATTGAGAAAATGCATTTACAAAATTCAGAGCAAAAGCGAGGTACCATGGAACAACAAATAATAGAAATTCAAAGTAAGTTTAGAAAAATTAAACTAAATAGGTTATTTTCCTGTTTATGAAATAAAAATACAACCAATTTAATTTGATGACCAAAATTCTTGAAATAATTTCTTCAGGCAATGTTGCTGTAAAAGTAAATTGCTTGGAAGAAGAAGAAGAACTATCAGACTGACTCCTCAATCTCTTTACGGTAATAGAATAAATGTATGATCACATAGTCAAGCATCTGGAAGGAGGTAGGATCACACATATCTTTAACATGTTGATTATTCGTAGCTTAATAAGCGCTGTCAAAAATTAGAAAGGTACCAAAAATTTGTTGCAATTGTGGTACTAAACACGCCTTAACTACCTTAATATAAATGAAATCATCTCAGGATAATTAACTGTGCAGTTTTCTTGAATGGACTAAAATGCAAATGTACCCATAAACGTAGATATTTATAAATTCGATACTTGTTTTGCTACATTCTTGATGGAACCAAATTTTCATATTGGGAGAAGTAATACACTTGTTATGTTCCATTTGTTTATTAACACGTAACTGACACGTGTTTCTAACCTTACGGATCATTCTCAAAGTTAAAACTAAATTTAAAATGAAAGTGTGGCGTTGTATATAGGTGAAGGATTATGGCTAATTATATGGAAATTCCGGCGGTAATGATGTTGTCCGTATTGATTGGTTCGTGCTGGTTGTTAAGGAGAAAATCCCCACTGTTGATGGCCCGTTTAATCTCTAAGCCCTCTAGAAGATTAAGCTTATGTCCTTTTCGGCAAACGTGAATTGGGATTATCTCGCCCATTTGGTGGCCTGTCGTTACACAATGTTCGGCTAATCCTGTATTTGTCGATCGATTCATAATTGCTTTTTTGTGTTCGCGTTGTCTTATTTCGAAATTCCTTTCTGCCTGTCCAATATAATAACCGTCGCAATTTAAACATTTAATTTTGTATATCCCTGATCTTTTTAGTCTATCCGGATTTTCTATTTTGTTGTTCATGATTCTCTGTCCCAAATTTCGTCTATTAACTATTGTTGTTTTTATGTTGTGTCTTCCTAACTGCTTCTTGATTTTTGTGCTTGTATTATTGACAAATGGTATGGCTGCATATATATTTTCTTCTGTATTTCTATCTCCTGGATTATATAATAGTTGTCTCTTTAATGCTCTTCTTTGCCTTTTAAGTATGTTGAATACGATGTTTTGGTTGTATCCATTGTTGTGGGCAATTTGGATGATCGTATCTAATTCGTCTTTGTATTGTTTTTCTGGCATTGGAATGGTTAAGAGGCGGTGGATATATGAATTTAGGGCTGACTTCTTAATTTGTTGTGACTGGAAAGAATCGGATGGTATTAGGGTGTCCGTTGTGGTTGGCTTACTATAGATTGCATACTGCGGTTTGTTGTTTTGAATATTTATCGTTAGGTCCAGGAAGTGGATTATGCCGTTCTCTTCTTTCTCTATCGTGAATTGAATGTGTTTGTTATAGTTTTTGAGTGTCTGCAAGAACATGTCGATTTGTCGATCTGAACCTCCCCATATACAGAACACATCATCTACATATCGGGACCAATGTAAGATGTACTTTCTCATTGGGTTGCTGTTGTTTAACACTTTTTCTTCGAACCATTTCATGAAGATTCCCGCGAATAGTGGCGATGTTGGGGAGCCCATTGGAAGGCCCTCTTTTTGTATGTAATATTTGTTGTTAAACCGAAAGTAATTTTATTCTAGGCAGTGTTCGATCATTGTGTACATCTCGGTTTCTTGTGAACAATGTTGTGCTATAAGATTCTTAATAATATCTTTTAGTTCTGGAACTGGTATAGATGTAAACAAACTTTTCACGTCAAACGAAACTAAAATTACTTTTTGATTGAAGGTTAACTGTCGTGTCATATTGACGAATTCTGTTGAGTTTTTTATAGAATAATCTGATCTGTGTGGTATTAGTTGTGGTAGTCTTTTGTTTATATATGAGCTGATTTTGTATGTCGGCGCCTGACAATATAACACCACAGGTCGAATTGGTATATTTTCTTTGTGAATCTTTGGCATTCCGTATAGGGTTGGTGCTCTTGGGTTCATTTCCTTCAGTTTTAATTTTTCTTTTTCCGGTATATTTGTAGAGTGTTTTATCATATCTGTGATTTGTTTTTGGAATTTCGTTGTCGGATCTTTTTGTACTTCTTAGAAACTATTATTTGTTATGAATGCTTCCACTTTTTCCACGTATTCATCCTTGTTGAGTATTGTTATCGTGTTACCTTTGTCGGCTTTACATATTATCAGATCAAGATTCATGGACTTTTGTTTTATTTAACACCAAAGTTTATGAAAATCAAATGCAGCAACAAATTAATAGAAACTAAACGCGCAGTAACAAAAGCAACCACGTATTGGATCGAACTAGAAAATAGAAAATGGTACTCAAGGCGGTTTTACCTAGGAGAACACCTCAAAGTGATTCTTTGGAATATGTTAACAGAGCATCACACCAACAGTACATAAACCAAAAGAAAAAGCTGGATAAGTTAAAAGAATTGCAGAACAATAAAAAACTACAACAGAGAACTACCACCCATATATTTTACCCTAGGCTTAAAAACTTTACGAATACCACGTTCAACGAGGAGGAAATCAAATTGATGGAAAAAGGACTAAAATACTCACCGGCACCAACGACCCTTAAGAAGAATTATGAAGATCTAGCATTAGAAACAGAAATTGCAATAAGGAGAGCAGGTTTAACGGATAAGATAGACATAACACAATTATTAAAGACGCCAGGAAATCATCAAAACCCAAGCAAAGCAGTAATAACGAAGAGAAAACCAAAAAACAAATAAAACAAAAGTACATGAATCATGATCTGATAATATGTAAAGCCGACAAAGGTAACACGATAACAATACTCAACAAGGATGAATAGGTGGAAAAAGTGGAAGCTTTCATAACAAATAATAGTTTCCAAGAAGTACAAAAAGATCCGACAACGAAATTCCAAAAACAAATCACAGATATGATAAAACACTCTACAAATATACCGGAAAAAGAAAAATTCAAACTGAAGGAAAGGAACCAAAGAGCACCAACCCTATACGGAATGCCAAAGATTCACAAAGACAATATACCAATTCGACCAGTGGTGTCATATTGTCAGGCGCCGACATACAAAATCAGCTCATATATAGGGTCCGCCAATAAGGGCGCGTGTACTTTAAAATTAAATAAAACAAGTTGTGTGTGAGGTAGAAACGAAATTTATTTTTCATTCGAAAGGGTATTCGACCCCATTAAGTATGGAAGATAACATCGTTCAAATGACCACCGCGGCTCCGTTTGGTAGCCCGGATCCGGGAGGTCCAATTTTCGATGACTCTGGAGCACATATCGGCCTCAATTTGAGCGATGGCGTTGCGTATGTTGACTTTGAGGTCATCGGTGTTTAGAGGCTTGTTGGCGTAGACCAGCGACTTGAGATAGCCCCAGAGAAAAAAGTCTAAAGGCGTTAAATCGCACGATCTCGGTGGCCAGTTGATATCGCCTCCGCGCGAGATGACCATGTCCGGAAATCGCTCGTGCAGAATGTCCATTGTGGCATGGGCTGTGTGGCACGTGGCGCCGTCCTGCTGGAACCACATGTCGTGCGTGTCCATATCATCCAGTTTAGGCCAAAAGAAGTTGGTTATCATCGACCTGTAGCGCTCCCCATTGACGGTTATGGCCGCCCCAGCTTCGTTCTCGAAAAAGTACGGACCGATGATGCCGCCGGCCCAAAAACAGTGTTGGCTGGTTGTTTACTGAACCAGTCGACTCGAATTTGCCCACCAATCGACGGATAGTCGACTCTACAGGCCGATCATCGCGACCGTAAAATGGGCGAAGTGCGCGGAACGTTGCTCGAACTGATGACCCATTTTCGTAAAACAATTTAATAATTTGCACGTGCTGCTCCACACTCAAACTTGCCATGGTGATTTGGGGTTATATACTGAACAAATGACAGCAACTTTGACAGCTCTACCTCGAACAACATGGCCGCACCCTTCCGGCAAACTTCGCGCGCCCCTATTGGCGGACCCCTTATAAACAAAAGACTACCACAGCTAATACTACACAGATCAGATTATTCTATAAAAAAACTCAACAGAATTCGTCAATATGACACAACAGTTAACCTTCAAAAAGTAATTTTAGTTTCGTTTGACGTGAAAAGTTTGTTTACATCTATACCAGTTCCATAACTAAAAGATATTATTAAGAACCTTTAGCACAACATTGTCCTTAAGAAACCGAGATGTATACAATGATCGAACACTCCCTAGATCAAAATTACTTTCGGTTTAACAACAAGTATTACATACAGAAAGAGGGCCTTCCAATGGGCTCGCTAACATCGCCACTATTCGCGGAAATCTACATGAAATGGTTCGAAGAAAAAGTGTTAAACAACAGCAACCCAATGAGAAAGTACATCTTACATTGGTCCCGATATGTAGATGATGTGTTCTGTATATGGGGAGGTTCAGATCGACAAGTCGACATGTTCTTGCAGACACTCAACAACTATAACAAACACATTCAATTCTCGATAGAGAAAGAAGAGAACGGCAGAATCCACTTCCTGGACCTAACGATAAATATTCAAAACAACAAACTGCAGTATGCAATCTATAGTAAGCCAACCACAACGGACACCCTAATACCATCCGATTCTTTCCAGTCACAACAAATTAAGAAGTCAGCACTAAATTCATATATCCACCGCCTCTTAACCATTCCAATGCCAGAAAAACAATACAAAGACGAATTAGATACGATCATCCAAATTGCCCACAACAATGGATACAACCAGAACATCGTATTCAACATACTTAAAAGGTAAAGAGACAACTATTATATAATCCAGGAGATAGAATACAGAAGAAAATATATATGCAGCCATACCATTTGTCAATAATACAAGCACAAAAATCAAGAAGCAGTTAGGAAGACACAACATAAAAACAACAATAGTTAATAGAGGAAATTTCGGACAGAGAAAATAGAAAATCCGGATAGACTAAAAAGATCAGGGATATACAAAATTCAATCTTTAAATTGCGACGGTTATTATATTGGACAGACAGATCCAGCACGAACTAATCAATACAGACAACATCATTACCGCCGGAATTTCCATATAATTAGCTATAATCCTTCACCTATATATAACGCCACACTTTCATTTTAAATTTAGTTTTAACTTTGAGAATGATCCGTAAGGACCGAAACACGTGTCAGTTACCTCATAATAAACAAATGGAACATAACAAGTGTATTACTTCTCCCAGTAGATATTTATATTTGGTCGACGATCTAAATTAACAGGCACACTTACTTATGTACTGCAGGTTAAGGCCTTAACTACACTTAGGAGTCAAGGTCATGGTAATGAAATTGAAAAAACACAAGACGAAAAAGAAAAACTTAAACGTTACGAGACAACAGTCATTCTCTTATCGATTTACTTATATCAGGATCTGATATAATCACTAATCAAAAAGCGTACATCAGATCATGAAGAAAGTATTTCAGATCATGAAGAAATATTTTTTGACATAATAGTGAAATATTTAAAACGTGAGAGTACTTACCGTACTTTTCGAAAATTAAACAGTTTAAATTATGAAATATTTTACAATGATTTAGATAACATGTCATTTCACAACATATATATTATGAATAACATTTATGAAAAGATTAATACTTTTAATAAAATATTGTGTGAGTTATTTGATAAGTATGCTCCATTCAAAACTTATCGTTTTTCCAAACCCTTGGTACCCTGGTTAACTAAAGCTGTTAATGTAATGGTGCTCTTAAGAAATAATGCTCTAATTAGGTACAAAAGAACAAAAAATTTGAACATTGGAACTATTATAAATCACGTAGGAATTTAACAACAAATGCGATTCGAAATGAAAAGAAAGCCTATTATAACTTCCGATTTAGCACTGCCACTTCCAGAGATTTTTGGAAAACGTTAGAAGAATTAAACATAAGTAACAAGCCCAAAGTAGGAGTTCCAAAATCACTTCATTATCCAAATGCTTTTAATGATTACTTTATAAATGCAGTGCCTCAAATTTTCGAGATTAACCAAGAATTTATTCAATTTTATAGTGATAATAAAAAATGTGAATTTAAGTAATTATTTGAGTTTCGTCTAATGACTGTTACTGAGATGGAGCAAATTTTGTATAGTATAAAAACAAATACTACCGGCAGTGACGATATTAATGTAAATATGCTCATTAACTATTGTTTGCTTCACAATTATTTTCCTGATCATTAGAAGCAAGCATTAATTAAGCCTCTGGCAAAAATTTCTAATCCAACTATTTTAGCTGATTTTAGACCAGTCAGTATACTTCCAACCCTTTCTAGGATTGAAAAATTCAACTAAAAGAACATTTATCACTACATAATATTTTGCCAGCACAGCAATCTAAGTTTAAACCTCATCATAGTTGCGCAACAGACATGCTTGATGTAACAGATAACATTTTAAGAGCTGGAGATTGTGGTGAAGATAGTGTGTTATTGGATATATTATTGTCAATACTACATTATATTGGTTTATCTAATAATACTTTATCATTCTTCGAGACATACCTATCGTTAGTTTTTATAGAAAACATCAAATCTGACTCCTATGATGTCACTAGAGGCTTCCCCAAGAGTCCAGTTTAGGGCTCCTTATATACATGTGATTCTGGACGATATCTTTCTTATTCAAAATGTCATATGTATGCTTTGTCTGCATCACATATTTCTAAATGTATTCGAAATGCATATTCTAATTTGAAAGCAATTTATTTAAATAACGGGTGTCACATGTTAATTGTCAAACATAACCTAAATGTACATTAAAAATGTCAGTTCATTTATTTGCAACATGTAAGAATCGACCTACGTTTTTTATTCCAACGCCACCCGGGACTGCAATAATTGTTGGACACCCGTTAGAAGCGTCCTTATGTGTGAATTGAAAATAAAAATTATGTAAAACCTTACTTCTCCTGCTTTTGAATTTTTGTAGTGTTTTTTTATAAAAGAATACAGTTATTACAAAACGCATGTCTTAGATTGATTCATGGTAATTTGCCGAAAAGGGAAAAGCTTAACCTCCTGTAAGGATTGGAGATTAAGAAAGCCGTTTCGAATCGAATCGAATCAAAAGTGTGCTATGATTTTTTTAAAGACAGACATTGGCAAAAACGAAAGGAATAGTATCATTCAGGAAATAAAGATTGATAACTAAGGGCATCTAATGGCGGCGCTAGTCGTTTTGTTTAAGAATAAAGATTAGTCGGTTTGCTTTAGATACATCTGAATAGCAGAATCAAGTAAAAGTAGCTATAGAAGTCCGAAAATGACGGCATTTACTGCACTTACTGTAGGAATTAAATTAATGCAATTCAATGTTATGCCATTCAGTTTGTATGATACAAAACGCCGACACTACCAAATTAATATATTTGGCCTTATTTTTTTTTCAGCGACGCATTAGCTAAAATTAAATATATACACTTAATAGTAGAGTCAGCCGGTTTAATGGGTACAACAATTAATAAACACTTAAATTGCTCATAATATCACTATTTACGAAATTAGAATCGCTTTTTTCATCATTATCAGTTTTTTTCTGATTACTCAATGGAATTTTTAATAGGTGGTAATTTATGAATTAAGTAAAAAAAAATATTTAATTGAGGTTATTTGATGAATCAGAAATTTTAATGTCTGTATATAAATTTATATTTTCGATTGATTTTACATTCTAATCTGAAGAATATAAAACAATTTACGCTATGGTTATATTTCGTTTTTGAGGAGAATCGATTTTGGGATTAATAGAATTTAAATTTGTTTTAGAAAAATTTGATTGATAACTTCTATATGTCCATATACCATACATAAGTTAGATAATAACAATATATATATATATTTTTGTAATGGCTGAAATAAATAATTTTGCAATGAATAGAGTTTCCCATAGGTGTGTATTAACAAGTTATTAAAAGCAAATTTTCCTGAAAATAAGGAAAACACTTTCAACTGAATACAACTTTTGGCGATGAAGCGACATTCACACCCACTATAAATTGCTGGTATACACTGAATTCAAACGTGGACGTAGTTCGCTCATTAACGAAGCTAAATAAGATCGTCCAAAATCTGTAGTTGTGTCTGAAAATATCGATGCTGTGCAATAATTAATTGAAGAAAATCGTCATGTAACATATCACGAAATCAAGAGATGTTTAGGCATTAGTGTGACCAGAATACATAAGATTTTACATGAAAATTAGGGTGTTTGGAAATTGTTGGCAAAACAATTCTTGTAAGCAGTATACAGCAGTAACAGGTGGCGAGTTAGGTAATTAAGCGTGTAAGCCAGAAAGAAAAGGGCAATCGGCAGTTTGGGTGTTTCAATATGAAGCAGAAGTCAACAAAAGTTGTTCCTTATCGAAGCGTTAAGATGCAAATGGTCGAGTTTTTCTTCACGAAAACCGATCATGTGACAACTGTGGCTGTCGAAAATCAAAAGACTATTAATTCATAGTGGTATAAGTCCATTTTTGCCTGTAGTTTTCGGTAAATTGAGAGAAACCAACCCAAAATAAATCATTTTGCATCACGATCTCACATTCATCACATGCAATAAATGAATATTTGGACACACAAAAAATCAAATTGATTGTTAATCCGCCTTACAATAACTAATGACTTCTTATTCCCAGTAATTAAAGACTGCGTGGACAACGATTTTCATCGCCTTCAAAACGCATGTTTTAGAGCATGCAAATACGTAAAGATCTTAAGGCGCTTAATTTAAAAAGCAATACAAATATTTTTGATTAAATTCATTTGTTTTTTCTTTCTATTCTCAATACATAAATAGCAACCACCGTGTATACTCGAATAACTATTATGTAGAACTGACCTCGAATTTCTAAATCCACTGAAGTTTGAATATCGGCGAATATATTACGAATAAAATATGGTACACAAATAAAGATAACGAATAACTTTCATCAATAGGAAAAATAAAGGACGCACAAATATAAGAAACATTCATTGTTTAGGGGTACATTTGCTATTAAACAATTTTCTTATAATTATAATGTAATTCATCGTATATAAGTATGTATATCACTCATTCATTTAGTAATTTTAACCTTTTATATGTCATATTTAATTATCGAAACTTTAAATAATTACACTTTACCATCAATATACTTAATTTTTTCATTAGTAGTAGTTAAATCAGCTTTGAAATTACTGCAATGATTAATGATTGACATCAATTGTATTCAATTAAAAATATGATTTAATTGAAATGACAAATATTTTCAACATCATTTATGTTTTAATTTGGTATTTTTTTAAATGTAAGCCTTTTCAGCAGAACAAAATTAACAGTTCATCATTTTGAAGGCAATCGGGTATTGTTAGAAATTTAATTTTAAACACTGCTTTTCGATTTTTTGAAAACATCTGCAAAAAAAACTTGTGTGGTTTTTTTAGAAACTAAACGTGTATCAGGAATTTAAATGCAAATATATTTGTAGGGTGGGTAGTCACTAGCACACACTTCAATCAGTAAAACGTGCGCGTATAAGTTATGGAATTTGTATTTATTAATAATAAGGCGTCCGCATTATTAAACAAATTTGTTTGTAATAATTTTCTTTAGATAAAATCATTGTAAAATTGAAGTTTGGGATAGTAACTTAAAAACGGTCACTGTTATCAAAAGAGTGATAAAAGTTTCTAAAATAAATTTTCTATTAAAATGCGAATAGAATAGATGCAGATTTAATAGCACACATAAAGTTCTGAACAAACAAAACAAACACCCTGTATGACATGTTTCCGCGGTTCGATCGAAGAGACAAATTGCCTAAGGAATTTACATGATGTTAGTTTAGGCTGTACTAAATTTCAGCTTTCTACAACGAACGGTATTGAAAATATTTAGAAAAATGTATTATAATTTCTTAACTTCGATGGCCTGTATTCTGGTTATTGGAAGACTTTTATAATATTATAATAAATTTTCTTACGAATCGTAAGAAGTGAAAATTTAAGTATATAATGATAATTTTATTCCCCAAATCACAGAAACACCCTGTATATATTTGAGATTGAACCAAGGAGATTATATGCTTGCACAAACTCTACTTATCTAATAGTGATAATGACCTAAAATTATAAATTATATATTTTTAATAATTGTAAACATTGTCTGTGTGAATTACGCAAGTATATTTTTTTACGGGAAACGGAAACAAGTTCATGTGTCAGTTAAAACTAAAGAAAAGAACACATTTTTCATATTATGGACGCAATAAATAATGATATAAGACATTGAAACTTTTTTCGTGATAATAAACTTGGACCGTCACTATTCCGCATCACCAAACTGTTTTATATTTATTTAACAGATTTAGTTTTGTA
The DNA here is from genome assembly GCA_963969525.1 of Ontholestes murinus. Taxonomy (NCBI): domain Eukaryota; kingdom Metazoa; phylum Arthropoda; class Insecta; order Coleoptera; family Staphylinidae; genus Ontholestes; species Ontholestes murinus. The sequence goes on from OZ018387.1 coordinate 78,235,991, forward strand.
TTTAAAATCAATTTCATATTTAAGGTATACTGATGAGTTCGAAATATCGAAACATATCTGCAGATGTTTATAAACTTGCTTGTTAGATTATTTAATTACTCTTGCTAGTTTATTATAATTCAATCAGCGTAAATTTATTTATTTTTAATATGTTTCCATTCCGTATTCACTAACAAACTGTTTAATATGTATTCCATTATTTTTGTTAAGTTTATTTGGCAGAAATAAATGTATTCAAACTAGCGTTGCTTTGATGTTTTAATAAGTGATTTGTTTTATAGCCTTGATAAGACGCACTGTTGTAGATTTGCGAAATGTTTAAGATTATTAATAGAAGACCTACATAACAATGCTAATTATTACTTATCAAATAAATTACCGACCTTTCATCCAAAGATACGCCAAGTTTTGATAACTTCATTACCAGAATTAGCTGGAACCAGTAAACTAAATCAAATTATTTCAATTCTCGAGTAGAATGTCAAATTTCTTTATTTAAAAATATAATTAATTCATTCTGTAGTAAAGTCTTAAGCCGTACACTTTTAGAGTAATTAGAAATCTTTATATACTAATCTACTCAACGAACAGACAGATTTATTTATTCGCCATTATTTAAGCTCTTGTATTCACATTAAACTCTTCTTAACGTTCATTTAGGAAGTTCAGAATCGATAGGAATAGTTTCAATTTTTTCCTAACTGGAATTGCAGAATGGATTTAGCTAGAGAGGAAATTTTATTACTTCTAAATTTATGGCATTGTTTTTATTTGTTGTATTCTGTAATGAAATATTTTCTCAAATCTGTGTTGTAACAGTCAAATGTTCAATGTTTAGATCTAAGTCATCAGAAAATTAAAAAAAAACTATAATTTAAGTTAATTACGAGTAACTTTATTAATATCTCGCACGTTATATTTTAATAGTGACACTTGAGCTTGTCGTTCTCAAACTAAATATATTTCAAAATTGACGTACAATTTACAAGATATTAGACCGCGTTGAACAAATGGGTGTGTATCAGGTTAGTTTGGTCGTTAATAAGAGGAACTTTTGGATTACTTTTAACGTTGAAAATTTTAAATGCATTTTTAAACGATTTTCGGCGAAATAATTTACCGTGTAGTAGTAATAGTTATTTATTGACAAATTTTGTACATATTTACATTGAAATTATGAATAATGAATGAGGTGTTATTGTATTAATTTGTCAAAAGGCTATTGACCAGTGGTCTTTCTGCCTTGTTTTATCCAGTCACATGACGTCAGTCGAAAATTCGTGGATGTATCAAATGATGAAATGAAATCGAATATGCTTGAGTTGAGGTTTTTAAATTTATGGTTTATACTAGGGTTTCTAAGAAGACAATATTAATAATATATAAAAAGCACCTAAACAAGATTGATTTCCAAAATTTCTCACGTCGCAAGGTCATTTTGGGATTCGAGTTTGCCAAGGGTGATCAAATCACTGACCAGAGCACCTAGGCCTCACTAGGCCTGTTGTGCCCTCATTTTGGGATTATGATAATCAATCTGATGGCTTTCCTAAATGTATGTACTATGGAAATGTTCTAATTCTGGTGATGAGTGTGTGAACCTATTTGCGGAATACTTTTCTAGCGTAATGTAACACATCTACCATCCATTCAATAGACAGATAGATGTCACAGGCATTTTTAATGCCATGACTCTGTTATCTGACTCATGTAATTCTGTCCTGACGGTATACCTGCGTTTTTTTTCATAAAAAGATGTATCTACTCCTTGTGCACACCATTAACTATAGTTTTTAATGCTTTAAATTAATGTGAATTTCTATCTATCTGGAAACAGATGTAGATATAACATTAATAACTATAGATGTGTAGCAATACAGTCCGTCATTCCTAAAATATTTGATAAAATAATTATCAATTAATATTTTCACATTGACTATGGAGGCTTCTACTTCGTTATACATTTTAATCACAAATTAAACACAATAATTACTTTGTTTTGTATAACAGTTATTTATTTATATGGTGTAATAATATTTTATTGTAAGAATGTTATCTGTGATGAGCAACATGGTGTTTGTTATGGCAGGTCTACTGTATCTAATTTATTACTATATCACTGACTTTTCAAAGGCCTTTGATCGCGTTTCTCACTCTATGTTGATTAGTAATTTGCAGAAAATGGACTTCGGTATTGCTATAACCAAATGGATCAGGAGTTATCTAGCTGATAAGATGCAATTTGTGAAAATTAACTATATTTCAATCGGAATCAATGTTACATCAGGGGTTCCACAAGGTTCTCATTGAGATTTTATTTTTATTGTTCATAAACGATCTCAACATATACATTAAACAGTATAGATTTCTATTATTCGCTGATGATCTTTAAATATTTCGTTCAATAAAAAGCAGCAGTGACATCACTTATTTACAAGATTACTTAAACAATATTTATAAATAGTGCTGTGTTAATGAACTTTATCTTAATGAAAGCAAATGTTCATCTATATCTTTCGGAAGAGGCCGGATTAGCGACAAATACTATGAAATCCTCAGTAACTAATATTAAAGATCTTAGTGTTATTTTTGATAGCTCCCTCACATTTTCTAAACACATGGATACAATATGTTGCAAATCACTGCAAACGCTGGGATTTATTAATCGCCTTGCGAAACATTTCTCAAATATCACGCAGAAACTTTTATTCATTTCTCTAGTGCGTTCTCAATTGGAGTATGCCTCTAGTATTTGGTCACCGGTATACACAAATCATATTTATCAGTTAGAGCGTGTTCAAAACAAATTCCTACTGTATATATCGCTTAGGCATGGAATTGGCAGAGTAGATTACAGTCGTAGTTATATGATATCGACACTCAATTTGGAGTCTCTTCGCGACCTACGTTGCTACGTTGATTTATGTGTTCTATTCAAAATCGTCAATGGATTGATGGATTGCAGTGAGTTACTTGCTAGATTAAATTTTATTATTCCGTCGATAAATAGAAACAATGTAATATTCCGTGAAAGATTCTATAGGAGCAATTATAGACGGAATAATCCACTAAATCGCATAATGAGAATGGGTAATCTTATTTGTTCCTCGCCAAATTTAATTATATTCGGTACACCTTATTTAGTTTTTAAGCGTAATTTAAAATTGATTAACTTATCAATTTTATATTATCACTGAAATATTAGCTTTGGTTTTTGTAATTTTATAATTATGATTTTATGATTTTATTGTTTTAAATGTTCAAAAAATATATTTGTCACATGTTCGCGCGCTTCTTTTTTTAAATAAGTATTTTAATTTTAATATGCTTGTATGTAATTTCTTTTGTAAATTGGTTAATTCGTCCAATAAATGTATTATGATTATTATTATTATTATTAATGATATAAAAAATACGTTGAGCAGCTAGTTTACTACCAATATTGATCAGCAATAAAAATAACACAGAGGTAACGATGAATTAAATCAAATTTTACCCAAAACTCAAGAATTTAAGTAATGTTCAATTAATTCAGATGAAACAAAAGTTTTAGAAAAAGGCCTAAAATACTGTCCATATATCAACAAAAATTAAGTATTAGAATCAGTAGGCATTAGTGTTGAAATAATTTATAATAAAATAGTAAAAACAAACTCAAACGTTTAATTAACCTTCTAATTACCATAGAGGTAAGTTATGAATCTTCACTTTTAACCAACTTTAACTTGGTTCACGCAAAGTTACAAATTCTATAAACAGCTATATTCACTTTTTTGTGTTTAGAAATATCGAAGCGTCTAAAAAATTATCACTTACTTATTCATTTAATGCCACTCAGCTTCAACTGAAAGAATTTTTTGTTCAAATAGAATTTATAGATTTGAAGTGAAATAAAATATTTATTTAAAACATTGAAAGTTTAACTTTTCCATATACATACTGCATATCCTTACGTATGTAAGAAAAAACTTATCAAAATTTGAATATGTGTCTGATATTTATAATTACAATACACGAATTTGTAACGGCCTCAACTATTACGGTTTTTAATTATTGTAAATAATTCACTTCCGGAATATATGTGAAAGCTGAATGTTAAACATATAAAAAATATGTAAATATGTAATAAAATTTACTATAAATAAGTTTATTATTATTAATCACATTAACTAGATGAATGTGTAATTTAATGAATGTAAATAGTTTAGTAAATATTTTAGCAGAATAAAAAAAGTTCAATTTAACTAACTTTATATATTATTTATATTTATCAATATTTGATTAAAACACAACTAATGTATGTGGATAAATATTAAATATTTACATTTTAATTCGATATGCGAATTATAAATATTTAATTATTGATTATATCCTCGTCATCTAAATTAGTTATTAATTCTAGCATAATATCGATTTTATTAAAATTACTCATCTTTTATATAAAATTAAATTTTGCACACTTCGATTTGTATTAAATAATGTAGATGCATTGATTATATGATCAATATATTACTTTTATATTTTTCATTAATGGTAGTATACTTTTTTGCAAAATATTAAACCTTCCATGTATTCAAAAATTTTGATAGCCTTACCTGATTTAAATCTCTTTACGGTATAAACCAAATCATGGAACTTGATGTCAACACTAGCACTTTTACTCTTAACATAATCAATTTCCATGATTCCCGCCGTCGTTAATCGCGAACGAAACAAAAATGAAAGTCTGTGTTTACGTATATATAGCACGGAGGCGCGTGTTATACTGACCGGCACATCGATCCAAAATAAACTTATACCTACACAAATAACCTTCGATATTCAAGCTAAAGGTTGTGGTAGTTAGCAATTTGCAGGATCAATTATTTAACAATTATGGGGAATAATTACATATTTTATAATGACTACTCTGTATACTTGTTTTCAGCGGAAATATAGGTTCTAATGCCCCTACGATATTTTTGCATGTATTGTATATAGGTAACATTGAAATATCGTGTTTTTCTTATCTTTTTTAATATATACTAACTATTTTATAGTATAAAAATTACAACACCTAAAATTTATTAAAACTTATTAGAATACAAGCAATCTGTGTCAAATATCTTGGTTTCATGGTGTCAAATATTTTTACATCAATTTCGTTGATAAGTTCCATATGGATTTTGCCATGGTACTCTAAAAATGTTTACAAAGCAAACACATGTTCGTTATTACATCTAACTCTATTACAATTACTGCACGTGTGTGAATTCACACAGTAAACCTATTTTGTTTATTAAATTCGTAATTGATAAGCAAAATTTTATCAAATAATTTGGACTGATAATTTACAAGTCTTAAAAATGGTTAACATTGTCTGCTTATCTATTCACGAGAATCTTATCAGTATTAATTAGTGGTATAATTAAAACATTAATTATTAATGTAAATACATATTATTCCATGACTAAATGCCAAAATTATATTAACTTTACTTATATAGTTAATTCTTCTAAATTTGATAAAATAGAAACTATAAAGATCTAGAAGTGGAATTTGATTATAAACTCGCGTATTTAACATAGATTTAATTTTAAAAAATGTGTTTATATACGGTAGATTGGACGAAAGCTCGTCTGTGGATTCCGGGGTAACCGGAAAACATAGACTTGGTAAAAAGGCGGTTGGCGGCACAAAACTCCGTAATGACACCTCGGGGGAGGTCCCAATGAAGGCAAATTGGCCGTAAGCCAATAGTTCGCCATCTCCATCCCAGAGGTGTCTTCACAGCCGTAAAGGTGATACAGTGTAACCTGCATCACTGTAGGGTGGCCATGGCAACCCTTTGCCACCATCTCGACACGATGCAGGGCACAATAGCAGTCATCCAAGAACCATGAATTGTTAAGTCCAGGGTTTGTGGATTTGGTAAGTTAAATGGGAATATATTCACATATTCCACAAATAGTAAGCCTAGATCATGTATTTACATACTTAAGCACATAACATCCTATCTTATGCCACAGCTTTCCACCAGTGACTTCACAGTAGTCAGCAAGAGATGGCAACAAAGACACCATCCTGGCGTCAGTTTACCTCCCTCACGACGCCCCTTCACTAACCAGGGGGCTGGAGAAACTCGTGCTACACTGTGAGATGGGAAATCTACACCTCGTCATTGGCTGCGACGCTAACTCACATTATATCATGTGGGGCAGCATGGACACCAACAACAGTGGTGAGTCACTACACAAATTTATTATCTGTAACAATTTAGAAATACTAAACCAAGGCTGTAAACCCACATTCCTGACAACTCGGAGCCAAACTGTAATAGACATTACATTGGCGACTAGCGGTATCTCAAACAAAATCGACGACTGGCATGTATCAACGTCGGTCTCAATGTCGGACCATAGGTGGATCAAATATACACTAACACATACAACCGGTAAGAAAATACGTTACCTTACTTAATACAGTGAAAGACATTGAACCATATGTAAATCAAACACTTCACTATAAAAGCATACAGGAATCCTGCCCTGTGAGAAAGGTGGAAAACTCCGGGAACACCCTGGTAGTGCGGAAAACTCGACCATCTCAGAAGAGCTGCGAGAAAATCCTTTAATAAAGCGAAGAAAACGAAACATCAGTGGGACTGGATGGTCTATAAAATCCAACACGACTACAAAATACTAATAAGACAAAGACAAAGAGCAGCCTGGAGGTCTTTTTGTGAGGAGATTGAAACCACCTCAGTAGCTGCAAGGCTCAAAAAGATCCTCTCCAAGGATCCCTCACGACAAATAGGTTACCTAAAACGAGAGGATGAAACTTATTCTTCTAACCTCTCAGAAGCAGCTGAAATTGTCTTTAACACCCATTTCCCAAGATATATGTACACCGACGAAGGCTGGTTAGAATCCATACCCTCAAACCCCTCCAAGGAGGATTGGGAGGCGGCAGACTACCCCACGGAAGGGGCACGTATAACCTGGGAAATCAAAAGCTTCTCACCATTTAAAGCGTCAGGCCTGGACGATATATTCCCAGCCCTCGATATATTCTCAGCCCACCTAGCCAAAATCTTCAGGCCATGTATTGCGTTCAGATACATCGCTGTAGCACGGAGAGAAGTAAAAGTTATTTTCATACCGAAACCTGGTCGTATAGATTATACACTAGCCAAACCGATTAGTCTAACGTCATTTCTCCTGAAAGTGTTAGAAACATTGTGCGAAAGATTAATTCGCGAGACGGCTTTGATTACGAATCCGATTCACGCTAACCAGCATGCATACACTCAGGGGAGATCAACGGCGTCGGCTCTGCACACTGTTGTAGACCGAAATATCTCTGGGCAACAAAATGTCCACCCTGGGCGTTTTTATTGATATAGAAGGTGCATTTGATAAGACAACCTTCAGAAAAATAGAAAATGCCCTCTCCACGCATGATGTGAACCCCACAGTTAGTGGGTGGATCAAAAGGATGCTGGAGAACAGGGCAGTAACAGTAAATGTAGGAAATACCACTGTCAGAAAGATAGTTGCTAAAGGCTGCCCACAGAGTGGAGTACTTTCACCACTCTTGTCGAACATAGTTGTTGACAGCCTACTGCGACGACTTAACGATAATGGCTTTCACGCCATGGGATATGCAGATGACTTAACCATCCTGCTAACAGACAGATTAGAGACGGTGATATGCAGCTTGATGCAGGAAGATGCAGTAGGGCAGCAATACTAGCAGTGAGTGGTCACCTCAAGACTAGTAAAAGAATGTCACAACACCCTGAAACAAGCAGCATAATCAAACAGTATTGAGCTGCGCTGGGTCAAGGGACACAATAATGAAGAAGACAACAGCAAGGCAGACGAGCTTGATCGGCTCTCAGTGATACCACGGACGGTCCCCCGATCGGGGTCACTGTCAGCTAAAGAAACACTTGTTTACTAAGGGTCTCGTGGAAACCTCCATATCTAGATCATATGAAGAAGAGGACGAGACAGTGGAACATGTGTTAACCGTCTGCCCAGCTCTCGCCCACCTTAGAGAGTCCATGCTAGGGAAGCTCTGGTCGAACATGTCCAACATTAGGGATACCCCTCCAAGCGTTGTGCTGTCGTTTGCTCGTCACCTTGGGTGGTTAAATGAGTGATAGAACAACGAAGGGCTGTCCCAGCCAGGGGAGCACAACGGGCCTAGTGAGGCCAGAGGCCAAGGTGCTCTGATCAATGATTTGATCACCCTTGGCTCGATCCAGATCCAAATGGTAGATTGGGAAAAACTGCTATTTATGGTAGTTCGATGCCATCTAGAGTATGCATCATTAATACATATAAAAGTTATAGCTAAGCTCAAATATAGTTAGGATATTTTTAGTTTAGACAGTTGACAGTTGGTTTATTCGCTAACCTTATAACCCACGCCATTTTAACAGGTTATGAGTGTGCTACTTTGAGTGAATAAACTCGAATAAAAACGTCTTCACTCCCAGTAACAAGTGTACTGAAGCTTAAGGGACGTGAAAAGAATGATGTTGTTTCGGCCTTTGCGGCTAAGAAGTACTTGATTCTGGAAAGACTGAAATAGTACATTCAAACGAAGCTAAGTATAACCGACAAATCCTGGTGGATGAAAGGGCGCAAACAATATATACTCACGTAAAGGATGCAGCAATTACAAAATCGTTATGGACTAAATTCAAATCCATGTATGACAATTCGGGCTTTTGGCAGAAGTTTAGTTTGTTGCGAACCTTCATATCGAAGAGGTTGGAAACATGAGATTCGATAGAGGAATAGGTAAACCATATCATCGAAACAAGTCAGAAGCTTAGTGGTACAGGCTTCAAGATAGATGATGTGTAGATAGGATCTTTGTTATTAGCTGGATTATCAGAGAAATTTATGCCAATTATAATGGCGATTAAACATAGTGGCATAGATATTACAACGGATGCCTTTTTAATGAGGACATCGGTAAGACAGGAAGTGCTTTTATGTTAAAAATCGGTCGGTAAGTGGCATACGTTAAGTGTTACAAGTGTAAAAAGCCGGGACATTTTAAAAAGAATTTCCCATTAAATAAGGAAAAGAATAAAGTGGATGCATTTAGTGTTGTGTTTTTACAGGCAATTACGGACCAAATGACTTTTACCTAGATTCCGGTGCAAGTGTGCATATACTCGTTAACGAAGACCATTTTACAAGCATGTCAAGATGGGTGTGTTTGTTGCAAATAGTGCAAGCCTACAGTTGATAAAGTCGGGAATGCGTTATTTAAAACCGCAGTAGGTAAAAAATTGAAATAACAATAAAAAATGGTTTCTGTCCCAGTCATGTCAACAAATTTACTGTTATTGAGTCGATTAATGGCAAAAAACTTAATTTTTAATAATAATAGCTGTCAAATTTGCAATAAACGTAGTGAAATGATTGCCATTGCTGATTTAGTTGGTTAAGTCTACAAAATTAGACTGTTTCCGGAATCAACAGGCGAATGTTAAAAGCAGTGAAATCAGACGAAAAATGGCAACGAAGACTTGGACATTTGAAAAATGTGGACTTAAATTAATGTGTTCAACTCAGAAGAAAATTTGATTATTTAATTGTAAGGTGTGCTGTGAAGGAATACAGTCTCTACTACCCTTTAACCACCGAGGCACCGGAACCGAATGGTTTGACTGAGAGGCTAAACCGAAGCATCGTAGAAAAGGCAAAGTGTAGATGCAGAATTTGACAAAATACTCTGGGCAGAAGCAGCGAATACTGCTGTATACGTCAAAAATCTATGTACGTTATAGAGTTTAGGCGACAAAATACCTTTCGAGATATGGATAGGCAGAAAACCAGATGTAAGTCACATCAGAATATTTGGTAGTGTAGCCATGGTTCATGTCAAGGAAAAGTTTCTTAAATGGGACAAGAAATCTTAAAGATTAATTGTGGGTTATGGCGACCACATCAAGGGTTACAAGAGTTTATAATCCTGAAAAAGATTCTATAAGTACAAGCCAAGATATTATAGTGTTTGAAAAAGAAAATTTTTAATCAAAAATGAAAAAACAATTTTTCAGTGGAAATGAGGTTAACAAACAAATAAAAGTTTCAGTGGGAGTTGAGGATCTCAGAAGAAAACATAAATGTTAACACTACAGATCAAGCGCGCCAGAGTGGTGATTGCATTACTTCAGAAGAATATGTTCCAAAAATTCAATGGATGTTAGAGAAGTTAAAAGACCACGTAGAGAAAGGAAACTAAAAGATTTTCCAGATTAGGTTACATATCGGTGCAGTGAGCAAAGTATTTTAGGAGAAGTCGTGTCCTGACAAAGAGCAGTGGAGACAGGCTATGGAAGCAGCAATTTCAGCCTTTAAAGAGAATAAAACTTCCGAGCTTTTTTGCAACTGCACCAAAACATGGATCAGTAGTACCATGCAAATGAGTGTTTAAACGAAAACTTGATAGTGAAGGTAATGTGCGCTATAGAGTTAGGTAAGTGTTAAAATGTTGTTTTCAAAAAAATATTAAATATGTTTCTCCTGTCGTTCGTTTTCAACGTTAAGATTGCTAATGGCTTTATCTGTGAAATTAAAGTTGAATATTAGTCATCTAGATATTAAAACTGGTTTAAATGGCACTTTAGAAGAGGAAGTGTACATGTCAATTCCTGAAGGTGTAAACATGTCAAAAATGGTGTATTGTAGTTAAATATACGGTTTGAAGTAGTCGTCGAGAGTTTGGTACCAAGAAGTTGAGCTAGTATAGTTTTGGTTATCTTAAAATAGTAAAAATTTCCAAATGTTCGTGAAGTTGTAGCAAATTAAGAAATAAATCTTCAATATATGCCTACAAACGAAATTGTAGCTGATATATTGACTAAACCGCTGGGTGTACCAAAGCATGGAACATCAAAAATTCGTCGCTCAAGTTTTATGAAAATTTCAGATAACACGCAGATAATCCACACTAAGAAATAATTAAAATTTCAACAAAAAATCATGGTAACTTTTTCTTTAATTTCAATAATGAATTGCTTCACCACGATTTCTGGAGCACTTATCTACTTACCTAGGCATAATAGAAATCAAATTGTCAATATCAACCTGAGGGATTGCATCTCAAGCTATTACACAGGTAATAGGTCTGGAGAACGAGAAGGCCATGGAAGTAAATCAACATTAGCTAATTCCAGAAATTCCATAGTAGCCCTAACTGTATGCGGCTTTGCATTATCCTGTTAGAAAATGGGGGTTTCCAACCTTCTTAGATAGGGCTCTAATTTTGGTTCTAAAAAAGTGTTAGTGTAGCGATTTGCGTTTAATATTCCTGAAACGAACACAAGAGGAGACTTACTTCCATAACCATTACTCCGCGTGTAAGAGCTGTATGGCGTTTCACTGCAAAGTGTAAATTTCCTCGCTCTCCTCGGCAACGTCTAACCATTTTACGACCATCCTAGGCAAACAAATAAATCTCGATTCATTCGCTAAAGATAACCGGCCTCTATTTATCGACCCATTGTAGTCTCTCACTGTACCATACCTCTTATGATGAGGAGTTAAGGGCAAATAAAGAAAAGGACGGTACGACTTGAAACCAAATGATCGAATTCTCCGGTAAACTGATCGAATGGAGATTCCTTGGTTAATTAAACCTCTCTAGATGTCTCAAATGGCTCTTGTTATTGAAAATCTATCCCGGACAACGACGTAATCTCCGCTATTGTTTCTGTCCCTCGGTCCATCTACACCAACATCGAGATATTGTAGTGGAAGTGTTAAAAAGCTAAGCTCAGATGAAGTTAGGATATTTTTAGTTTAGGTAGTTGGCAGAGTTGATACAATGTGTTTGAAAGGTTATACAAAATAATGTAGTTCTATTCTGATACTCAAGGAGATAGCACACGTTTATTAAACTGTTAACCTACGTCATTTTAACATGGAATACAAGAAAGAAAGATGTTCAGGTTGAGTATTCATATAAGGAAAAGTCTAAACTTAGCAACGTTGAAAAAGCATAGAATCATGGCTGATTTGGATATTTCAAAGCGACTATTAAATATAGCCCTAGATTTACCAATTATCCGGAAGTAATTATCTATTCATGTTCGTCAGAGGTAAACTCGTTGAACCAAGAGTTTTCACCTAAAAACCTATCGGATAGCTGTTGACACCTATAAGTTACTGACAAGCCTGATGAATTCTGCAAACTCATTCTGTAACAACTCGTCGTTTGATTTATTTAGAGAAACGTACTCTAATTTTAAAACAAAGTTGAATTTAACTCTTAATAATATTTACAATTAGTTATTTTTACATGTACCACAACAGTACGTTCGAATATAGTAAAATACTAAGTGAATGTGAATAATAATAATAATTAGTATTATTATTTTCTGCGAACGGAACGAACTAAAGGATTTTAATACATTTTATTATAATAATAATTATTATTTCAAGAAATATCGATATTAGCACACAAATGAATTTATGTGCTTATCATAAAAATGAATAGATAAGAGTTGTGTAAAAATATTAGCACATGTATAAACATCTTTTCTGGTTTCATCATTATAAAATATTTCATCAAGAATGCTCGTATAAACACGATTTGTGGCTATTACAAAATCCTAAAACGTTTAGGATTTAATCAAATATTGATAATAGAAGCAATATTACTATTACATTAATTAAGTATTAAATGACGTACACGATCATTTCTAAGCTCTCTTTAGAGAAGGATTGTGGAATTGCTGGTATCGAAACCAATATAATGTTATATTAGCAGCCTATCGATCTCTTAGTGGTGACTTCAATACTTTTTTGCAGACTCTATCTTGCGTGTTAGACACAATTAATCTTAACAACAAATATGTGTTTTTGGTGGCATTTCTTAAATAAAAAACGAATTTTTACGATTCTAGCGCCATCTGTGTCGAATTTGAAAAAATTTGCTAGATTAAATATGCATAATTTTTCACACTCTTTCCGAATCTTCAATAAAAATTAGGGGTTTGCATTTCAGATTTTCAAGTTTGCCAGAACTAAGAGAACTGAGGAATACAGACGTGCTATTGAGTCGCGTAAGCTAAAATCAAACAATACGTATATTAAGAACCAGAACTATAAGCCAAATGCTGTGTGGTCTATTATCAAAGCCAAAAGGACATCTATTGCTAACAAAACAATCACAAGTATTACTGCAAGTTAATTTTTCACATACTGAATAGAAATACCTTACATTTCCGCATCCAAAATCGTTGAGAATTTTGTTGCATAACACTTTTCCGCATGGATACACTTTTCCGCAAAACTTTTATTTGCTATTAATCATTGTCAATGTCAATTATATACATTGAGTAATATATACAACACACGTACGATCACGCGTAACATTTCCACGCTTCTTGTATAAATAACTATTAACATACAGGGTGAGTTTTTTTCGATGTTCTCTATGGGGATCTCGGAAACTATAAGAGATAGAGAAACGGTTAAATGGAGAAAGAAGTGTAGATTTACGAGACGAATAAAATTCCACTTTCAAAGTTTTCAAAAAAGTCAAGGGTAACTAGATATTTTGAAAAAAGTAAAAAGTGTCAATTTTTTCAAATCAATATATCTCGGTTATTATAACAGATAGAAAAAAACTGTAAAGAACAAAGTTTTAGATAATTTTATGCAGATTAATGAAAAATAATCAGAAAATTTTTACTTACATTTTTTTTAAATGGAAACCATAGTTGGCTGTGACCTCATTCAAAAGGTAATTTTTTTCTCTTTAATCTAATATGGCATACGACATAGTTATTTCTAAAAATGAGTGAGTTATAGTCATTTTAAATTTTATTATAAATAAAAAATGGGTAGCCATGAAAAAGATAAAAGTAAAACAATTGCAGTTGTTTATAATATTAGCAATATTGGAATTATTAGTTTTACAGAGATAAATCAAAATGAAACAACTGCATAAAGTAATTCTGTAATTATCAATATATCAATGGGAGAGAAATTTTAATATTAAAAAAATATGGTCAAAGAGTCCACTATTAATACTATTATGACATAAATTATATCTTTTTAAAATTGAATTTATCGCTTTTTGACTATTCTCATGTAAATTGAATTAAATGTTTCAATAACAACTAGTTTACGATCCTCCACAGATTGATATGATTTTTCATATACTTTGTTTTTTACATAACCCCACAGAAAAAATTCTAAAACGCGCAGATCGGAAGATCTAGGTGGCCCTAGGATTGGTTTATTTCTTCCCACTTATGAGTTAGGAAAAGCATCATTTAAATAATTTATAAAGCCAACATGTTATTAGGTAGAGCACCGTCATATTGGAACCATTTTAATCTTGCTTGTAATGATAAATTTAAACAATCGAGCGTATCTTCAAATGTTTTCTGAAGAAAATGAAAGTAATCAGTTTCACTTAGTGAGATTTCAAAAATATATGGACCGAGAATTATTAATCCAAACACACCATTGATTAAACCCAAATTTAATTTGTAGTTTTCTCTGTGAAACTTCTTGTAGATTCTCTTAAGTTCATCTATGTTCATTGTGGCGATTAAAAATACCACAATTAGTGAATCGCGATTCATCTGTTCATAATATTTTTGTAAGAAACGTATTATCCTCTTGACAAATGGGTTTATACCACATACAGAAGGTCATTTAATAATTACAAGATTTTATTCTTATGCTGGTTTTTCAGTTTTATTTAACTTTGTAGAACTAATAATTGCAATATTGCTATTATTATAAACAACTGCAATTGTTTTACTTTCATCTTTTTCATGGCTACCCATTTTTTATTTATAATAAAATTTAAAATGACTATAACTCACTTATTTTTAGAAATATTTATGTCGTATGTCATATTGGATTGAAGAGAAAAAAAATACCTTTTGAATGAGGCCATAGCCAACTATGGTTTCCATTTAAAAAAATGTAAGTTTGCATCATATCTCGGAAAATAATGGCGATAAAAATTTTCTGATTCTTTTTTATTAATCTACATAAAATTATCTAATACTTTGTACTTTACAGATTTTTTCTATCTGTTAAAATAACCGAGATATATTGATTTGAAAAAATTGACACTTTTTACTTTTTTCAAAATATCTAGTTACCCTTGACTTTTTTGAAAACTTTGAAATTGGAATTTTATTCGTCTCGTAAATCTACACTTCTTTCCCCATTTAACCGTTTCTTTATCTCTTATAGTTTCCGAAATCCCCATAGAGAACATCGAAAAAAACTCACCCTGTATATTTATCCGACGTATTACACTAAACCCTAAAAAATGCTTTAAATTTATTGAAGTCTCTACAAGCAACACTAGTAAAAGAAGAGATATCTATGGTCCTTGCCCTGACATTATAAAAGCGGTACTAAACACCATTATAACATCTTTAACAAAACTCTTTAGTATGTGCATCCGAAATAATATTTTTCCAGAGGCACTGAAGAGAGCTTATTCCGATAATTAAAAAAGGCAAATGTGATGATCCGGATAATTATCGCCCTATCTCTTCTGCCCATAATAAGTATAATACTGGAAAATATTCTAAAGATGCAGTTAATTGAATAGTTCGTAGAGTATAAGTTTCTAAGTAACAAACAGATCAGTTTCAGGAAAATACGCTCTAGAATAGATGCAGTATTATCGCTTACAGCGTTAATTACATACTCTTTTGAAGAAAGCTCAGTATCAAAATCTAGTTTTCTTGATCTGTCAAAAGCGTTTGGCTGCATTTCCCATGAATTTTTTTTAAGAAAACTGTGTTTCTATAACTTACACCCTGACAGCAGCGGCCTACTAATGCCATATCTTTCTCGGAGAACTCAACGCGTACTGACAGGTGAGAGTATTTCCGACGTTACCTCAGCGCATCTATTGATTTTGATCTATGTAAACGATCTACCGCACTCGGTTCCAAATGCGGAAGTTATTTTATAGGAAGACAACTGGAAACATTACAAGATATATGACGACTTTCTTACGGGAGTTCTCATTCTGGCGCCATTCAAAGTTCCAGACGATGTCACTAAAAAACACGCCGCTTTGTTGGAACTGAAAGATGAAATTTTAAAAAAGCAAAGTAAAGAATTTGACGATCTGGATGCTCTAAAATCTCAGAAGCTTTATATGATATAGAAACACATGCTAAATCTTCTCGGCAGTAATAGCAAAATTGTCAATCTGATTTTTAGGCATGAGATTGAGCGATACAAAGCTCTAATGTGGGAGACGGTAGTATGATCCATTAGACATCAAGCAGAATTGAAAATCAAGGAATTTGACACCTGTATAAAATGATGTGGAACCGTAGCCAAGCACCGATCGAAATAGAGAAATGTAATTTCGAGGAAAAGGCAATGTACATCAAGAAATCTCTAAATAACCTTAATAAAGTGTACAAGGTTTTATCAAAATAGAAAACGTGTGATTCTGTTGTAGTAACTGTTTCCAAAAAAAAAAATACCACCTTAACTAGCTAATCGACAAATCTGGCTACAGTGGAAAAATTACATAGATTCACTTAAAATTGCCTCTAGCTGGTTCGTTAGCAACCAATTAAAGTTAAACACCTGCAAAACTGCTTTCCTCATGTTTTCTCTTGGGAATGGAGCGAGACAAAGTGAATCTACGGCATTTTTAGGAATCCACGTTGACTCGCACAGCGACAACACACAGCGACGATCTTTCCTGTAAATTATTTTCAAATATCTTCCTAATTTGAGGCCTATCAAAGTTATTCTTAAAAGAGGTGCTAATAATAGCATATTTCTCGCTATATTAGAGCCAAATTTCGTACGGTTTACTGGTATAAGAACACTGCTACGAGACATCGTATTTTCGGACTGTAGCATAAAGTCGTCTGAATAATGTCTGGTTTTGGATAAACCGAAAATTGTTAAGATTGTAATTCAAAAATTACAGGTACCAGCGCTACCGTACCAAATATCCTGGACTCTTTCCTAATTTAAAAAAAATGGTGATGTGGCCATCATAGTACTTTTCCTATATTTTACTCGAAAAACAATTATTTGTAATATAAATTTCATGTAACTCCTGTAGTTTATTAGCAATTAGCAAAAAATGTCAAAATTTTCATTTTTTTTAAAACAATTAACTAAACATGAAAGAGCTAATTTTCAATTTTTTTACAAGCTCATATATCATTATTAATTGAGATGAAAAATCAAGTCAATCCGGTCTTTATTATTAACTAAGATATAAGTGAATCCTATATTTTTTTAAATAATTAATCGACAGTTTTACACACTTTTACTGATCGTATTAAACTGCAGCTCTACCAAAATTAAAATTTGCTCATTGTGTGATTCTTCAAAACAACAAGAATCAATTTCTGGATGAATGGATGAGGCTTTAAAACTCCGAGAAAAATTTCATTTTTCGTCTTCAACTACGCTACGCTAGTAAGATCCGAAGTCAAAGATCAAACCTTGGTTGGTGTTGATAGAGAAATAATAATTAATCAATAATTGTTTTATTTTGTTACATTTACTTCAAAGAAAATTTAGAGAAAAAAAAATAGTAGTAACGTAAAAGATAATAGGAGACATTCAGAAGAACAGTATATAAGGAAAGAGTGCTGCTAAACAAACATAGAAAATAAACAAGTAAACAAGGACTGAATGACTCAAGAAAGAAAGTTGAAGGCAAAAGGTTTAATGGAAATGCATGCAAACTGAAAGATTGAATACAAAGAAAATGCTAAAGAAGAGAGTTTGGAAAAACTGGAATGAGAAACATATGGTAGGTAGAGAAAATAATAAATAACAAAAAAACAATAAGTAAGTAGATACTGGAGTTACTTCAAATTACAAAAAAGAAGAAGACGAAGGAAATTGTGAAAATTTCAGAGGTAATACAATAATAATAAGTACAGCATGCAATATATTAACAATAATTTTGGAAAAAACTAAGACCTTACAAGTTAGAACCAACAATAGAAGACAATAAGTGATGATTCAGAAGAAAAAAAATACGTAAGGTTAGGCATTCATAACAAGACAAACAAGCGAGAAAGTAATAAATAAAAATAGAGAAACAAACATATGTTTTCTAAATTTATAAAAAGCATTCGATAAGATAAAAAGAGAACATGTATGAAAAAACTATAAGAAAAATCAATGACAAATCTGCTAAAATCCATGTATAGTGAGAACAAAAATATAGTAAAAATGAACAATGAAGGATTAAATACATTTAATAGTCAGAGTTACTATTTGCATATGACATTTCGATAATGGAAGAAACAAATAATATGGAAATATAAAGTAATGAATTGTCTAAAATCAACATATATAATCAAAATATATTTTGAGGTAACCATGATAATTGCACATGAAATAAACAGAATGAAATAATTATAATTTAACATAAGATTTATAACATCTTATATGAACTAAAGAATAAGAACTGAATTACAACTCATCAAATAAAATTTCTCTCAAATAACAAGTTCCACTACAATTTTGTCGAGCTCAATTAAATTAACAAATTGACTAAAAAATTCGTATCGTTCTGAAGAAAAAATCATTTTTTGGTAGATAATTTAAAAATAGGAAAACATTTCTTAAATCTACAACAATTAATCTTACTAAGACTACAAAACAAACCACTTATTGAAACTACTACTTCTCTGGCTAATATCTCGACAGTAGTTGTTTAATAAGTGATCTGTTTTGTAGTCTTAGTAAGACTCATTTTTGTAGATTTACGAAATGTTTTCGTATTTTTAAATGATTAGTTAATTTTTTACAACGATGTAAAGGACTTTAATACATTTTATTTTTCAATTTTTATTATTCAACATAGTTGCCTTTGAGAGCAATACATCAATTTTTCGATACCATTCTTGCAGTATGATTTTCTTTTGTGATTACTTCTTCACTGTTTTTGAAGTTTACAAAGAGGAAATAGAGAGCCAAATCTGGAGAATCAGTGAATTGGGAAGCAATTCGTAGCCATAATTGTGACAAGGCGCATTGTCTTGGTAAAACAACTTTTTTTTTCTTCAAACCTGGTCGTTTTGTCGCGATCTTTCAAACGCTCCAACAATGCTATATAATAGTAGTTGTTGGTTTATTTTTCCCTTTTCAAGATACTCAATGAAAAATATACCACGCCCATCACAAAATACAGACTCCATAACCTTGCTAGCCGACTGTGTTTTTCGTTGCTTTCTGATTTGTCACGTGCAGTCTACTTAGCTTACTGCTCAATTATTTATGCACAATATGTCCAACACGTTCCTTTGCTATTTTCAGAGTCGCGACTTTACTTTGTCATTCAAAATTATTTTGTGGATTTTTTTATGTTTTCGTCTGTAGCAGCCTTTTTTGGACGCCCACTCGGCTCGTCAACTTCGATGCTCATGTTGCATGCACTGAATTTAGCAAACCACTTACGAATGGTTGCTTCCGCTGGAACAGAGTCCAGATAACACTTATCGAGCCAAGTTTTTGTTCCAGCACTATTTTCTCCCATTAAAGAAAACAGTGTTTCATTAACGCACAAAATTCCTTTTATACATATTTTCTTCCAATAACAAAAGTTCCTTTAATCAAAATGCTATAGCTCACGAACCAGTTGTTCTTTTGCTGTCAAATTTTGACACTTATCGTTTGAAAGTTAGTTTACATTGATTATTTCGTTCGAAATAATCACGAGTAATACAACAAGTGTATAATGATTGTCGAAACACAAATTCATTCGATTTTGAGAAATAAATTATGTTGCTTGGAAACCACACAATGGAATGAATTTGTATTTCGACAATCATTATACACTTGGATTGATGAGGCCTTTACTTGGTGAAATTCCATTATATAGGTGATAAATAAAACACTTGGGTTTTGAGAATTTACACAATTTAATGTCGATGCACTGTGACAATTGTTTATCATCTGCCTGATGAAGCCACTGTGTGGCGAAACAATTGTCGCAGTGCATCGACATTAAATTGTGTAAATTCTCAAAACCCAAGTGTTTTATTTATCACCTACATTATACACTTGTAGTATTACTCGTGAAAATCATGTAGAAAAAAAATTGTGGCGCCTTCTTAGAAACGTTACGAATTTTTCTGTCGAACTGTTATATAACAATATAAGTACAACATAGTAGTCCTGCCAAAACCACTATTTAAATAGGATTCTGTACAATCTTAAGGTTTGCATCAGGATAACTTCTTTTTCGTTTATGGTTCATTAGAAAAATAAAATTAAATCTAAAAGCCAAGGCATATTACTGATGTGTGTGGTTATCTAACGAAAATACCTTCTGCCAGAGTGAGTGAGAGTGAAGTTCTCATTATAAAATTTGTTCAGAGATCAATTATATTCTATTTACCCTCGACCTAAAAATTTATTAAATAAACATATTATTACTAACTCTGCTGCTAAGACCTTGGGTTTTTTATGTGAATATATACATATTTTATAAACGTGAATGTCATTGAACTACTATACTTATATAGGTATTTTCTGGTATTCATTTTAAGCCGTTAGATAAAATTCATAGAAATTTCTTTAAATATCTATCTTACAGCATGGACGGAACCTATCCAGAACAAGGTTTGGATTTAAACCGATTATTAGAAAGCTATGCTTATGCTACCGTTACTTTTGGATATGAAATAACAGCTTGGTGCAAAATTTGTATGGAAAATTGTACATTGTACTGTAAAACAAGCTCAAGGTATGCTTGATTATGTTCCTGCGTTATAAGTTGCTTTGTTTAAAGTTTATTGAATTCTTATAATGTGAATTCAGAAGTAATAATTTAACTATACTAGTTTACACCTGAACCATAAGAGAAGTTTTGATTTACATACGAATTTTACTACTTCACTTCCTACCTAACGTTTCTAAAAATCCTAAATATCTCAATCTTAGTCATATAAGCGTTTGGGATACTTTAGAGGTGCGGTTTCATAGTATGAATCTATACTATAAAACCGATAAAGGCGCGCTGATTTGTTTAGATTAGAATAATGAGAGAAAAACAAGTATCTTTGCCAGCTAGCCGAACTGTTCTGATGTTTCGCACAAATGAATTCGATCATTCTTAAGGGGAGGTTTTAGATATTTAAGAGGTATATATGGGTTTCGGGGCTTAAAACATTTGGTTAACAAGGGTTGATTATGGGAATTATTAGCAAATTTAACGCTAAGACTTAATATATGCTGGAAAATGAGTGGGATTTGAGTACTTTTCAACAAAGGCTAATTTGAGGGATTGTGTAGTGGGGTGGCATGTTGTCGGAGTTTAATTAAGGTTCTTATTGCCAGGTATTGAATTACATAACTATTAGGTACCGTCACCTGACCTAAATCTCATTAACTGCAAAGTAACATAGTAGTAATAGTAGTGTTTTGGCTATCAACCAAGTGGCCCTTCCGCCATGTGTCAATTGTGTAATTGTGCGTGTATAAATGAGCTTGTTAAAGGATCGCTCCCGTCACTCTAAAGCACCATTCATTGTATTCCATTGGTGAATGGTACCGGTCACCCATCCAACTGCTGACCCAAACCAACGTTGCTACACTTTTGCAATCGGTAGTTCGGCCGCACGAATGTCAAAGTAATGTATTTTGTGTTGTTATCGTTTTTTAGACAGTTCACGAAATTATTATGTAAGGCAATCTTCCGATACGCGTTTCGCTATATCACATCCCGTCAGTGAAGCTATGCCCTTACCAAGTGGGACCAAGTGGATGGCCCGCACGAAAGCGAATCGATTTAAATTAAAAATTAATTTACGAAAATACCATTTGTGTATTTGTGTGTGTGTAAATGAGCTTGTTACTTTAAAGGATCGCCCCCGTCACTCTAAAGCACCATTAATTGTATCCCAATGGTGAATGGGTGACCGGTACCATTCACCATTGGGATACAATTAATGGTGCTTTAGAGTGACGGGGGCGATCCTTTAAAGTAACAAGCTCATTTACACACACACAAATACACAAATGACACATGGCGGAAGGACCACGTGGTCGATAGCCTAACACTACTACTACTACTACTACCATTTTATCGATGCATTTCATGTGAGTGTGTGTGTGTTCAAGTTTCATAGATATTTCTTGTTGTTCATAAGTTAACGATCTGAAATGCTGAGCCCTAGTTTTAATTTTGTTTTTTATTAATTGCAAATAGGATTTAAAGGAGAGTTTTTAATCAACTAGGATATCAAGGTATTTACAGGTGTAGGTAGGATAAATAATAGGATGATTGATTATGATCGTAGGGGATTGTGGTATGGTTTTGTGGTAAGGAATGAATAGCTGGTAAATCTTGATATTACGTAGTTGATGTTTAACGGTTTTATAGTTCATATTACGAATATTAAAAGCAAATATGATAGAAGCTTTGAGTAAGCAACGGAATTTAATGATGATGTGCACAACTTCACCATTATTAACTTCCGTTGCTTTAAACTTTAAGAATAAAAGGTCTAAAAATATGTAAATCAAATTCTCTAAGTCGGGAATGAGTTTAGTAAAATCATTAGTACTATTGGAAGAAAACCATGAGCGTTAACGTGCAGAATTGAAGAAATTTGGAAAGTTAAACACAGACAATGAAAAAAACTGTACGCCATTCGAAATTGTTATTGAAATGGACAATTTTTATTATACACCATTGCAAAGAAACATAGCCGAAACACTTGCTAGTAGTTAATCTCATCTAAAAACTTACTCGTGTAAGTGAATAATTTTATATTTTATTTTGCAATTATGCTCTAAGTGGGTATTTGCCATAATCCTGACAGTAATAATTGCTACCGACATTACTAATCTCTATCAGATAATTATTCATATCTATGTCAATTATATTTCATTTTGTCAATTTGCTTGAGAAGTTTTTAATTTATAAAAAAAATATTATTTTCAAATTGTAAAAAGTAATGCATTTGTGATACTCCATTTCTCTATTTACAGAAAACTGACACATGTTTCGGTCCTAATTGTTCATTGCTAGAGTTAAAACTTTATTACTTCTGCCAATTTGAAAATTTGGTTCCATCAAGAAAGTAGCAGAACAAGTTTCGGAAAAAAATTGTTTTACCTGCACAAAAGTAAGTTAAATATTGTGATCTTGATATTTTTCGAATTATAAATTGCGAAGAAAATATATGTTTTTTGCATGACGTTTTGTTCGTACGCTTATCATATGCAATTTATAACTTATTTAAACATTTTTATCTTCCTCATTACGATAGATTGTGTTATGGTTTGTAAAAAAACTATTTAATACTTGAAGGTTTTTACCATTTACCTCTAACTTCACGCAGTTGAAAGGTTAAATACCATTTAATTTAATTTTTAATTAGACTAGTTAATCGGCCAACGGTCATCAAAAAGAGGAAGAAGAAGTTTATCAGACACCAGTCTAATAAGTATGGCAAACTCAAGCGTAACTGTCATTAACCTAAGGTTATTGATAACAGAGTGCGCAGGGGCTTTAAGGGACAGTATTTGATGCCCAACATCAGTTACGGTTCTGGACGTTCGTGGTTTTCTTACATACGTCACATATTGCCGGCTTCAGCAAGGTCTTAGTAAATACTATCAAAGAACTCGAAGTTCTCATAATGCAAAACTGTAAATTCTGCGGAGATATCGCTCACGGAGTCTCCTCCGAGAAGCGCAAGGACATCGCCGAGAGGGCGCAGCAACTTTCCATCCGTTTGATGAATGGACAAGCATGTCTCCGCAGCCAAGAAAACGAATAAGTATGATTAATAGAAAAACTAAAAATAAAATAACTGGCCACAATAATTTTTGTAAGCATATTTCATTTTCAGGAAAATAGGCTATAATTTATTATAAGCCAATAAATTGATAGATTATAAAACTTAATCAAAAAAAAAAATCACACGTGTTAATTAGAGCCTCCTTATTTGCGTCAGTTCTGTGAAATCGAATTATGTACAATTAAATGCACCATGTAATTTAAAAAAAAAGAAGCTATACTTAACGATAATAATATAATATCATGTAATTATTTGCAAATACTTTGATGTGTCAGTATTACTGTTATTAATGGACATTTCTTTCGCCTTTGGTGTCAAGCACATTTTCGATTATCTTAAAATACTTTAGTTTTAATAATAAAATAAATTGAAGTTTGATGGGTTTAACAGTTTAAGTGCAATTTAATCAATTATTAGTTTATTTAACAGAAATAAATACATACAAACTAGTGTTGCTGTGCTATTTATAATACGCAAATTACTTTTGTATCATTCAATGTCTGTCAAGGTATTAGCTAAAGAAGTAGTTGTTTTAATAAGTGATTTGTTTTATAGTTTTAAATTTATTATATTGAAGTCCTTTACGTAGTAGACAATTAAATAATAATTCTTAATAATTAATTTTTTTTCAAGTTTTTCTAATTATTACTTTAATGCGAGTTTACTTAAAATAAATTAAGACATCTTAAATTTTTACATTTATATAGAAAAGTCATTATGAAAATTAATTCAGTTTCGTATATGAAACGAGAAAAAAATTTTGAGGTTCATTTTAGTTTTCTCAGGTTTTTCTATAAAGTAGCAAATTCATTAAAAATAAGTATATTAACATATTGAATGCTTGCATTAAAAAAAGGAAAAATTAAACGTGTATTCAAAAATTAAAATAGTTACATGAAATAATACTTATACATAACAAATTTAATTTATAAGAATGGCCTTTTTGATATAGTAGGTGAAGTTTGTACAATTAGCAAAATAAGTCTGCAGATTGCTATTACATAATATATTTCGTAGAGTGGTAAGAAACGGCAATAAAGGTCTTCCAATAGAGTCTTTCAATTTTTGACAATTACATCTGTTGAATTGGCTGTCATTTATTTAGTTTGTTTTGCCAAATTACTATGGACGGGCATAGCGTTCAACAAGACGTGCAAATGATAATATTGCTTCATCATTATAGGCTTTTTGCCTATTTTACGGTCGCCATAATCGTCTTACCAAGAAGTCTATTTGAGTTCACTGGTTCGGTAAACAATGGGCCAACACCCGTATGACGACGAAACACAAGATCTGTATCTCTAATGATGATGGATTATGTGATGCAATGAATTCGAATGTTGTGAATTCTGTTCTGTATTTTGGGACCAGGTTGGAATTTCTGCATAAGCAGTAGAGTGAAAGGATTTTGGCATAGAAGGCGGTAATTAATAGGAATAACTGAGGTAAATGTATGTATATAGGGGTTGGTTAGAGAAGATTGTGATGTGGTGGGGGACTTTGATTAATGTTCTTAGAAAAGATCGCTCGCTAACTTACCATAATCAAGTACAGGGCGGAAAATAATTTTACAGATATTTTGCAGCTATTAATTGCAAAATCCCTTATTTTTATATGTTAGATTTCTTATTTTTATTGAATTAGGGCCACTACCCAATAATACATTAATTTACAATACATATTAATAAGTAAGAAAAACATTTGGTTTTACATTATTCTTAACATAGGACAATTGTAGAAATACAATAACACTATTATTTTGACAACAGTAAGAGTAACAAACAAACAATAGTACATTTATTTCAACGTAACACATAATTACAACGCATTTTAAATGAGATTATATTCGTACTATACAAACAAATGCCACTACAGTATTGGTTTGCTAATCGCTGCATACGTATTAAAGGAGCATTGTAGAGGTGATTTGAACGAGCCATGGGTACGAAAAACATTTCATTTTGGCGTGTAAAGCGTACGGGGATGTGGAAATATATTTTTTCTAGTAGATAAGGGCAATCTATAACGTTATTTGTTATTTTAAACAAAAATATTAAATCGGTTAATGTCCTATTTTCCAAAGTCCCTATTTTCAATAATGTTTCAATTTCACTATTAGATCTACTTCCCCAACCCATTTTATTCGCAATATAGCGCAAGAACAAATTTTGTACTGTTTCTATTTTAATTACGTACAAGGCATAGTATGGAGACCAAATTGTTGAACAGTACTCGACCTGAGTACGCACAAGCGAAGAATACAAAGTTTTTATAGCTGTGATATTTGTAAAACTTGAAGTATTTCTTTTTTCGAGCCTTTGAAGTTATTTCAGCTATATGTTGATTAAATGTTAATTTCCTGTCAAAGAGTACACCTAAGTCACTTATTTTTTCAACTTCCTTCAAACTGTTATTACCTAGTTTATACATGAAAGTAATGGGCTCGTTTATTTTGTAGAAACGCATGATTTTACATTTATTAACATTTAAATCTAGCGCATTGCGGTTCCCAGAAATTATTTAAATCTCCCTGCAACTCATCCACGTCTTCTTGACAAGTAACTTTTTTAAATATTTTAGTGTCATCTGCAAAGAGGAGACACTCTGAGTTTTTAATACAACTTGTTAAATCATTTATGAATAATTTAAAGAGCAGTGGACCCAAATGGGAACCTTGTGGAAGCCCAGAAGTAACTGCAATACTATGCGAGACAAAATTTCTAATTTTAACATGTTGGGTCCTACTTTTAATATAGCTTTCTATCCAACTATGCAACTTACCAAGTATACCTAACTGATGAAGTTTGATTAGGAGTATATCATGGTTTATTCTATTGAAAGCTTTACAAAAGTCAGTGTACACCACATCCACCTGGCTATTTACAGCTAAAGCACTCGATATATATTCACTATATATGGTGAGGTTTGTAAGAGCGCACCTACCAGAATGAAATCCATGTTGTCAAGGTGAAATTATAGGATTAAATATGGCTGATTGAAATATGGTATTGAACTTAAAATTGAAATTGACCTATAATTTTCAATATTATTTCTCGTCCCAGATTTGTGCACAGGGGTGATGAAACAACATTTTCACCTGCTAGGGAATTGACCAACGTTTAAAGATTTGGTAAATATTTTATGCAAGGGGTAAGAGATGGTAAATTTACATTTTTTTTAAACTATTGGTTGTATACTGTCAGGATGCGCACCTTTTTTACAGTCTAACTGGTCAATTTTTTGCACTATATCAACTACACTTAGCTTACTCTCTTGCGGCAGTAACACTAACTGATTTACCTTGATAGTTGCTTTCTTCTTTGGTGGAATAAGTTCGTCCGAAGTGATCAGCAAAATTATTGGCTATCAACTGTGGGTCATCTAGCGAAGTGTCCTGGTCTTGCCTCATTAATTTTTCAATTTTCCAGAAGCTTTTGGGGTTGTTTATTATGTTGGATTCTGCATGATGTACATAATCAACAAAACATATTTTAGATTTGTGTTTTGCTTCTTTTCTTAGATTTGAATATATGATATAATTGTCTCGGTTTGGGTTACTTTTGTAATTTTTATGTGCCACGTTTTTGTTAGTGATTAGTTTTTTTAACTCACTGGAGTACCGTATAGGAAAATTAAACTTACTTGAAAGTTTCGTTGGCACATATATTGATAATGCATTATAGACCACTTCGTAAAATTTGTCAACCATATCATCAATAGATAAATCTTGAAATTCTCGTTCCTAGTTTATAAAGCCTAAGTATTCGTTTAGATTAATATAATCATCCCGCTGAAAGTCATAGAACCATTCATCTCCCTTGATAGTTGATTCAATGCTATTTTTAACACTGTGAAACTCAAGGGCTGGATGATGTCCATCCTCGTTGATTATTGAATTTAGACATTTATTCACATTATCAAATTGAGATATGGAAAATACTAAATCTAATTTATGTTGACGGTTGCTTAACACATTATTTATCTGGTGCAAATTTAGTACTTCAATCGTTGAGGATAATGTTTCGATAGAATTTTGCTCATTTATAACACTACCTGAACGTATAATTGCAGTAGAGCCCATGTCATCCCCTATCCACTCTGCATGTGGTAAATTAAAATAATCCACCAACACTAATTTTGAGTTAGGGTAAATTTCTGCTAGGTTTATCAATGATCTGCAGAAAAAATATATTTATCTGCAGCAGAGAAAGGGGGAAAATATACATTTACAACCATAAGTTTTAAATGCTTCCCAATAGCAACACAAATACATTCAATGCCGTCATATATATTAATTTCTTGACTGCACAATTCGGCAGAAACCCCTATTAGTACTCCTCCTCCCTGTTTAAAAAAAAACTAGTTAAGCTATTTCTGTCTTTTCTGTATAAATTATAATTTGATATGCACAATTCTGAAGTTTTAATATCTGATTTTAGCCATGTTTCCGT
This sequence comes from Ontholestes murinus, assembly GCA_963969525.1. NCBI lineage: Eukaryota > Metazoa > Arthropoda > Insecta > Coleoptera > Staphylinidae > Ontholestes > Ontholestes murinus. The sequence goes on from OZ018387.1 coordinate 78,264,248, forward strand.
TAGGCATATAATGTCATAATCAATGTATACCAATGAGCTTCGGAATTCATTAATCTTAGTTCCCAAACCTCTAGCGTTTTTATAATAAAATCTGTATATTTCCATTACGTAAGTTTTATCAGTGTTTTCGCAAGTTAATTGCTACATGGAATCGTTGTAGCACATTTTCTGTTTCGCAATATTAACATATTTAATATATATTGGACATAAAATACTAAAAATATCATGATTTTCATCAATATTTGTGTTAAATTTTGCATTCATTTTTTTACAGTTTAAACATTTTTTATTACAATCTAAGCAGGGTTGATCAGAATGTGGTTTGATACATTTAGAAGAGATTTTGTCTTCGTCACAATTTTTTGCCTTATGTCCTAATCCAAAACAATTATAACAACGCAGAATATTATATGCTTCATATACTGAGCACGAATCCCAGCCAATAAGAACTTTTCCATGTTTGATTATTGTCGAGAACGTTAATGGATTAACTTCAACTATTATATTGAACGAGTTTTTTATAGGAATTTGCCTATGTACAATTTTAAAAACTAAATTTTCATTATTGTTTCTCAATTTGTTTTGTGTTGTTATAAGGTTTGTTAATATATCTTGAACAATTGTTGATCATTTTTGTTTTGATTGCATTTTGTACTGCAACGATCTCCGATTGATTTTCACAATTAATTATAACACCGCCTTTACGAGTGCTTCTGGAAATATTAGCATTTACACCGAGCTGTTCGATTGACGTTAAAATGTAGATCACTTCGTGTTTTTGCACCATCTTGTTGAATTTTAGGCTCAACAATAACAGAATGTTAAGTTGGTTTTAGTTTAACGGCTGTATTATAACCCGCTTTGTGATTGTTACGCACCAGTAAATCTACTTTTGAATTTAATTCGACAATTACGGTTTTTAATTCAACGATTTCGGCTTCCTACATTTTTTAAGTTTAGATATTTCTGTCTTAATCCGATCAGGGTGATTTACGTACACAATCACATGTAGGCCACGAAGAAGTACACATAATAAAACAGAGAAAAAAGAGTAAAAATAAAACTAGTCAACGTCCTCTAGTGAATCAGCCAGACAAAAATGTGTCCATAAAAACTGCAGGTTAATAAACGCGTATAATTCGCGCTTATCTATAGACGAATATACACAAGGAATTGGTTCCTTAGGTACATTATTAATACGGACTATAATTTTTATTTCAGAATAACTTAGCAACAAAGTTAGTTTTACTTATCTTGCTTACAGAGGTCACTTTTAAGCTGAATCCAATAGTACCACTAAGCACAATAAATAACTAAAAAAAACCACTTAATAATGATTTTTAAACAGAGCCAAAAATAAATACAACCCTCACCGTCCCCGTCGTGGTCCGTAATTCTGGATAATTTTGCCTTAGTTATGGTAATGATCTGGTATTTTATGTAGATAGAGGAAGAAACATTTGTTTGAGAAATAAAAATATTATGTGAGCTGATATTTACCAGTATTGATTTTAATTCGCTATTTTGCAAACCATTGTTGCAAGGACTCAATATGGTGCTGGAGAGATTGTATAACTTAAAGTATGGTGGGTGCATGGGAAATTAGGGCTGGGTCATCTGCAAATTGTAGGAGATATTTGGAGGGATTAAAGTAAAGAGGATCGGGATTCTAAAGGTCGAAACAGACTCTACAGAGTAGAGGAGAAGAGAAGTATTAGTTCTGGGAAATAAAATTGAGGATTTTAAAGATATGATGGTTGGTAAGGATTTTAATATATGTCTGTGTACTAAGTCGTGTCCAGTCGCTGTATTTTTGCCTTTCTTTAATGTGTGAAAACATCCGTCGGTGTTGAACTGACATTAAAATGTAAAAAAATCGTTGTACCAGTTATTAATAAGATGAGTGGTTAATTGTCAAAATTAGAGTCCTGTCTTCTTGAATATATAGCATTGAAATATTTGGAAAATAAACGTGTGATAATGTCCGGATCAGTTATAGTATCGTAAGAAATAAAGTTCTTTTAATTTGTCAGTCTTTTTATATCTTTTATATCTGCTGAGTTTTTTAAATTTCTATCCAGAATTTTTTACATCTTGAGTCCTTAATTTTCCTGTATTATATTCAATAACTAGTTTTTTAATGTCCAACTAGTATAAAGGATGTCGTTGAATTGGGTGATGGTGTTAGACTTTATATTAGAGTTGGAGGCGCTGAATTTTACCAAGTCTGTAACAACTTTCTCTCTGGGACATTTGTTGAAATTTTAAATTAGATTCGAAATTGGTTCTGGGAGCTTGGAAAAATTAGGTCGAATGTGTGTATAGACGTATATTGTGTGTGCTCCGCTAAACAACAATTTACCAAGGTCAGAAGTATATTTAATTGTTAATTTCACTATCCTAATTAAGTGCCTTCCACACATCTGCTACATCAGTAATACACAATGTCACTCACAAGAGATCAAATTGCGGACATAAAAGTTGTGAAGGAAACCGTGATGGAGATTCTTAAAGACGATGGACTAATATCAACCATCATCGATACAGCTATCAATAAAGTCAGTGCCGCATTCACACTCCAACTGAACAAAATCGAAGCACAGATATCAGCTTTAAATACAGAAAATAAATCTTTAAATTTGGGCATAGAACAACTACAACAGCAAGCGCGCCGTAATAACATTCGCATACTTGGACTGCATAATGATCTTGATAACAACCTAAAAAACAACCTCAACGGGTTGTTTCGAGAGAAACTAAATATTAATCATCCCATCAACATTCTAAATTGCTACCGCACTGGAAAAAAAGAGGCTGAAAACAGAACCGTTATCGCCACCATCGCTGATTCGGAAAGCATTACTGAAATATTTAAAAACCGATCCAGACTCCAGAAAACCGCTATTATAATCACGTAGTACTTAATACCGTCTAGATATCAACTATTAAAAACATGCAGAGAAAAACTCGGAAGCAACAACGCCTGGTCAACGGGGGGTAATGTTTATGTCAAAATGGTAAACAACAAAAACAAAAAACGCGTAACTGACAGTAAGCAGCTTGATGATTAATCTTTTGATTTCCTAGTGTATTAATGCGATATAAAAACACTTAACTTTAATTTTTGAATTGTTAATTTATTTTTGATTTTGATTTTAATTATAATTATAATTATAATTTTGATTTTAAATTTAATATTAACTTTTTTGAAGTTAAAGTTTTTATTTTTGAATTTATTTTAATTTTTTTTATTTACTACAGATGATTAATTTTTTTTTGTTTGCTGCGCTATGAAAACACTTATTAACTTTGAATTTTTTAATTTTAATTTTGATTTTGAGTTAAAAATAAATTTTAATTTTTTTTTAATTTTAATTTTTTTTATTTTGATTAATTGTATTTACTCCAGATGTGTTTAGTATTGTTTTTTCTCCTTCGTTAGTACTTTACTTTTCGTGTAAACATGAATATACTTCACTTATGGTTAATCTCTAGAGCGGATAACACGCGGATTATATATATGAACATGCGTCATCTAATAAAACATGTAAGGCTGTGTCACATTAATGTACATTCACTGTGTTCTAACTTTCGTAGCTTGAGGGCTCATATTAATTCTTTAGGTTTTGATTGTGTCGCGGTGACTGAAACCTGGCTAAATTCAAGCATGGATAGCTCACAATTCTTTATCGATGGGTATACTTTTTTTCGTAAGGATAGGGTAGCTGGTAGAGGAGGAGGTGTTTGTATTCATATACGGACATCCTTCATTTCTGAACTATTACATGTGCCTTTGTATGATCTTGAGCAAATATGGTTAAAATGTAAATTTCAAAATGAAATATTTTGTGTAGGTGTAATTTATCGACCTCCTAACAATAATACTAATAACCTTCTCAACTCATTAGAACGTTTAGCTACCGGTTACCCCTAGCCGACAACATACAATTTTTGGGAGATTTAAACATTAATATTTTAAATGTAGATAACAGAAACACGATCTTGTTTACAGATTTTTTAAACTCGTATGGTTTAACTCAAACCATTCGAGACCCTACGCGCTGCACTGCAACGTCGGTGTCTCTCCTTGACGTAATTGTCATGCCACATAATAATCATTGCTTAGAATCTGGAGTCATTAAGATTCATGACATAGCTGATCACGATCTTATCTATTGTAAACTAGAACTTGAAACAAAACCTCAACCCCGTTTTATTAAATTCCGCAAGTTGAGTATCAACATGTCACTCGGATTTACAACTTCTCCAAATTGACCAACTAATTTATCTAAACAATATTGATGATAAAATTTCCAATTTAAATAATTGTATTCAGTGCATATTTGACATTCACGCTCCTGAAATCACCTCAAGAGTCACTAAGAAACCGGCCCCTTGGCTCACTACTACTATCAAAGAGATGATGGCATCTAGAGATCGGGTATACTCTACATTTAAAAAAAGTAGAGAAGAAATAGATTTTAATTTATAGAAGCAATGGCGGAAAACTGTCAACTCTGCGATTTTAAAGAAAAAGAAAGCGTATTTTGAGAGTATTTCTTTAAATAATTCCGATATGTGGAATTGTCTTAAAAACAATGGAATTATTAATAAGAAAAACTCGTAACATACCAGACAGCCTAAATAACGTAGAATCAATTAATAAATACCTAACTGACTCGATCAACAGCCAACTCAAATATGAAACTGCATCTTTTTACAATAACAACATTCATGCAAATGTAAATAGTCTTTTCGATTTTAATTTAGTCGGCATTGATGAGGTCAATAACATAATCGGAAAAATTCATACTAATGCAACTGGCTGGAATGGAATTAACATCTCAATGATTAAAATGTGCTGTCCCTATTTATCCCCTTTTATTACCCATATGATTAATTGCTGTTTAGAACAACTTGTTTTCCCTGACTTATGAAAACTAGCAACTATCATCCCTATTCCGAAAGTTGATATGCCAACTAGTCATAAAGACTTAAGGCCGATCAGCATTTTACCTTTACTATCTAAAGTTTTAGAACAAGTCTTAAAAAAACAAATTGAAGAATATATCACCGCACACAACCTCCTGCCAATAACGCAGTCAGGATTCAGAGCTCATCATAGCTGTACGATCGAATTGCTAAATGTAACTGATGATATATTTTCTGCTTCTGATAAGGGTCTTGTTACATCATTGGTTTTACTGGCCATTAAAGCCTGTGATACTATAAACCATGATATTTTAAAGTCGGTACTTCGCTACATTTCCAGAAAAAGCTAAAACTTTAATCTCCAGTTTCCTTGATAATCGCAGGCAACAAGTAAAGATTGGCGATAATATATCTGGCATTAGCAATTTTACGGCCGGTGTTCCTCAAGGATCAATTCTGGGGCCCCGTCTCTTCTGTATTTACACGTCTTCCTTATCAAAATGTCTCAAACATTGCAGTGTCAATTTCTATGCTGATGATACACAATTGTTTTATTCATTTAAACCTAGTGACATTACAGCCGCCGAAAATAACATTAATTTTGACCTAGCACAATTGATAAAAATATCTAACGGTCACTCTAAAAATAAATGCTAATAAATCAACTGCAATGCTTTTTGGTCACAGTAGAACTATACAACACATGTAGAATTCGCTTAAAATAAAAGTCAATGAAGTAACTCTACCCTTTGTTGATGAAGCTCGTAACCTGAGTTTAACCAATGATAGTGACCTGCGATTTAAAGGCCACATTAGTAAATGTATTGCGCGTGCTTATATGAATTTTAAAATTATAAACTCTATTAGGAAATTCCTGACTTTTCAAACCAAAAAAATTCTATGTGACACTTTAGTATTGAGCCATTTCGGTTTTGCGGACGTGGTCTATGATGCATGCCTGGATTCAGTTACTAAAAACAGAATTCAAAAAGTTCAAAACGCCTGCGAACGTCTCATCTTTGGTATACGCAAATTTGACCGGGTCTCTCAGAAACTCGCTTCACGAAACTGGTTACAAATGTCTGATCGGTGGTACTCACTCCTATGTCTTTTACAATAAGAAAAATTCAAACCCCTCCCTATCTTTATAATAAAATTGTCTGGCGGACAGATGTACGTGGTCCGCTAAGTCATAAAACAACCATTTTTGAAAGAAGTTTCACGTTTAATATATTCAGGACCTACAATAACCTACCCTTACATCTAAAAGTATTAAATTTGCGTCTTTTTAAGAATTCTTTACGAAGAAGCTTGCTGCTGTAATAAAAATTTACCACTTCCTCTTTTTGATACCACATGCTTGAATTGTGCGAGTTTTTAAATTCACCGGGTTTACCAATTTTTGCTATTTTTTTACAAAGTCTACCAAATGTTATTTATATGTTACTTCTAATTATATTTAATGTTTCTTAAATAGTACTTGTACACATATACACTTTGTAATCACCTAAGTTAAGTAGGTTAAGTGGAAGAACAGTAGTAGTTATATGTCAACTACCTGAACTTCGCCTACACTAGAATAGATTTTATGTATTACATTATTTCTTTAAATAAATAAAGCCGTAAATAATAATAATAATATTTTTATTTGGAGGTTGATGGGTAGGTGGTCAAAGAATTGATCAGAGTTGAATATGGAGTCTTCATTAGGAGACAAGGATGGATTTACACAAGAAATTAATTGCAATTTGGGAAAGGCTGTGGTGAAATGTAGACATTCATTAATTTTTTTCAGGATTAGCTTTGCCTATTTTAACAGAAGGATGAGACGCAGCTATTGATCTCCCTCGGGAAGATAAGGGTATGTGCATTTAACTGGCAGCGAATTTTGTCCTTGCAGTCAGCTGTGATGTGATCAAATTTAGAACATGTGTTGCACGTTCTGGAAGGAATTGTGGTGCCATGTAACATGGTTTTACCATTACGCCAATGAGATTGCCACTTTACGTATACTAGTAATTCTATTCACTATTTTATATATGACATTTAGACATTTGAGGAGCACGTGTGGACAGCTAGGCAATTCGTTCAACTTTCTTTTATCATCTTCTTTCGGGATGTGGATTAAAATTGCTGACTTCCCAATAGCATGGAACAAGAAAGGTTTGAGTGGAAGAACATAATTTGTTATTGTGAACTCCGCCAGTGCTTCTTTCGTCCAAAATTATACTTATGTCTTTCTGTAAAAAAATGTTTTTATGTGTATTATTTAATGAAAGAAGACAAACTATTTTACCTCGTTAAAGAAATTATAAAATTTATTCTAAATTTAAACATTTTAAATTTCATAATAAAATATATAAGTCCTTTACGTTGTATTTTTAATTACATCAACCTAAATTATTTTTTTGTTATAAATTTATCATAATATAGTCACTCACAAATTATTTAACGTACATTCAATCATTTTTAGTTCATTTTACAGAAAGAAATACGTTCAAACTAGTGTTGCTTTGATAGCCTTGCTATTTTGTAACACACAAATTACTTCTGTATTATTCAATGTCTGTCGAAGTATTAGCTAGAGAAGTAGTTGTTTCAAAAATGGTTTGTTCTTGTAGTCTTAACAAGACTCATTTGTTGTAGATTTTACGAAATATTTTCGTGTTTTTTCTAATTATTTTAAATTTCATTAATTTTTTGGTAAATATTTAAACAGTTTCTTCTTATTAATATGTTTCAATTAGTTTAAAAAGTTCTAACAATAGTTTATTATATTTAATTTAATATTTTTAAAACCATCGAAATCGAATTAAATTTAATAAACTGTTTTTAGAACTTTCTTTTAATTAAAAAATATTTTTAAAGTGCTTAAATATATGAGAATTAAAACAGGTTAAAATTATAAAAATATTTTTTCTACTCCTATAATGAAATATCATAATTGTAGGTTCGTTTTTGATTAGGGAATGCAGTAATTGTATGTTATGTATACACTATAGAGTCGTTGTCATAGAAACCATTGTAGCACGAGTGCTACAATATACACGTTGTCCCCTGAAATTTTGAATATGAGTAATGTAAATTGTATTACATCTCCATTATTATTATTGGTTGCTATGGTTGTTGCTGCAATATGCATGTCAATTTGACATTTTTAAGCCATAATGTTAACAGGAATTTTATGATCATCTGGGATATTGTTTGGCTTCACAAGGAGATGTTTTCGAACATTTAATAAGATGAACATTGCAGTTGTGTCCGTAAAAATAGTAATATTGAAATAACGTGTAAATATGTTTCATTTTGATTCCCTATTCTATTACAAATTAGAAATTACTGATTATTTCCCGTTGGTCAGTACATTAAAATATGTGATGAGTGTGATAACTAAGCAACGAATGATGCATTGAAATGCCCGCATTCAAAATTTCGGGGGACAACGTGTGACTAGTGCTACAATATGTAAACAGGCGATGGATATCACAATAACATAGTATTAATAATATTGAATCAGACTAAACGACTTTTATAATAAATACATGTGAATTTCCTTAATTTCAAAAAATACTTTTTAAATTAGACATTATAAAATTTACACACATTTGACTTTTGAATTGACTTTTCTCAAAAAAACATATAGCCGTGGCTACTAACATTAGTAATTACACTTCAAACTAAAATTTCGAATGTGTTGAAATTTACGCAAATTAATGGTAAGTAGTAATAGTAATAATAGTTTTGTTAAAAAAATTCAAACCGATTTGATGTTTCATCATATATATGATCTCTAAGAACAACATTTCATAACTGTATCAATATTACGGACATTTTTAATAAATAAAAATTTATTCATGTCAATATATAGAAATCTATATTTGTTTTTTTAATTCATATGTATAATCGTAGAAAAAAAAAATTCCCCACAACCTTGAAATCCTTAACCAGTTGTGTAATCGTCGTAACCCTTTAGTCAACCCAAAACCAAAACATCCACAAATCTCCATTCATCAATTCATCTCATCAGTTCATAATGACATTAGCGATCATAATCTTGGAATGAAAGAAGAATGACAGAAGACAGTTAACTTCGTAAGACATTAGTAATCATGACGTTTTTGACAGTTAAATCCAGGCTGAAAGACCGCGGGTCAATAGCCGATGACTAGAAGAAACCTCAAGTCTGTACTCTGTTCACTTCATAAAAACGGTATAAATACTTACTTCTATTAATAAAGATGTTTTCTCTCTCTCGTAGAAAAAGTATAGTGTACAATTCGCATACAATTACCATTGCGCACTCGTATGAATTGCTGCACTCGCCTTCGGCTCGTGGGCAATTAGTACATTGTATGCTCATTATACCATATACTATTGAAATGCTATGATGAACGAATTTTATTTCGTTTTATTCCGAAATAAAGTTTGTGATTTTGAGAAAAAAAATAAGCGTAAAATAAATATTGCAATTTATTGCAAGGAATAAAAAATAAGTGAAGACACGATGACCTTTTTACCACTTTATTTAATAATTTTTTTATTTATAATAAAGTGGTAAAACAAAGTCATTCGTGTTATATTCAAGATGTATCACAAAAAGCTTCCACATTTAAACATTTAAAAAATAAGTTTTCCAGAATAATTTTCTGCGAGACATTTTTGTATTTCCATTCCTTACTTATTATTATTATTATTATTTAAATGGTATTATAATAAGAAAATTATTCAACTACATATCTCACTTATATAAAGACTAGAATTTTAATCACATAAACCTTCTTATCTAATGGGCTCCTAATTTAAATAGTTGCCTAATTAACTAAAAACTTGACCTTAAAATCAATCCTACTTTAATTCAAACGCGTGTTTACTTTTTTTAGAATATTTCAACAAACATGTTATACCAAAACCACTATTTTTATTAACATGTATTAATAAAATACGGTATTTAAGAAACGCGTCAATGTTACAATTTGCATAATCTTAGACAAACAAAGTCTACAAATATAATATACCTGGTAGAATATTTCGACACTTCTCTATTAAAATAAAGTAAAGATGTAAGAAAAAAATACAATAAGGGTTAACTGAATTGAAAAATTCAGTATTTCTTAACCACAAATAAGGGTTAAATATAATTTAAACATTAATTATTTTCCCCTGTCAATAACATCCACAGGGAACAATAATTAATTTTTACATTATTCTTGTTAGAATTGTCGCTGTTGACAGATCCCTTTAACGTCCGTGGTTATCCTGCCGTTTGAGATCTAGTGCAATGTTTACATAATAAACGGCACCTTTATGGTAATATCGTTAAAATATTTATAATAATAATATTAATACCTTTATTTGTCCAACAGGATAACCCAATTACAGAATAAATATTTAAATATGTAATAAAGGAAAAATACATATAAATAAATGAAGTAGTAAACAAAACTGAATAATAATACTAAATAAAAACACTAAATAAAACACTAAATAAAAATGTCACAAAATTGTTTTTCCGCGCACCGGCACAATACAATCACAGGTGAACGCTGCAATACATTGGTACGCGCCGATGGTAATCTATATGTTGATGAAAATGGTGTAGGTTTTACAGGGACATTAAATGGAACCCTGGCGAGAATTTCAGGGCAGTCCACTTCTCTATCAAAAAGTTTCTTCATAAAAGTTACACATCGCAGATTTCTCGGCGAGTGACTCAATTTGGTGACGCTGGAGATGATCTTCTTGAGACGTTCCAATTGGTGGATAAGCACGGTCCAGTTTAAACGATAGAAATTTTAAAAATCGACGATGAATGCGATCCAACAAAAGTGAGTGACTAGCGTAAATAGGAAACCAGATCAAACGATATTATATTCCATTTTACTCAACACAAAGGCGGAATAGAGAGATTTTATAGCATCAACATTGGAAAAGTCGCGACTAACTCGAAGAATACATCCTAAAGCCTTCGATGCATTTTTACGGACAGATTCAATATGAAATTTAAACGTGAGTTGGTTGTCGAAAGTAATTCCTAAATCTTTGAACGTGGTACATCTCGATAAATAGTCTCCGTTGATCTGATAACTTGATTCAAGTGAAGTACAAGTGCGGAAATAATTTACTACACAACATTTGTTGACATTTAGTACTAATCTAACTCTCTTACACCAATCAGCAATTACGTTTAAATTCGATTGCAGAGTGGTTACATCATTCCAAGAATTAATTTTTAGGTAATTTTTCATCATCATCGTATGCCAAAACGGGACAAGTAAGCATTCCCAATAACTCATTTATAAAAATATTAAACAATACAAGAACCTTGCGGAACACCATTGGCAAGAGAATATTCGTAGGATTTAAAACCATTATAAAATACACAACATGAACGATTTTGTAAATATGAACCAATGAGTTTAGTAACCGCGGGAACAGCACCCAAACGACTAAGTTGATGAATTAGAAGATCATGGTCAATTAATTCAAAGGCGCGTGAAAAATCAGTATAGATAACGTCAACTTGACGATTTCGAAATTGTTGCTAGATTTGTTGTTGTCGAACTGGCAGGCATAAATCCGTGTTGTTATGGAGATAAGAAAGGACCCACTCCTTTAAATATATCGATTTGGACGATAATTAGGAAGATGGGATTTGTCACCTTTCTTGAAAACAGGACATAGTCTAGCATGTTTCCAAATGTTTTGGGAACTGACAAGAAGAGGTTGAGTATTTTAAAATCGTACACAATGGGCTGGTAAATGCGCATCTACAGTCGCGAACTAAAAAACTATGAATTTTATCATCACCTGCGGTGAATCTATTTTGAAGGCTTGACATTATAATAATAAGTTGAGACTCGTCGACTTTATTAATCAGGAATGGCGGATATACTTTTACTTTTAAAGATATCAGCGAATCCATGTGTCATTGGGATCAGTGAATTCTTCCTGGTTAGTATGTACCACATTTTGGATTCAAGTAGTTCCACGCTTACTAGAGACGAACTTCCATAAGTCAAAGGGGTTTTCTTTTAAGTTATTTTCCGTGTTGCAAATAAATAAGGAATATGCTTCAGAAATTTGACGCTTAATTAGAGTACGTAATCTTTTTAATTCATGAAGAAATTGTGGATTTTTGGTTTTATGCTACATTTTTCTACAATAAAACTTGGAATTTAAATTACCTTTAATTTCAGACGAAAACCATGGTGGTTGTTTCTGTTTGTTATATTTGTATGTAGGGACATGTTTGTAGAGGACAGAATAAAGTATATTATAAAACCTGGTAACCATTTCATCGACATTATTAAACGAATTGAGTATACTCCAATCTAAGCTATAAAGTTCGTTGTACACAGTTAACCCTATGGAAATTAAATATTGTGTTACTTGGGAAATCGTGAAAGAAAGTCATTAGAATGGTTTGAGAAATTAATTTCCAGAGCAAGATGGAAGCTATCCTCAGGAACAGGAGGCAACTCTGTGTATGTGAAACGAACAGATTCAACATAGCACTAAATCGATCAACGAGTTGTGTGTGTTATGAATATTGTTGTATTGTTTTATGTTAAGGATATCAGTGAAATATTTAAAACAAGACGATTTAGAATTTGGGAACATATGTTCATACTGTATTGATGAAATATTAAAATCACCAATAATTATAAATTTTTGATCCATTAAGAGAACTTCCAATTGTGAGGTTAGTATTTCAAAATAATTGTAAGATATGTCTGGTGGAATATAAACAATAAATTTATGTTGTTAAGCCACTAAATTATGGATAAATTTAGAAATATAGGGTTAATTTTCGTATATGAAATGAAAAGATCACGTAGAAATTATTTTAGGCACGAATAAACTAACCTATTGGTGAGAATATATATTGGGCTACAAAAAGGCCTAGATGAATCTGACACATCCAACTCTTGCAATAAGGACGAGTCTGAAGAACCGATCGCAGTATTTTCTGACACAAAACAAAAACAGAATCAGCGCATTATCATTGGAACAAATTCTATGGTTAACGAATCGAATTTCTCATGTGGATTTCAATTGAGTTCTGTCAAGAAAAAATGGTTTCATATTAGAGTACAGCCAGATATTAAACCAAAGACTGTTGCTAATCATGCTAGAAGGATTTTAAATGTAAATGCTGATGTTAACTGTTCCAGACTGGTAAATTCTGCTCAATTATCATCAATTAAAATTGGAGTCTCGTTTCGATATATTTATTTTATCCATTAAAATAGCCCCAAGGTATAACATTAACGAATTTACATAAACACTATTTTAAACAACAATATCACAAACAAACAAAAATATGATTAGTAATACCGAATGTAGCCTGTAATATATCAAAATGATAGAGGCTTGAGAACTAAATTATTTATTTTCTATAATTCAGTATTGCCTAATGACTATGGTGTTATATGTGTTTCCAAATCATATCCAAACTCTGATATCACAAACAATGATGTTCTTATTGATCGATATAATTTGTACCGCTGTGGACATAATCAGCAGACATTTACCAACTCCAGAGGATGTGGCGTTTTTATCGCGGTGAAAATAATTCTGATAATCGTAAATAAAATCTGGACTTATGTCAATGGTATTAGTATAATTGGCTGTATCTATATGCCTCCTCGACCTCCTTATGCTGGTCATCTTAGCACATTGTCAGACATTACTGATCAACACCAAGAGATACCACTTGTCAAGGCTGATTATAATCTATCGCATGTTAAGTTAATTATGGATTGTATCGGCGTGTTACCTATAAATACGGAAAGTGAAAGTGCGCGTCTTCTGTGGGATGGTTTTATGAGCAGTAACTAGATCAATTGTTGCGGAAATATATTGTATCTCGCGTTCTTTAAAGTATCAATTTTAACTTGAGCCAATTGTGATCCAATAGTTAACTGTGATCTTTATTACCCACCCAATTTTATAGATGTTCATTATACGTCATCAATATGCGATTGTATGGATTTTGCTAACTGTGATATTCTAAATATTTGTGATTATAGAAGTATATTAACTGGAATCAGATATAGATGCTTCCTTCAGAATTTTAAACGAAGTTATTGAAAAATTTGTTATTTCTTCCTTGTGGTAAGAAGTTATAATCTCATTTTCTGGTTCTCGTTAGAACTAATTAGGTTAATTAAACAAAAGCGTGCTACTTATAAACAATTTAGGAGTACGGGCTATAGAAATGACTACATTTTTTATCAAATTTAAGAAGTGCCTTTAAAAAACTCGCTGTTAATGATCATTTAAATTTTATTAGGGAAGTTGAGACGAATATATCCAATAACATTCGTACTTTTTGAAAACACTGTAAGTCCAAAGCTGAAAGTGGTTGTGGCCTTCCTTGTAGCATGTCCAATGGCTCCATTGTTGCTTATTCAAAATTGGACATTGCTAATTTATTTTTAGATTATTTTCAAGAGTCATACTCGAGTGATTATAATATAAGTACCGAAATTAGGGAATTTATTTTTGCAATTTACGGAAACAGACATTATTTAATGCTTATCGGAAATCAATATCAACCCTGCATCGGGTCTGGATATAATACCTCTATCATTGGTAAAAGCATGTGCTGTTTCCTTACCTACTACCATACTTTTTAATCGGTCTCTCAAGGATGGTTAATTTTAATCTCTTTGGAAGCCATGTTTTATTGTTCCAGTTTTTAAATCTGGCATAAATAAACTCGAACCTAATTGGCGACCGGTTGAAATCCAATCATGTATTCCTAATATTTATTAAATTGGTTGCTAAGTACATGATGCTTAGTTTTAGATGTTTAATTATCGAGCAACAACATGGTTTCATCCCTGCGGGGTTAATGGAATCTACCTTCTTTTTGTATATTAACTTTATAAATGATACATTTCAGAAAGAAGCAATGGTGAATTCTATTTATACAGACTTTAGTAAGGCGTTTTATAGAGTCAGCCACTGTATACTTCTGTATAAACAGCGAATATATGGAGTGAATCTTTGCATGTTGTAATGCCTTGACCTAGTAAAGATTAACGATGTGGTTTTTAGTAGTAAACTTTAATTACAAAATTTGAGTTGAACAGTCGAACAGTGTAGACGTATATTATTTTGCTCCGTAAATGTTTACGTTAAACTGATAGAACTTTCAATCAACGTCAATATTTTAAAAAAATTAAAGGAAAATTAAATTCGAGAGTGGAAAATGGAGAGTCGGACCTTACAATTCGGTACCGCATTGATACTGCCTACATTTCAAAGGGAAAATCTCGTGAGAATATTGCAAATAAGTCGTCAAAAAACTTTTAATCTATCTATCTAACAGTAATGATTTTGATGTAATTATTTTGGTTGAAACATGGTTACACTCGAGTATTTCCAACTCAATGTTACGCTTTGATAATTACATAATTTATAGATCTGATAGGTACGACACTGGCAGCACTCGTGAGGGTGGAGTCTTGATTGCTGTCAAGAAATGTTTTTCGTCCCGTTTAATTTTATGTAATAATTCAATTGAACATTTATTTATTTCAGTAAGTATTGGCACATCTAAATATATTTTTGATGCTGTCTACATTCCTCCTGGATCTGTACCACAAGTTTATGTTGTTCATTGTTTTGCTTTGGAAAATCTAGTGTACGATAACGATGACCACAAATACTTCATTTGTGGCGATTATAATATTCCTAACCTAAAATGGGACACGAATGGTATTGTATACAGCTCTCTTAAGGAATCAGATACTGCAGCACATCCATTACAGGAATCGTACTGCTTTCTTAATCTTAATCAAGTAAATTACATCCCAATTACTCGTAATGTATTTTTATATTTAGTTTTCAGTAATATTAATGGTATTAATGTAACTGTGGATGATGCTCCCTTCTCTAAATCTACTGATCATCATTTTGCTTATGATATTATTATAAATTGTGCAAATTTTCATCACTTAAAGACGTACAGGAAGAAATTTTTATTCCATCTGGCAGATTTTGCAAATCTAAATCTCTTTTTTAGTACTATTGACTGGAATTTCCTGAATGATCTAGACTTGGACACTGCGGCAGCCCTCTTTTACAATATAGTTTATACCGGCATGGATCGATATATACCGATTAAATACGTTCCTGATAAAAATAATGAATTCCCTAAATGGGTTAATAAAGATCTTAAAGAATTAATTAAAAAGAAAAAGGAGGCACATGTTAAGTACAAGATAAGTTTACAATTTGGTGACTACCAATTTTTTCATAAACTAAGATCGAGCTGTAAACAACTGAATTCGGAACTTATTCACCGCTATCTTATCAACGTCGAATCGTCAATTCACTCTAATCCAAAATAGTTTTGGACGTATGTTCATGACTTCAATAAAGAAGGAGAACTTCCCAGTATCATGCATTTCAATGATAGCACTGCTTGCGATTGCAATAGCATTGTTGAACTTTTTACCAAGTATCTCTCAGCCCTTTATGTTGCTCCTCGTGTTATGGACAATTTTATGACTGGTGCCAAAAAACAGGTACATAACTCCAAACTGTATGTCGACCGAGAATAGCTACTTACCTCACTTCTACAACAAAATAATGCAACAGGCCCAGATGAAGTTCCTTCTTGTGTATTGAAAAAATGTGCTTCTACACTGGTGAACCCTACTTATATTTTATGCTCGAGATCCATCAATGAATTTATTTTTCCTGACATCTGGAAGAGAAGTTTTGTGCGACCGATCTTCAAGGCTGGGGATAAACAACTTATAAAAAATTACCGTGGAGTATGCTTGCAGTCCATAATTCTGAAATTGCTGGATGAAACTATTTCTTTACAATTACTTATAAGTTCTTTTTAACAAATCGGACTCAATGTATTAATGTTAATAATTTTAAATCATCATATTTCAATTTGACTTCGGGTGTGCCCCAAGGTTCACATTGCGGACCGATTCTGTTTTTGCTATTTATTAACGATATTGTGGAGGTAATTAAGGGTTCTGAATGTTTATTATATGCGGACGATCTAAAGCTGTACAAAATAATTAACAATATAGATGATTGTTATGCAGTTCAAGGTGATATAAATAGGATTAATAAGTGGTGTGACGAAAATGATTTATTCTTAAATAGCAATAAATGCTATTCTATTTCATTCTTTAGATCTAGGTCGCGTACAGAATTTGTGTACCAACTCGATTCTGTAAAATTGCAAAGTGTTACAGAAATTAAAGACTTGGGTGTCGTTTTCGATAACAAACTCTCTTTTAGATCACATATTTGTAAAATGGTTTTAAAAGCTTGTCGTATTTGGGGCTTTGTATGGCATATAGGTCGTAAGTTAAGTAAGTCGTGTGTGGTTGCTTTATATTATTCCCTAGTTAGATCCCAATTGGAATATGCAAGCAGTATACGGTCGCCATATACTCAAACGGACATTATCTCCATTGAGAACGTACAAAAGAAATTTCTACGATGTATAGAATTTAAAATGGTTGTAAATCATATTCAAGGTAATTATACGTGGATATTGAACAACTTAAGCATTCAATCGCTTGAAACATGAAGAAAGGTGTTAGATTTGTGTTTATTGCATAAAATAATTAACGGTGACATTTGCAGTCCTTTAATTTTAGAAAAGTTGAATTTTCGTGTATATTTAAATGATCGATCTCGTAGAAATACACTCTTATTTAGAATAAAATTACATCGCACAAACTTATTATCAAATAACACCATTGACCGTTTAATGCGATTAGGTAATGAATTTAATTTAGACAACCGAGTAAATTTCTTTAGTTCATCATTATCGAATTTCAAAAAGAGTGTAGTCGGTGTTATGTAGACTTCATGCGCTTATTTTGTTTTGATATTACTATTTTTGTTTTATTTCATTTTTGGTTTTTGTATTGATTATTTCCTCCATTATTATATTTTGTTTCTGCGTTATCCTTAAAGTTAATATAATATATAATATGTTAATTATATATCTTTATTTGATGCATTGTTAAGCTTTAAGAAGAATATCTAAATTAATTTGTAATATAAGTTTTCGTTACTTTGTAATAATTGTATTGTAACAAAAAAGGGGTTATCCCGTTAATAAAGTATTATTATTATTATTAAAAAATACATGTACCCCAAGGTTTACACCTGAGTGCATTACTGTTTCTCATTTTTATGAATGATATTGGTTCTAATATAAGTCAAATTTCTTACTTTGACACAATTATATATCGTAAAATTGCTACTTTTGAGGATTATTGTATCTTGCAGAAAAACCTGGATCATCTTATGATTTGCTGTTGGTACAAAATGCTACAAAATGTAAACATATACGTTTCTTCAGAAAACTTGACAATTGTTTGCCTTAAATAATTCTTTGGATAACCACACTTTCGATAAAGTTGATATTATTAAGGATTCTTAATTTTTAGATTTTCCCTTATGGTTGGTTCAATTTAAATTCTCGTTGGATAGAACATTACTTTTCACATTTTTTTTGTTTAAAAGATATAGTGCTGAACCATTTTTTTGATATCAATATTTAGATATCAAATTCAAGTAAGCTAATATTCTTTTAAGTCTTTATATGGTAGCTGTTAAACAAGCAGACTACTTTTTAAACTTATGTAATCCAAAACAAAATATTGTATTTATACTAATTAGAATTTGGGAACAGATGATTCTGACCTATTAATATATTATATTTCAGGAAGTATACTAATTAAGAATATACTTTTTTTCTTTACCTTTAAGTTAGTTTAATAATCTAAAGAAATAATAATTTTCTAAACAATGAACGAACGCTTCTAGTAGTTCAAGGCCTGTATCGGTTCATCAACTTTGTTTATTTGATTTAAAAACGAGTCTCAAATCTCAACAATTTTGATTAAAAAAATGTATGCTATTACTTATATCATAATTAATTTGGTTGAAAAAAATCAGAAAAAACTACCAAAACTCGTAAACATTGTTTAAATATTTAAGTTTCGTTTGGTTATAAATATCATCCTGGTATAAAATATTCCTTACAATGTCACAATGCCATACTAATATCTAATACATCTCCCAAACAGGGACTAAATTAGCATATTTGCTTCAATATATTAGAAATAAAGAAGTCAGAAGCTGTCAACATGTCTTACTGGTCAGTGGATGGATGTGGGTGTAAGTGGAAGAACACTGGAAACCAGTCAACTCCGCCCGTGATTCTTGATGTCTAAATTTTTGTACGTGTTTCATTAATTTATGTATTCTTTTGTAAATGTGTTATAAGTAAGAAGAGCAAAGTTATAAAGAATAAGAAAATTAAATTATATAATTAATAAATTAACATAATTAAAAAGTAATTTAAATACGAATATATAATTAATAAATTAAGTATGCAATTATCTTGTTTTTTTTTAGTTGAAAGCATTTATGATAAGTAATACTTAATTTAATAATTGAATTTTTCGATGATAAGGTAAATTTATCTAATAATTTTTCCTATAACATTGCACGCACAGCTCATTAATATGTTTTTGTGTTTTTGCTAAAAAAATATTTTATCCTTGAAATATATTTCGTATTACAAATTGAACTTCACCGGTGACGTAAATATGCGCCCGCCAAATGTTTGATAAATATATTACACACAGCAGTAATTAATTCTACGTGTCAATCATTTTTTGTATAGATTATAAGATTTCTCATTAATTTTTCATTCTTAAAACTCAATCAAGGTTATTTTATAAATGAATTAATCAACCAATGAATAAATAAAAAATAAATACAAATTATTGTTATTAATATTAAAACGGGTTATTATTTCATAAGGTAAGAATGAAGTTGCTAGCGAGATTACATTAATTATTAAATTGGTTCTTATATTCAGATTTAAATTTATTCCTGCAGCAATCGGTTCTTGCAAGATTATTTTGGCAAATAAATATTTGATTTGCTGCAATCGAGCTTCCGCAGTAAATTAAGCCGTACCTTATAAGGGATTCGAAGTTTGATTGATAGACTATTAGCAATGTTTTGAAAATCAAGGACTTGTTTGAGTATTCGCAAGGTATAACAAATTGTATTTAATTTTGACATTAATTTCTCACAGTGATTATTCCATTCAAGTTAATTGTCAATTATCATTCCTAGAAAGTTTGTTTTGTTTTGAGTTATAAAATCCTCTTCACTAAAATTGATTCTATAATATTAGTTTTTGATTTATTTAATATTAGCTTATTTTGTGACATCCATTCCTGGGTTAATTTGAAAATCTGATTTGATTTATGAATTAGATTCATTTCATTAAAACCTGATATTACGAGACTGGTATTATCTACATAAGTTGTTATATGACTGTTTTGATTTTTAATTATTTTAGGTAGGTCGTTTTCATATAATATAAATAATATTGGGCCCAGAACACTACCCTGCGGAACCCCAATATTTATTACTTCCTATTATTTAAATAAGATTATATTAAGTTGTAGCCTAACCCTCTTATACCATAATACTCTAGTTTGTTAAGTAAAATATCGTGGTTCATTGTATCAAGAAAAATACCCATAGGTATATTTGTGCTCTCCAAGGCATTTATCATAATAATTTATCATCGTTGACTTATTTTTAATAAATCCATTTTGAGCTGTGTCTAGTAAGTTGTTATTTTTTAAATATAATATAAATCTCTCTGCTATTGCCTTTTTAATTATTTTAGAGAATATTGATAGCAAATTGATTGGCGTTATTAGTCCTTGTTTTAAACATTGTGGAAATTTTCCGGTTTCCATGCAAAGGTTAATTAAGTAAGTAAGGGGGCATTTATGGCTCTACTAACTTAGGATTTATTTCATCATATCCGGATGATGTTTTATTTTTTCGGCACTTACAATGTTGATAACTTCTCCATGTGTAATAGATCTCAAAAATATTGTATTTACATGCCTTTCTATATTACAGTTAAACTACCTCATTGAAGTGTTTATTCAGTTCATTTTCCTTACCTTTCAATTGAGAGTGTACCTGGGGCTGTTTTTTGCGTTTCCTAACAAATCATTAATTATTACCCATGTTGTTTTGTTTTTTATTGCCACTATGTAAATTTTTCTTTGAAATTTCTACTTTTTCCTGCTCACAGAGAAGTTTGTCGTATTCCTTTTTTATTATGCAATAAAATGCTTTTGCTTCGTCGTTATGGTGTTTAACTACGGATAATTATTTATTATTTTAATTATTTAAACACCGCTAAAGTAGTAGAAGGGGTCTACGATTATATATATATATATATATATATATATATATATATAATATATATATATATATATATATATATATATATAACATTTATTACCCAACAGCCACGAAGGCCAGTTACAGGAAAAATTAAAGAAAACGAATCTATAATACAGTAATAATAAATGGTAAAATATAATTTATACATATAAGTTAAATTTCGTGGTTCACAATTGTGTTTTTTAAAAAGGTTTATTTCCGAAATTTACAATTAATTACATTACTTAAACTTAATTATACGGAGAATAAATGATATGTGAAGCGTTACGGGAATAATATAATAATGGATCTGAATCTCATGCGGTTAATCTATTTATATAAACTAAAACTATGAACTAAGCATATTGACATCTGGCGGGTGATGTCATCCTAACTACGCATTAATGAATAAAATATATTTCTAAATAATAAAATTAATTATATTAAAACAAAGAAAAGTCTATTGTGGGCGCCAGGTCACTTATATAAGTAGATATACATATATTTTTTTATACATACATATATACATACGTATTAAGATACACACACACATATGCACTTACACACTTAATTCCCACAATAAAACTCCGAACATTGCTTACATTAAATATATCGATATGTTTACAATAAATATTCACTGCGTTGCTCATAGACAAAATTGGCGAATTCAGGTGGTGGTTTGTATTTGCTGAACGTAAATAAAATGTTTGTCTTAGTCTACTATTATGACGTGGTATGTAGAAGTTCAATAAAGATAATACAAATGAAACATTGATTTTGTGGTGAATTAACTTATAGATAAACATAATTAGAGCTATAATGCGGCGGGATTCTAACGAAGGGATACAAAATTCACGTTCTAAGAGTTCTGAAGGATAACCCTGAGGAGGATATATCATGTAGGGCCTGTGATATTAAGTCTTTAAAAATGGTCTTTGTACCTTTTCAATCTCTGTGATATGAACATTATAGAAAGGACTCCACACAATTGAGCAGTATTCTAAGCGACTACGAATGTACGCATAGTAGAAATTTATTAATGGTCGTAAAGTTTTAAATGGTTTGGTATTTCTTAATAAGAACCCCAATAATTTGTAACTACTACTAGTAATTTGCTTTATATGATCGATAAAGGTAAGTTTTTTTGCGTCTTCAAGAAATGAATTATTTATATTGTAATTGAATATAATATTTTTATGTTTTCTACTATAAGTCATTTGTTTACATTTGTCTATGTTTAACATGAGCCTATTCTTAATGCACCAATCATTAAATTTGTTAAGGTCCACTTGTAGTATTAGACAATCATTAGCAGTCTTAATGGTTCTAAATAATTTAAGATCATCTGCGTACATTAAATATTCGGAATTAAAACAGATATATACATCATTAAAAAATATTAAAAACAGTAAGGGACCCAAGTTTGACCCTTGCGGCACCCCACTTGTAGAGACAAACATATGCGAGCAAAAGCCCATATATTCCACATAATTATTTCTGCTAGTTTAATAACACATTAATAGTTTAACTAAACAATCACACAAGCCAAAAGTATGTATTTTTCAATTAATCAATCATGTCAAACGGTGTCGAAGGCTTTCGACAAATTGGTGTAAATAACATCTACTTGATCACGATAATCTAAAGCTCCAGAGATAACGGATGTAAATCTGCATAAATTGGTGACGGTAGATTTGCCACGAACAAATCCATATTGTCTTTGTGACAAAGGCAGCTCGACATGATTATATATGATCTTGTACAACATGATTTCAAAAATTTTGGCAAAATTACTAATTAAAGATATTGGGAGATAATTCTGGATATTGTCAATGGTTTTGTTCTTGTAGATTGGTACAATTTTAGAGGATTTTCAGATAGAAGGAAATTTGTTAAACCTTAAGCTCATATTATAGATATGTAAGAGTGGGGTTGATAATATCAACATATGCGAACCACCTTCTAGATGAACAACATCAATTTAATCCGGATTTCAAAATTTTACACACGTGCCAGAAAGGAAGAAAATTAAACCTATTAGAACAATTAGAAATAAATAAATTTAATAAACGCCATATTTTACTAAATGAACAAACGGAGCTCAACAATTCACCATTACTTAATTTATAATTTTTGTACCTGCAATACCCCCACCATATTCATAGTGTTATGTAGTATTTAAGTCTCGATTGTAATAAATTTAAAATCATTATTCATCTGCCTGATGAAGCCACTGTGTGGTGAAACAATTGTAGCAGTATCTACAAAATAAAGCTAAACTCAAAACGATCGTGTTTTTTCATTATAAGTTGATAATATATGTCTGCAGTCTCTAACAACCAGAGCCGAAATATTGTCGGGACCCGTAGTAAGGTTTTGTTTAAAGATTTAGCAGCACTCAAAAATTTATCCAAATTAAAAGATCTAATTATCAATAAATCAGTGTTTGATGATATAATCATTGCTTTATAGATAGATGAAAAGTAGTCGGCAAATGCGTTGGTAATATCTTGAGGCTGGTTAAGTACATGATTGCCTACTTGAATTATTCAAGGAATACGTGTCACACCTTTGCGCTCATTTATATAGCCCCATAGTTTTTGGGGCTTCAGTTAAATGTTAGCTTCGATGGTGTTTATGTAGTTTGAAAAGTCTATTTTTATGTTTTCTTTAACCAATTTCCTATGAGTATAAAACTGTACCTTGTTAAAATTAATTTTACTCTTTTTCAACATTTTTAAATAATGTTATTTGCGTTTGATACTATGAATAGTTAAGCGTGAGAACCATTGTGGAAATTTTCGATATTTACTAGTTTTTATGGGTACACATATGTCGATGTAATAGTTTAAAATTCTATAAAGTTCACCACAGGAAAGGTCAGGATTGTTAAAGTTTCAAGAATGAGTTTATAGATAAGTGAGAAATTTGCTTTTTTGAAATTATAGATAGATAGATAGATAAATTTATTCATCCAAAAAAAAATACAACAATGTGTTATAAGGATAAGTCAATGTGGTAAGTATAAAGATGATATTTCAAAATATACAATAATACATAATTTCATATACAAACATTTTAAAAATTTTCACATATTAAAAATAATTCTATGTACAGATTAAAATTTAGGTACGGATAAAGGACACTAACAGACAGATAATTTTTAAAATGTTTACCTTACAAAAACAAATTAAAATAAGTGTACAGATAAAGGATAAATAAATAAATAAAACTATTAAAATTCATGTGCAAACCAGTATATGATACAACAACATGAAACGTATGAAGCCTAATGATAATTAAATAAATAAAATAAATAAACAGATTGAAATTAGTTATTAAATAGACGCATATCAATTTCAAAATAGTCTTCGATTTTGTAAGGTTCTGAATTAATTAGAAGAGCTTTGACTTTTTGCTTATACTTCTGTCTCGATGATTTCCTCACACTATCTGGTAAATAATTATAAAATTTTACAGCCTGTACTATGAAACTTTTGTTGGTTTTTCTCAAACGATGTGTTGGCAAGCATAAGTCCGACTTCGATCTGGTATTATGACTATGTATGTCTTCATGACAGCGATTTAACGCTTTTCGATCATAAATATACATTAAACATGATTGAATGTATAATCCAGGTACCGTACAAATGTCTAAGTTCTTAAAGTGACCTCTACAACTCTCTGCCATCTTCAGTCCTGCCATTATTCTAACGCACTTCTTTTGCAATACAAATATTTTACTGGCTGTAGCAATGCCACCCCATAGTATTATATCATGTTTTATTATACTGTGTATATACGCAAAATATGTCATACGAACGATATAACTGTTTACATTTTCAGAGATTTTACGCAGTAAATATATATTTTTACACAGCCTGATACTGGTCTGATTAATATGCTCGTCCCAACTTAGCACAGGATCTAAGGTGACGCCTAAAAATTTAATATTGTCAGTTTTATTTGCACTTGACAGCGAAAATGACATGACTTTGGTTTTTGTTTCATTTATTGCCAGGTTATTTTGCCTAAACCAACTTACAGCTTCATTTTCGAATCCTGTTTGTACGGTACGGAGACAAGTATTTTTTTCTTTTTTAACGAGTGTTGTATCGTCTGCGTATTGGTATGTTTCAGCAGCTGTTACATTATATTTTAAATCATTAGTGTATAACAGAAACAATAATGGACCTAGAATTGTTCCCTGAGGTATACCTTGTTTTAGTGTGGTTCTGTTTGAACATACTTCTTGAAAATAAACAGTTTGTTCTCTGTCATACAGAAATGATTCAATCAAAGCAAGAGCGACATCCCGTACACCATAATACTCAAGTTTATACAATAGCTTATCCCAACAGACCGTATCAAATGCCTTACTAAGATCTAAGAAGGCGGCTGTAGTTGCTTCACCGTTCTCAAATCCGTCGTGTATGTTTTCGATCAAATCTAACACCGCATCAAGTGTTGATTTGCCAGACACATATCCGTAGTGACCTTTACTAATAAACTTGACAACATATTTATATAAGCGATTTTTTAATGCCACTTCATATATTTTTGATAATATAGGAGTTATAGTTATAGGTCTATAATTACTCTCATCATCTATATTACCCCTTTTATGTATTGGTACCACCTTACAGACTTTTAATTGTTTGGGAAAAATTCCACTTTCAAAGGATGCATTAATTAAATGTTCTAGTATGGGACTTATTTGATCAGCAATATTTTTTATTACATTTACGTTTATACCATACACATCCGTTGAACTGGAATTTTTCAGTGTTCGTATAATGTTATTAATTTCATGTTGGGTAACTGGTTCCAGGAAAAATGAACTATTCGAGTTAATTTTAAAATTTTTCAATGAATTCTTAAAATTTTCGTTGTCACATGTCAAAGTAAGATTTATTTCCATAACTGCTCTTATAAAATATTGTTGGATACTATGTGCTGATATTGTACTGGCCTTGGGAGTACAGTTATTACCTTTACCTGTATTGTTCACAATTTTCCATATTTCTTTTGGCTTGTTTAAGGATTTCAGTATTTTATTTTCATGATACAACTTTTTTGCACTGTTGGTATTAATTTGATAAGAATTTTGTAGTCTGTTTAATTCTTCTTTTATACTCTGATTACCCGTGCATTTGTATACTATTTTTAATGCGTGTATAGTATTTTCCTGTTGTTTTAAATCATCTGTATACCAGTCCCTTTTTGAGCACGGTCACTTTCTTAGAATGTATTTAGTTAATGGAAAACAATTGTTAAAAATAGACATGAATTCATTAAAGAATTTAGTAAACATTGCTACTGAGTTTGAGTTAAACATTTCAAAAAAGTTGTGGTTAGATAATTTATCTTTGAATTTAGCAATTTTTGTGGTTGTAATGAATTTACCTGTAATATATTTATCTTTTTTTTTAACCACTATGTATATGGTTGTGATGATGGAGCTGTGATCCGATATTAATGGGTCAAATACTCTTGAGTGATATCTAATTTGACCACTTACCAACACATTATCCAGGCAGCTCCTTGAGATGTTTTTTATTCTGGTATCTGAGTAGTTGGTTACCCTGAAGTTATAAGCATTTATGAGCATATTAAAATTATATAAAATACTATTACTACATTTAAAATTTATATTAAAATCCCCACAGATCACTGATAAGTTGTTATAACTATTTAATTTAAGTAATATCTGTTCAAATATGTTTAAAAAAGATTCGTAGACGCCTAAAGGGGATCTGTAAATGGATACGAATGTCAATTTAAGTTGTTTTAAATAAATTGCACAGACCTCACATGTTACCTCTTCTGATAGATTATCAATGCATTCAACTTTCTCATACTCAAATGTCTTATTCACTAATATTAAAGTTCCTCCGTGTTGAGATGCTTTTCTTGTAAATATGTTTGCCAAGTTATATCCACCTACTGTTAGGGTCTCCTCTTCTCCATGTTTTAGCCAATGTTCATTAATGGAAGCTATGTGTATCCTATCATTATTCAGAAAATCTTCTAGAGATATTGTTTTTCGCCTGATGGATTGTATATTCAGCTGTGTAACTTTTAGATATTTTTCTAGGTTGGTGTTTGCTTTGCCGATTGCAGTGGAAAATTTTGACTTCTTTTTTCGATTTTAGGAAAATTATATCTTCTTACTTTTATTCTTACTGGCCATGTATCAGGTGACATTAGTATTGATAGGTTGTTATAATCAGCGCCAAGTTTGAACGACTTGTTATTACCTTTTGATTCCAATTCGCATATTTCTTTTATTTTGACTTCGGGGTAATGCTCGTTAAAGAAGTCCTCAATCACCTTTGCAGTTACTGTACTCATGCAATTTCCCACATAGATCCATGCATATTTTAGTGGAGCCATAGAAATGCAATTTTTCGAACCAATAATTGTATTTATTAATCTCTTTTTCTTCTTCGGAGCTACTGTTGTCCATTCCTTGTCATTAGCATGTCCACTGACGTCTTGAATGATGTTGATTGCTGTTATTAGTGTATCCTGGTTATTGGTTCCGCGTCTGTTGTTTACATCGCTTACTTTTCGGGCGACCGGCGCCGTGTTCGGTTGTTTGGCAGCGCGGTCGCTGCGTTCTCTTCCCGGTGTAGGCACTTTTGTATGCTCCCCTGTCGCAGTGGACTCGGATGCTCTCATGACTTCATGTTTGTTATTTATTCTTAGCGTCGGGAAAGTTTTAACCTCTGACCAAAGTTTTTCATTTTCTTTCTCCAAACGTTGTACTTTCTCTTGTAGTAGTGAATTTGACTGTTTTAATTCACTTACCAGCGCTTTTAGGTATTCATATGCTTCCATTTTAAAGTTAGTTTCTTCTGCACATATGTCGCTTGACGGAGTGTCCACGCTGTCCGTCAGATTATTGCCACAGCATAATTTAACTCTTTGTACACATGATGCGTGGCAATAGTTGGCACAAACACTACACTATGTACCGGATTTTGCTACTGTACCACACGCACATGGTTTCTTAGAATTTTTATTAGTTTTGATACTATTTTTGGCGTTCGCAAAGTCACGACCGTCTTGCTCGGCGGCCATGATTTATAAGTTAGCTGAGCTGTACCAAAGTTTTTTACAGGGTTATCATTAGAACCATGACATATTCTATTTAATGATGGGTGACACTTATCTTCGGGGATAAGTGGAGAATCATTTCGTTCTACGATAAATTATAGGTTTTCAGAACTTATTACTAAATCAAGCATTCCGCCGAAACTATTCTTAAAAACATTTAGTTGATTAGCTGAATGAAAGTCAATAAATTTTGATAAATTCGATGCTCCACTACATTGAGAAACAGAATACTTTGCTATATTAAAATCACCTATAATTATAAAATTATTATCAAGAAGAAGTTGAGACTTTAAAGTATTGAATAATAATTCATATGATGTCGCAGGTGATTGAGGCGGTATATAAACAATTATATTATAATAATTATTGGAAATGCATATTCTAAAATATAATATTTATATTCTTCTAGTTGATTAACGGTAAGCACTATTTCATTAGTGGTTAAACAATCTTTCGAGGCCACCAGGACTCCGCCACCGCGCCCAATAGATCTGTCCTTGCGGTAAACATTAAAATAAGGCGGAAACAGCTCTGAATTTAACAAAGAATCATTACCCCAGGTTTCGGTTAGTAATATGAGGTCTAAATCATTGGAAGCTAGTATGTTATTATAAAATGTAAATGTTTTTGAATTCAGGCCACGCATATTTTGATAATAAAGTTTTGAACCTGACTGTTAGGAAACCCATATACATATTTTAAAAGAATATTTTCGCCGTTCTCCTTGCGAGATCTAAAATCACGGAGAATATTCCTCTTCGCTTCGGCTTCACGGGGGGTCAGATCCTTGTTGATATAGATGTTGTGGTATTCTTCACATTTCCGTAGTTTGTATCCATTTTTTTAAATATTTTGGGCGATGAGTGACGAGTCAATTATAACTTTCAGTCTAAATACCTTAATATTATTCGACTGCAGCGGGGGTAATTGGATTATATTTAAGACTTTCAGAACGTTCTCAACTTCTTCTTCTCTGTTCTTATTTTCCGATAAGTTGCTTAAGATGACATTGTGATCCCTATGTTTTTGTTCACGAACTTCTAGCAGCACCTCATCAATTATGTTAGAGTTTGTGTGTAATTGTTCTTGATTATAGGAGGCTTTTGGTTGCGCTATATCACGTTGTAAATTAATTACCATATCCTTAAGATTAAGAATATCATCAGTTAAATCAGATGTATAGCAACCAGTGCATGTCCACTTAATGTTCTTCGTTGAGCGTAGGACCTTGGATTCACAACTTGATAATTTTGCACATTTCATGCTATATAAGCATCTGCATACGTAATATTTGATAGAGTTACTTTCAGATAGCGCTACATTTGCATTCCATTTTAACTTACAGAAGTATTTCGTATCTATCTAGGGAATTGGAAAAAAAGTACAGGGGCACAATATCTTCACACCTACTCCGCGCGTAGTGGTGACTAAAAAAATTCACAAACAAAAAACTACACAGTTTTTTTACGATCGACGAGTTCATCGAACGCAGACACAAAACTATGCGTTCCCAGTTTTGTTAGTAATAATAATATCAGTTATAGTTTGAGTGCTATCTGTTATCGGTGTCGGTTCATTAATTGGTACCGTTGCGTTAAAAGATCGTACTAAGTTATTAAATTCACTGGATTCGGGTGTTTTAGTATTAAGATCGATATTAAAGTCACCGACAATATAATACGTTACATTTTCGGATAGTAGTTTTTCCAGTGATCTTTCAAATTTAATAAAGAACTCACAGATTGTTTCTTGTCGAGGTGCACGGTACACTACTACACAAACTGGTCTGTTGGCCCATTCTATCGCTGCACACTCAAATGATTCATTTTGTTTATGTCCAGTCTTTCTTTACAGTCAAATCCATTACGCGCATATATAGCAGCTCTTCCATAGGCGGTAGTACGATTGCTAGAGATCGACCTGGAAAATGATGCCACTAATTTGGAATGTTTGATTGCAGTTCTCTTGATATTACTGTCAGATTGCTAATGTTCGGTAATTCCTAGTAGTTGGCACTCTTCCTGGCTGTAAAATTCCCTTATATTGAGGGTGTTGTTGTTTATTGATCTTACATTGAGATGAATTTAAGATATATATCCGTTATTTGAATATAGTTTACTTACGTTGTTGTTAGCGTCCTTCTGCGTTCCGCAAAAAAACGAATATTATGAATGTTTAAATTCGCTGGCCAGTTGTTTGCATCTATAAACTTTTCTTCATACGTCTTTTCGAATTCTATTTTAAAATCGGATTCTCTTTCATTTTAAATGCTGAGTTTTTTTATTTTTAAGTAACCAATGGAACATATATTACTGCGAATGTAATTTTTAAAATCTTGGTCCGTTGTGTTTGGATTTGCCCGTCCTATAAAATAGTACGATAATCTTGGGACTGTTAAAAGTTTTTCATTATTCCCCGTTCCCAGGATTACTTGGCTTCTTCGATTTTTCCTTAATTGTACCGTTTTCCATTCGTTCACAGTAATGGTGGTTTATTGAGTTGTCGATTGATCTGTTTGTTTATTGTTTTTATTATCATTATCTCTCTGTTTTCTGATCTGCGGAGTTTGTTTTTTGTTGGTTATTTGATTTGGGTTTTGTTTACTTTCCTTGATGATACCATTCATTGTTTGAATTTTTCGAGATTTGTTGAAAAATGGATTTCTGCAGTTTTAGCAGGTTTCTTCGTTTATTAAACCTATCTATGAGATATTTATTTGTTATTATCAGTGATTCATTATTCATTTTAAGTGAGCGATTCATCTCTTCTAACTGCATAATTATTTTTGAAAGATGTTCTACTTTAAGAGATAGTGTGGATTTTGATTCCATATCCCCATCTTCGTCTTCAAAAACTAACACCTCTACGTCACTTACGATAGTGGTTTTCTTTTGGTTAGAACATAGGTGTAAATCCAAGAAGGATCGATGATAGCACCTATTGCACCCACTACACTTCCTTGCATCAGTCACTTTTTGTTTGCACTTGTTACATTTAAAGAATTTTGCACATGTATCATCGGACACGGTTACGGTCGACGCCATTATTGGTTTGTTCTTGCCAATGGAGCCTTGTAATAAAATTCCACCAATAGCTACATTATTCGCATCTGTTATCAAATTAAAACACATACTAAAAACAGGGTATTGCTATATGGATTCGTTTATTAACAATTTTTAGAGTGTTACATTTAGTAGATTCTGGGGAATGCTTGATGGTTAGTTCATTTTTCAAATAGGTTGTACGTGGTTTCGTAATCCGATCAAAGTCTTTAATGAATTTTCTGTAACCTAGGAGACCTACGAAGCCTTTTCGTTGTTTCTGGATTTTTGGTAAGGAATATTTTTTTGTCGAAATTTTAACTTAATTTGATATCTCTCTATAGGGTATCCTAGAAATGGATTTTCATTTTTTTATAAATTAAGATTTATCAATCTATATTTAAAAATTTCTTTCACTAAGACATTTGAATACTTTTGTTAAATTTAGAAGCTGTTCTTGCAGGAGATTGAATAGATGATTATTTTAAAAACCGTGAAGTATGTTGTTCATTACTTTTTGAAAGTTGGCAGGTGCATTTTGTTTAACCAAATGATATTCTGATATACTTATAATGACAATTTTCACATTGAATGCAGTTTTGGGAACGTCATCCGGATTCATTCCGATCTGATGGAATATGCTAGCTAGTTCAAGAGTTGTATGAGTTCTTCCTAACTTGGCTAGAACTTCAGAAATATTTCAAAATGCATTATCGATTGTTTCCTCATTTAACTTACCATAGTCTACTATAAATCTCTTTTTTATTACCAGTCAGTCTTCTTTGAAACAATTTAAAAAGCGGACGTTTAGGGCAAATAATTCACTGATTTAAATGTACGATGTTGTATCTTGAATTTTGGAGGCGTTCACTTCGTAGTACATTTTTAATGAATAACAGAAAAACGTTTAACTTTTTTATACAATACTTCGTGACTAGTTTCGAATTACACAGTAATAATTATCAAACTAAGTACTTAAAATGTAAATAACAATATACAGGGTGTCCCGTTAATGTGGGGAAAAGGTTGGACCATAGATTCCTGGGCTTAAAATATAATGATTTAACACAACTTATCTATATCCAATTTACGGTTAAGCCAGAATTTGTCTTCAAAGTTCTAAATAAAATTATTTCTTTTGTTTATAACAATTGAACGCTTTGTTCGATTTGCATGAAATTTATTATTAATAACTACCTACTAAGTTATGAGTTTCTTCAGTTTTTTCTTTTGAATATGACTTTTTGTAGTTGACCTTGCTTTCTCTGCTGCGGACATAGTCGTCGAATAGGTCAAATTCAACTGGGTGAAGGGCGTTGGCTAGTTCTATGTGTAGCACTTTTATATATGTGTTAAGAATACACAAAACAAACATTAATCCGGGAATTTCCATCCTTAACGACCAGCTTGACCTGATGCACACCCCTCTCTTCGAAGCATTTTAGATTTATTATATATACACCTGTTATTTACATTGTAAGTACTTAGTTTGATAATGATTACTGTGTAATTCGAAACTATAGTCCATCCGTTGGATCTTCCGTCCTACGTCACAAAATATCGCTTCGAGAAACGACACAAAAACATTCAGTCTGATAAAGTAAACAAAATGCGTTAGAAAAACACCTTTCGTCGTTTTTTGAAGCGATAGTTTGTGACGTACGGCGGAAGATCCAACGAACAGACTATAGTCACGAAGTGTTGTATAAAAATAAAAAGTAGTATAAAAAAGTTAAACGTTTTTCTGTTGTACGATGTTGTTTACATAGATGCATCATCTTTTGTTTTTATCGAATGTATTTTACGTTTTCATTGAATTTAAAATTCAAGGAAAACCTTATTTTCGCATTAAAAACTGTGAATACATAGTTCATAAAAAATATGTTGTTTGTAATTTTTTAAGGATTTGATAGAACAAGTGTCAATGAATTGTTTGGCCTATTCAATAGTTCTTTCCAAAGTTTCAAATTTAATATTAAACGCAACGCATTTAAATAAATGTATTAATATTATTTTATTTTAATTTCACGAATTAAATTTTGCACTTTTCTTCATTCGTTTTAATGTCAAAAATGTATTATATTGTATAAAAGGGGTTTCCCGTATATAATAAATATACAAATTACTAATTTTAAAGGAAGTTTCAAAAATTTTCATTTCTATTAGTGATTTTGAATATGTCTCTGATAATTCTAGAGTATTCTAGAAACACCTCATCTATATTCCCGATCTTCACGTTCGATTTTAGAGGAATTAACGAAAACTGGTTTGCCAGCTTTATTTCTAAAAAAAAACGCTTATTTCTTATGTGTCTTTGGATTATTTTTAAAAACTCTTTAAAATGTGGCAAATTTCCATCTTATTGGGAAGATGTTCTTATTACACCAATTCATAAGAATGGTTCTAAAATTTTTGAGAAAATTGTAACTTTTATTTATTTCGTCACAATTTTTTTCTCAAAAAATGGCGGAAAGTAATAGTGCCGCTGTAATTGAATAAGATAAAATCTGTATATGTGTCAGTAACGCCAAGTTTGGCTATATCTGTGAAAAATATGGAGCTGTGTTTCGTCGTAGTTGCGGCAATCGTGCACGATTGATGAACAAACAGCACTAACCTCCAAATCGTGTGATGTTGAATTAACCACCGTAAAGGCCCGCGTTTGTGAACTCAGAAAAAAATAATATGCACCTAACTAATCATATTGAAACTCTAGAGCCAGAGCTGCAACTAAAGGATGACAATATTAAAAAATTAACTCACGCAATATTGTTGAAAAATACTCCAAAAGCGAAATCACTGACAAAGATAAACAATACTGAATATAGCAGCATTGAATTTACCAGTGACAACTCTGTGGCCAAATTCAGAGAAATACCAACAACAAATTCCGCGCAGGTATCACTTAACAATCAACAGCGCGCGCGGCGTCCTTCTCGTCGCAACAAACAATTCGTCTCGGCAACGGAACAATTAGATTCGTCTACACAACAGACACCTCTCTATCACCTGCGGATAAATATCCCA
The DNA here is from genome assembly GCA_963969525.1 of Ontholestes murinus. NCBI lineage: Eukaryota > Metazoa > Arthropoda > Insecta > Coleoptera > Staphylinidae > Ontholestes > Ontholestes murinus. The sequence continues at coordinate 78,298,639 of OZ018387.1, forward strand.
ACGAAAAAACAAACATTGAAATTGCTAATGCCGATTGGTAATCAGTATCGCATAAAAAAGGAAGAATACAGTTACAGGAACGAGAACAAATAATAATTTTCGCGCCCTGACAAAAATTGCCTGGTTATATATAGGAAACTGTCACGAAACAGCTACAACGGAATCCTTAAAAGACTACTTAACTACTTAAACATGCCCGGAAATTAATAACCCTGATATTACTCTTTCAAATACAAAAGGAAAAAGTCGTTCAGGCTCCGGTGCGAGTTTAAACACCTCTCCCTCTTAATTAAAGATTCTTGTTGGACAGAAGGAATTATTATTAGAAGATTCAATTTCAGTAGGAATGGAAGTTTTCAAAGATGAAAATCCAGTATCTAATCAAGTGAAATCTATTAAATCTACCACATATTCTTTTTAAATGCTCAATTTATAAGAAACAAAATATCGGAGCTTGATGCTGAGCTAATAGACTGTCATACGGATATTCTGGCAGTTACGGAGCATTGGTTAACTAAAACTGAATGTACAACATCAACAGTGAATAATATGAAGTCGTATTTTTATGAACCGCATTTTTTGTCAGGCACAAAGGTTATGGTGATTCAATTATATATTCGCGCGAATCATTACAAGTGAACAGCTACAATAATATTACAGATTCAATTAGTATAGAAAAAGCTTGTGAACTTTCATGTATTTATGTGAAATATTTAAATATTTATGTTATTTGTGTATATCGTTCTCCATCAGGAGCTTTTAATGTGTTTCTCAATGCATTCTCATCATTTTTAGAGAAAATTAATCGACAAGATAACACGAGTCACCCTCAAGAGTCTTACTTGGGGGTAATTTTAATATTAATTTTAATTCTAATGACTCTACTAAATTATTATTATGTGACATGCTAAGAACTTTTAAATTGAGTAAACAGGTTAGTTTTAACACAAGAGGTAACAATTGCATCGATAATGTTTTTACGAATTACGATCCCAACCATATTATTATTTCCTGTATGAACCTAAATCGTATATCAGACCATAAAGAAATATCTTGTAAACTATGTACTCCGCAGATTCCATTAACAATACCGGAAAAGTTAGGTAGATTTATTACTTACCAAAATACAAATTAGACACTTGACTTAGATATCGAATTACATCAAAAGTGGGAACAATTTGTCAATGTAATTGTGAAAGCAATTAATAAAGCCTTTCCTGAAACTAAATTAAATAAATGAATTGCGACTAAAGTCATCAAATGGTTTAGCTAGAAGATAAATCAAATGAGAGACACACTGCAGTCTTCTGTATGAAGAATATACTTTGCACCCCTCATCAGTAACCAAAATAGCCAGAGACAACTATAGGAAGCGATACAAATTTGCAATCATTGAAGCAAAGAAACGTACAAACGATAATATAATGAAATGTAACCCAAACAAACCAAAAGCGATGTGGTTAATAATAAATCAAACAAAAAATCTCAAACAAAATATTAGTGACACTAATTTATCCAGTGATAATTTTAATACTTTTTTGCAAATATTGGGCTTTCCGAAAGCGCCGATTACAACTTCTTTAACTCTTTGATAGTACAACTCAGTTTAATTTTCGTCTAGTATCACCTGTCGAAGATAGGGATATTATGAGTTAACAAAAAAAAATAGTAAATCCAATGATATTTATGGAATAAGTACTTAATTATTAAAAATTGTGATCCGTCAACTATATTTACCAATAGCGAAATTGATTATTTTTTCATAACTGTAGGTTATTGACCCAATAATTTAAAACTTGCAAAAATCATTACCATTTTTAAAAAAGGTAATAAAGATGACATGAAAAATTATAGGGCAATTGCACTACTTCCAGTAATTTCAAAAATTTTAGAAAATGTTTTCAAAAAACAAATTGTTGAGTATTTTGAAATAAATAACTTATTCTACTGTAAACGGTATGGTTTTAAATCCAACTTTCAACAAGTGACGCCGTGGTTGAACTTAGTAATATAATTAGTTCATCCTAAATAAATAAATCGGCCTGCAATGGATCATTTCTTATGTATGTGTTCTTGAGTTTTGTGAAGATTATATTAATAATAAAACGAGGTTAAATTCCTTTCTTCACTGTTTTTATTTAAACACTAAATGTACATTTCGGACACTATGTGTCCATTATCAATAGTTGATTAACAAATTTTACAAAGGTGTCGTTACATTTATAGGGTAGACGGATTAATGGAAAAACCTAAAAGTAATTATCTAAGTACAGGCTGATTATGCTTCTTAAAACTAGCCGCTTGTTGGTAATGCCACAGTTTCATTAGCGCTAATTCCATGAGGGATTAAGTCTAGTAGGGGGTTCTTTAATGCACTCAAATCGAAATTCAGCAGATTATAAAAGTTCTTTTTCATTTCGATTGCTTCTATCATATTTAAATTGTAAGACGTAGATTGTCTATATAAATCTACATTATTTTTATCAAACTTATGTCCTGTATCTAAAATATGGTGAGCAAAGGCCGATTTATATGGATTAAGATTTCTAATGTGGTATGAATGTTCTTTAAATCTAGTGATAACGTTTCTTCTCGTTTGGCCTATATATATTTTATTACAATTATTACAACTAATAGAATAAATTCCCGATAATGATAGTTTGTCTTGCTTATCAAATGTGTTGCCTAATAATCTGCTGAGTTTCGTATTTGAGTAATAAGCCGGGGTAAGATCGAATTTTTTGAAAATTTTGTTTAGTTTCTGATTAATTTGTGGGACGTGGATTATTTTAATGAATGATTTATTTCTATGTGTGTTGTTCTGTTCTAATGTAGTTATTGATTGAATTAAGCGTTTTCTATTATGTTTGTTATGATTTTATTAATAGTGTGAATGTTGTAACCAAGGGATGTAGCAATTTTACGTATGAGGTTGAATTCGATCTGTCTGTTTTGTTCTGAGATGGGCAAATGAGTTGCTCTATATATCATACTATAAAAAGCGGATAATTTATGTTTGAAAGGTGAGTTAGAGCTGGAGTGTATGTAGTTAAACTACATATGAGTAGATTTTCTGTAAATGTTGAATTCTAATTTTCTATTATTTTTAATTACTATTAAATCTAAAAAAGGTAGTTGATTATTTGATTCAACGTCGTACGTAAACTTTATGCTGGGGTAAAAACTATTGAGTTGGGATACAAAATCTGGGATGTTTAATGTTTTCTTAGTGATAGCAAATATATCATCCACATATCTAATCCAAGTTTTAGGGAAGTTGATTAAGCTGTTTTTCGCTTTATTCTCAAAACTGTTCATGAAAATGTTCGCAAGAAAAGGTGATAGAGGATTGCCCATAGCCGTACCAAATGTTTGCTTATAAAAATTTTCTTCAAATTCAAAAACGTTTAAATCCATGACTAATTTTGTTAGTTTAATGTAAGTATCTACTTTGTTTTTTGAAATATTATTTTCTATTAAAATGTTTTCTAGTATATCTAATGTTATATCTATCGGAATGCTGGGGAAGAGGGATTCAACATCAAACGATACTAACTATTCGTCTGGTGCTAAATCCACACTTTCCAACATTTTTGTGAATTCTAAAGAGTTATTGACAGAAAAATTATTATTTAATTTTATTTTACTAAATTCTTTGACTAGCCATTTAGCTAAATTGTAAGATGGTGCATTTATATTTGAAACTATTGGTCTGTATTTATTCCCCGGTTTATGTATTTTTGGAAGGCAATATAATTTAGGTAATTTAGGGTTTTTTAATTTTAGCAAATTAGCGGTTCTTTTGTCAATTAGGGCTGGAGAATTTTTAAGTATATCGTTAATTTTATTGATATATGTTGTTAATGGATTTTTTGTTTGTTTTGTGTATGGACTTTCCTCTAACATTTCATGAACAGTTTTCGAATAGTCGGTTTTATTAACTATTCTTAACTTAAGTAAAGAATTTGACTATCATTTTAGGTTCTGTTTTATTTCTGATTTTCATAAATGATTTGCATTTAGCACTTAGCAATACAATTGTACTTTAAAAAACTTTGTAACTTTGTATAACACTATTTATTTTCTGTTTACTATAGTTACGGCATCTCAACGTGCCATTATCAAAACATAAAATGAGTTAAACTACAATTACAGGTATATATATAGAAACAAAATTTAACAAACAGCTGTGAAAATTGGAGTGTACATCAGGTCAATCTGGTCGTTAATTAGGGGTATTCCCGGATTAGCGCGTGCCTTGTGAATTTCAATTGATTCTAGGAGGTCCATTTTTCGCCCTTTTTCTGCGTAATGGATTATGGAGAGTACATCCTCGCCAAAAGAATGATTCTCCTCAATTAAATGTTTTGCAAACGTTGATTTTTCCATTTGTTTTAGGCGAAAAGAGCGCAGATGTTCTTTTAACCTGATACTAAAATTCCGACCAGATCCTATGTACACACCTTGACATTGTTGACATGTTAACTTATAAATACCGGATTTGCTAAAACTATCTCTTGTGGTTTTCGGATTGAAAATTAAATTTCTAATTTTCGAACTGGGTTTTAATGCTGCTGCAATTTACAAACTTGTGAAAGTAATTATGAAGCCTCCAATGCTTTTGCAACTTATTTTGAGAAAGCTGTCATAGATTTGATCACCCCTTTGAGTTATATTAGTGACATAAAAATTCCGTTAAAACCTAATTCTGTTTGGAAATTAGGACGATAAATAAAATTCACTTTGTTGTTATCACACACGTGTATGATAACAACAAAGTGAATTTTATTTATCGTCCTAATTTTCAAAATATATCACAAAGTAATGGCTTCAAGCATCAACTATATAATTCTGTTTGGTTCACACCTATAACTGAGGCACAAGTAATTTTAGTTATAAACAATTATATCCCAGTCCAATTAATTAAATCGTGTGCAGATCGTATTGCTCCATTTTGGACTAACATAATAAATATTTCATGTACATAAGAAAAATACCTCACGGCCCTCAAAACCGTACCTAAAAAAGGTGACGATACAGATATTACAAATCATCGCCCAATTGCTCTTCTAAGCGTATTCTCAAAAATAAATGAGATTACCGTTTCCAAAAGAATATTTTCATTTCTGGATAAATTTAATATAACGATAAGCAATATAGGTTTCGTCTTGGTTGGTCTATTGAAACCGCTTGTATAAATTTAGAACGTAGCCTAAATAATTTAAATGATAAAAATTAAACTTTTATTACATTAGTTCATTTAAGAAAAGGCATTAAGAATCCAACACGAATTGTTTTTTCATCTTCGGGTAGCTTTAACAAGACTCAATTATCTCAAATTGAAACAATATTTGATAATTATTTGCAAAAATATTTCGATTCATTTCAAACCAAATTTCATCAATTATTAAATAAAATAGATGATAAAATCAAATTGATGGAAGAAAAAATAAAGATTGTTGCTGATGAGGTCAATATTATTGAACAACAGCTAAATGAAGTTTATAATAATGTGGATAGAACGAATATTGGAGCCACATTTATATCTGGACAGCGATATATAACAAAAGGTCTACGTGACAATGTTGTTAAATTTAGCTATAATAGAACCGTTCCTCAACGAAACGATTTCAAAGCACTAAAAAATAATTTGGAACAACGAATTAAAAATCAGGAGTCCCTAAAATTGTTAAAGCCCCGCCGAAACCACAAGTATCAACTTCTAGTAGTTCTGCGACAAAAAACTAAACATTTACTACCAAAACGTTGGCAGTATGCGCACAAAATTGAAATCATTTATGTTAAACGTTAGTTGTTGTGTATACGATATAATAATTATTATTGAAACTTGGCTGGATAATAATATCGACAATTCTGAATTTAAACTTAATAACTACACTATTTATAGAATGGATCGCTCTTCATTTTCTAGCCATAAATGTCGTGGTGGTGGTGTTATGATCGCAATCTGCAATAATCTTATAAGTAATGAAATTTCAGTGGGAATTAGTGCAGTTAAACAATTATTCGTTTCTGTAACTATATGTAATACAAATTTCATTATTTGTGCGGCATACTTTCCGCCGTGCTCATCTCTGGATAAATATCAACATCACTGTAGCGCTATTGAAGATATTGCCGAAAATTGCCCTCGCTCAAAGTTTATTATATGTGGTGATTATAATATTCCTAGCGCAGAATGGTCTAATGATGATCTAAGACTTATAAATAACAATACTTCATTATACTCAGCTCAGTTAATGACTGAGTCGTTTAGTTACTTTAAACTGTTTCAAACATGAAAATAATACTTTTTTAGATCTCATATTTGCGAATGATGGATTCACGGTTTCAAAAGCGTCTGATTTACTGTTTGACATTACGCATCATCATGTACCGTACTTAATTTCAATGCCATTCAAATCACTGAATAAACCACTACAATATGACGAATTTGTTTATAATTTTGCGCAGGCTAATTATGCCGCAATGAATGACTATTTTCTATTTGTTAATTGGTCGAAAATTTTAAATGTAGGTGGTATCGACAATATGGTAGAATTATTAAACAACACTATGTACAATGTTTTAGAGATGTTTGTGCCCATTAAGCGCATAACACCTTCCACATACCCAGTGTGGTTTAATAAAGATATAAAGGAAAAGAAGTATGCACATAAAATTTATAAGCAATGCCAAAATTCACTAAATTATGAATATTTTAAATCTCTGCGCGCATAGGTTAGTGATTTGAGAAATAATTTATACAACCAATATATCGAGTCTGTAAATAATAATATAACACACAACCCAAAGAGCTTTTGGAATTTTTGTTTAAAGTCTCTAGTTCAGTTCCCAATTTTCCAACTAATATGCATTATAATAGTGTTACTAGCAGCAGCGGATCTCAATGAGTAAATATTTTTGCTTATTAATTCTCTACTGTTTATATGAAACGCAATCCATCCCAGATTCCAATATTTACCACTACAGCTGAAGTTAATCATATACCCTTTTCATTCTATCAGAGCGAGATATTTGACGCTATAAATAATTTAAAATCTAGAAATAGCTTAGGCTCTGATGGTATACCTGCAAGCTTACTGAAAAATTATATCTATTCCCTATCTATTCCGATTTTTATTCTATTTCAATCATCAGTGAGTCAGAATAGGTTTCCAAACTTTTGGAAGAAGGATTTTATAATTCCAATACATAAAAATGGCGAAAAGGAAGATGTTACAAATTACCGCAGTGTGTCAATACAGTCAGTTATTCCTAAATTATTCGATCAACTTATTACAGTCAAATTAAATTGGATATGTAAGAATACACTTATCAACTAGCAGCATGATTTCCCTCCAGAAGATCTACAACTGCAAACCATCTTTCTTTCAAGATGTCTTTGATTCATGCCTTGGAAGCTAAACATTCAATGGATACAATTTATACTGACTTTACCAAGGCATTTTATAGAGTCGGCCATGATATTTTAATTGCTAAATTATCTGCCCTGGGATTCCATTCTTCTGTAATTGAGTAGATCAAAATATTTTTAGTAGGTCGCACGCAGTGTGTGAAAATAAGAATTTTTTTATCTTATCCCATTCATTATTTTTCATTAACGATATCTCTCATCATTTTTGTTATTCGCAGATGACCTAAAAATTTACAGAGAAATTGTAACTCTGGAAGATTGTAAATTACTTCAAGATGACCTTAATACAATTAATAATTGGTGCACTTATAACCAACTTTTCTTTAACCCCGAAAAGTGTAAAAGCATTAGTTTTTCTCTAAAAAAAACACCCTACAGAGTTTTGTTACTCGATTAATGACATTGTTCTTATGAGAGTAAGTGAAATTAAAGATTTGGGTGTTATCTTCGACAGGGCACTATCCTTTGGTAATCATATTAATACCATATGTAACCGTGCTTCAAAACTGTTGGGCTACATTAAACGATTGTCTGTTTGTTCGCTCACATCTCGAGTATGCTTCATGCGTTTGGTCACCATCACAAGCTATTTACATAAATATTATAGAAAATGTGCAAAACAAATTTATTGCAGACATGGCATTTTTTTATAAACTTCTCTTTCATAAAGTACAGTGTTCATCCTTATTGTCTCAAGTAAATTTTTATGTTAAACACACGACTAGACAAATCCCAATATTTCGTGTTCCATTTCACAAAACTAATTATGGTTATAATAGCCCAATCTCTAGATTTATGCGCATTTCAAATGAGCTGTAATTAAATTATAATTTTAATATATTTCAAGAATCTTATGCTCGTTTTATGTCTGACGTTAAGAATATAAGTCACTGTAGTTAATTTGTATTTTATGTATATGTACTTATAAGTTTAAGCTAGTGTTGATTACGTTTTGGTTTTTTAAATTATATTTAGCTTTAGTTTCCCTTATTATAATGTCATTTGTGTAACTGTGTTATTATTATTTTTTGTAAATTGAATTTTCTGTCAATAAATATTATTATTATAAGACATTAAGCTAAAATTCTAATTAAGTGTATGCTGTTCGTTAACTGTAAGAGTGAAATATTGGATTTTTACAGAAGATACATAAATAATATTGAGATGTCTATTTCTCATAATATAAAATCATTTTGGTCTTATATACACAACAAAAGTACTGACAGTATTCCTGTATCTGTGAATTATGGTGCAATAAATGCTTCAAAAACTACCGATATTTCCAACCTATTTGTTACATATTTTTCAACGGAATATGTCCTATATTACCATCATAAATTCTCATTTAAAAACAAATTACTCTGTGAATTTAAATACTTTATGTATTACACCAAAGAGTATTTAAGTGCTTTAATGTCAATGAAAGTCAATAGTAGTGCTGGTCCTGATAAAATTCCTACAATATTTTTACAAAGCTGCTGTGATAGCCTAACATATCCATTGCACTACATTTTCTCGTTGTCGCTTAACACAGGTGTATTTCCCGATTATTTGAAGAAATCTTATGTGGTGCTTATACATAAATCCGGATCTAAGCATAATGTGGAAAACTACAGGCCTATATCAATATTTTCACAATTATCCAAATTATTTGAAAAGCTACTATACAACCAATTATTTTCCAGTTTTCGTAATATCATCCGAGAATATCAACGCAGCTTTTATGCAACTAGGCCTACACAAACAAATTTATTCATATATGCAGACTTTATTTCTAAAGCCCTAGAAAAAAGTACTGAAGTTCACTCTATTTACATGGACTTCAGTAAGGCGTTCAATAGTGTCAACCGTTCTATTCCCATACATAAATTAAAATCTTATGGAGTTCGATAGTTTTTTTTTTTTCAAAGTTTCCCATTTCGTCAGTTTGATCGTGTATTTTAGAAATTAAAAATTCTTCAGCTACGGTTTTTGGCCGTATACAAAATTTAATTAAGTTAAATGGACTCATTGGTATTGGTCTGGGTTGCGGATTATTTAAGTTAGACTTCCAAACGTCTTGGCATTAGTTATCATGATTCTTAATTATTATTTCGTAGTAACTTTAATTTATATCTGCTTTAAAGTCACTTCTATGTATATAACATATACATTTTAAAATGTTTGCAATAATTTGTGAAAAGTATTTATGTATGTGACTTTCACTCTAAATGTTTTATCTTAATAAGAAAAACTTGAAAACCAACTCCATAATTTAAAAAAAAAATACGATTGTTATTGTGACCGAGCTCTAATCTCTATAAAAAGAAATCGTTCATACGTTTGGTTTTTTAGAGAAAAAAATAAATGAAACTGGTGTACCATCTTCTATGACGAGCAAAGGCAACGTTATGTTGACTAGCATTGAAATAGTGAATACTTTTTGCAACAATGTTGCTGCAAATAATTATAGTAGTGAGAATTTCAAAAAGTCGAAAACTCTAAATCCTACAAAATCGGTGATATCTCTTCAATATATGATGAATTGATAATGCTTAGTAATAATTTTAGTGTGGAATTCCTAGTCATTTGTTTTTATCAAATTGTGTGTGTACACTGTCTATACCAATCCCTTTTTTGATTCAACTATCAATTAATTATATGATAGTTGCTACATAATAATTTACAATATAAATGGTTGAATCATTTTTTTTAGTATTTAAATGGGAAACATTTTTATTATTAGAAATTTTTATTTTCATTAAAGTTATTGATGCATTAATTACACTGTACAGTCATAGCGACATTAGAATCGTCGAGGGTCATTAAAAGGTCATTAATGCATCATTAAAAATCAATTTTTGTTCCATTTAAAACATTATTTTTAACGCAATGTTATCTAATTAAATGAAACGGGAATTTTAAAACCGTAAACTGTTTAGCGTCATTAATAGATTAAATTATTGTGAAAGTTTTTGGTCAGCTGTGATTTGATTGTGATTTGCGTTGGTATCCCATAATTAATTGCAAACGAAATTTTGACCAATTTAAAATAGGAATAATATTATTATATTATTAAAGATAGTATTATAATAATTCGACAACAATTATTATGCCGCTTCTCTTCTTCTTCATTGGCCATCGACCGATTGTCTTTCAGCCCAAATTATATTATATGGTATATAAAATATAGAAGGTACAAAAGCATAAAATTAGATTATATCTAAACATAACAATGTGTTATAATTCTATATTACACTCTTTTTTCAATGGTCTTATTGATTTAGATCAGTGGTTCCCAAACTCTTTTGGCTCATGGACCCCTTTTCATACTCAAAACTTTCTCACGGACCCCTGAGTGAAAAAACTACATAAATGCATAATAGAAAAATTACAAATTTATCTTTAATGTCTGAAATGGTAAATGGTGACGTGAAAATTAAAATATAAATAAAACATTTTGTTGAAGAGTATTTATTGAAATTATAACTTGTTTTAAAATACAAAAAAAAATAATGACTCGAATAAACCTAATGGGATGTTATAAGTATATTTATGTCCGGCTCAAGGTTTGTAAGTAATCCCCACAAGTCCTCATTTCTAGAGGGTTTCTTTTTTTTGTGATGACACTCATAACGCCACTGAATCCATATTCTATCAAATAGGAAGACGGAAAAGCAATAAACAGCTTCTGTACAATAACCCTCAATATTGGATGTAAAATTGGGATCTGCTTTTGTAACCTTGTTTAAACAATGGTTTCAGCTCCTCATTTGTGGATAATTCATTTTTTTGCTCCTGTATTAGTATGTTTTTTTATCTGTATTTGTGCTCTGAGTTTGACTACTTGCAAACGGGTTCAACACCCAGCAGGGAATATTCAAGTGAAGAATGCCTTCAAAACTTTAGTTAAGCTCCGAATGAAGCGCCATTAAGTGTTAATAATAAGCAAACAAATCTTCATCTCTATATTGTAATTTTAAAAGATTTGGAGAACATTCTCCTCTTCCCAAGTTTTGTTTGTACAGCAAAAGTTTTGCAACAAACGCAGATATTAGACTTTTAGTTTTGATTAAATTTAAGGTGTCACTTTGTAGTTTCAAATTAGTATCGTTACATTTGGCAAATAAATCAGTCATATAAGCGATGTCATTTTTTTTGAAAATTAAATTGTGCCGCAAATCAATATCTTTACTATTCAGGAATTCCAACACTGAATCAAAGAGCGAATAGAAGCGATGCAAACATGCACCTTTAGATAACCAATGTACTTCTGTGTTAAGTATTAAACAAAAGTTATCATCATTTTCAAACAAATTTGAGCAAATAATCTATCATTTAAGGCATTTCTTTTGATTTTATTAACTGCTCTAATAACATAAATTAGTGCATGCAAACGTTCACTAAGGTTTTTTTGCAATCAAATGATGTCGATGAATGACACAATATACCGATAATACAATCGGTATAGCTTGTTTGAAATATGCCAGAAAGCCTCAGTGTGGTCCTACCATTGCCGGAGCACCGTCAGTAGCAACGTAGATGATATTAGTCAAGGGTATAGCTTTTACATCGAAAAATATTTTTAATTCAGTTTTACCTTTCCTATCAGTTTCCAAACATTGAGCAAATAACAATTCTTGGGAAATTTTTTCTTCTTTCTAAAATCTCAAATAAGCTAAAGGTAAAGCTTTAGTTCCTGGTAATGTTGATTCGTCAAGCTGTATAGAGAATTCAGCTGTTTTTGAGTAGTCACATCAAGAGTTTTCTACACAGTGAACCATTTCGTCGATTTAAATTTTAGATTGAAGGATCGTATCTTTATATTTTTGGAAAATGAGATATTTTGGATTTTTTAATAATATGCCCACTTAAATAGATATTGCATTAGGGGTAACTATTTTTATAAATAAATTTAAAAAAAAGTAATGGTAAACCTTTAGTTTTCACGTAGGAAATAAATTCACGGTTGTGCTTCAGAACTAGTATCCAATAATATACCACTTAAGTCGTACAAATTGGCGTAAATATCAACTTAGGTAACAATATAAAAATTAATAATAAAATTAAAATACGAACCATTACATATCGATATCGTTCTCAAATCTTTTATTTGTTAGAAAATTCTAACTGGGAATTCATTCATCCGGTTTTGTTTCCAATAAATAATAAATAAATAATAATAAATTGTATATGGGAGATCAGCTTAATTCATTCTGACTTGAAAACTAATTGGAATAAATACAAAGTCACTAAAATAGCAACAAACGAAATGTAGTTTAAAACGCCTAAAACAGCCCAAAAGCTTTGTGGCCACTAATTAAACAACTATCTAACACTAACTGTGATATTAAATTCTGTGTTGTCGACGCAAATACATTTAACATACATTGGTAACGATATCGTTTAAAAACTTGCTCAATATTACATGTAGTCCTATCAAACTTCTTACCAAATTAGATATTAACTTGGAAGTAATTAGTCCAAATCTCATGTGGTAAGTCAAGCTACTGTGAGAATTCAGAAATTTAATTTTTCTAATAGTCAGGATATTCAAAAAGAGAAACTGAGAAAACAATTTCACGCTTATTTCTCTCTTACCTATACTATATAAGTATAAGTATCTTGGTACAGTTTAATTAGCGATAATCAGCATGTCTTCAGCAAGGGTAGATACACCATGGAGCTATAGTTGCTTTCACACAGAAAATTTATGAAGCTTTTGAACAAGGTTCATATTCCGTTGCTACTTCTATCTATCTGGGATAAGAATTTGATTGCGTTTCTCGTGAAATGCTTTTGCAGAAATTATATTATTACAACTTTCATCCTCTGTTACCTGCTCAAAAATGACAGGAATAATCAAAATAGGTTCCTAGGAACAAACAAAATATTAGTACCCATGTCTATAAATCGATGGTTCTCGTGACTTCGTTAGCAGGTAAGGAGCATATGTCGGACTTTCTAAACCACTGAGTGGATAGGGGGGTTGGGGCACAGGGTGTGCCGATTTACAACCGCGATTAGCACGAAGTGGATTTTAACTCAGAGGTCAATCCTAGGACCTTTATTAGTTTTATTATATGCCAATGATCTCGCACATCAACTAACAGGTTCCTCGGTTGTAACATTTGATGATGAAACCACTATAAAGAATTATGCTACTAAGAACGGTGTATGTACCATATGGTTGTTTCTGTTTTTTGAATAATAATAATAATAATAATATAGGTAAGTAAGGTAAGTACATATTAGGTACTATAATACTCAAATCGCTTTTTACACTATATGATTAATAATTTTTAAAATAAGAGTTATTCTAATAGCAACAAGTGTGGTATCAAACTACTCCAAGAGAAGATTTAATCAATGCTATGCTAGTCTAAGTTAAGATTTCATTTCTAAATCCTTTTATTTGTACTGATATACAGTTATTTAAAGTGAATTTTATACCGATAAGTTCTTTCATTAATGAGCAACCAATCAAATTCGTCCATTTTTGACAAACGCCGCATGCTACTGAAACTTAAGGCGGCAATGTCACCGAGAACTGATAAGCTCCCTAGGGAAATTATCGATAATCTCCCGGCTGTCAAGTTGACATTTATACCATATTCGCAGTTGCCCTTGAGTTAAAAAATACAATCGATCTGTCAATGTATAATCACGTCCGTCCGAATCACGTTTCGGTATAGAATGTGATGAAGCAATTAGTTAATAGAAAAAACGACACTAGAAAACACGGTTAAAAGTGAATACTTCCGGAGGCCGTTTGAGCAATTTTGTGAGGTTAGGAAATACGAATTAAATCATAACCGCCAAATTATGACAAAAGACGGAGCGATACGCCAGAGGTACCAACTCACACGCTTAATCATTGTTCTTTCAAAAATTGTATAAATAATAAATAACTTTTAATGTTTTGTAAGTTATTCAAGAACTTATCTTACCGAATGCCCCTCGGGCAATGATAAATACTCGATAATTTTGACTAGTTCCCTCAAGTGTGTTGCTTTAAGTAATTACTAAGCAACACACTTTCGGGTAGTCAAAATTATCGCGGAGTATCATTGCCCTTGGGACATTATATCTGATAATTTCTGAACCGAATGGCAACTTCTATTGAGTATTTATTCACAAGTGTATACTGCATATTTCTGCATATAACTAGCAAAGTTATTGTTATAGCTGGCTACCTTACTATTACTTCATGCCTCGACAATATATTCACAAATATTGAATATAGTAATCTAGAAATAAAAGCATTAGATTCAGAACATTCTGATTACATAGGCATACATGTTATTATTAAATCTTGAATTAAACTACCAAAGTGTATTAAACAAAAAACTTGTCTAGTAACTGAACTTGGTCGTTGTACATTATTTGTATATTAAAGTTGTAAATAACTAAGATTTTCAAAAATGTGTGTTTATTTTCACTACAATTGTTTCGCAAATTTATTGCGTCTTCAGGTGAATGAAAGTTTACAATAAAATTAGAAAAAACTTAGAACTATATATATACACATTAACACTATTGGCACTATGAAGGGGTAAATATTTTAAGTAGTGGGGAGTTTGAAAGTTTAATTTGTTCGTTTAGCAGGAGGCCCGGTTTTTCGAATTTGTTGATTTCCAGGTTTTCTAGTAGGTTTAATTTTTTTCCTTTCTTCTCTGTATGGAGAATCTGGAAATCCTGGTTGAAGGTGTGATTTTCTGATAGTAGATGATTTGCATAAGTTGAGGTGTTCGTTTTCTTTTCCCATGCACTTTTGTGTTCTGCAATCCTTTCTTCAAAGGCTCGTTCTGTTTGCCAAATATATATTTTTAGGGCAGTCATTGCATGTTAGCATGTTTTCAACACCTCAACGCCTTATCTATCAACCAATGTTGTATCCATAGCAAATGCGTGAAGCCTTACGTTGGGTAAGGGTTAGGTCAGCGGCGGACGCAATCATGGCCTTTACAGAGGAAATCTACGAAGGTTATGATACAGACTCCTGTTATATTACTCGTGGTGTCTCCCTTAAATTTTCGAATTCTTTATAAACAGGATTCAAGTCGTAATGGTGTACGAAAATATGTTTAGTCCTTTCTAATTTTGCTACTCCTAATTTTATAGGTAGTAATCCCACATTTTCCAAAATATCCCTGTTGTCAAAAGAAATCACAGGAATGATGAAGATTAGCCTAAAAGTAATAAATTGTATAAGTAATTTTGAATTTAATTTAGTTTGGTTTGGGTGTGCCAAGGTAAATGGTTATTTTTAGGTCTGAACTTGAAAAAATATAACTTAACATTGCTTTTACTACGTCATAATTTAGGTTGTCTAAACCGCAGCCTAATTCAGGGATAGCTAATTTAGTTATCTTTTTATCTGAACAAAATTGTTTAAGAGTAATAAGGGTTTTAAATAGACATTCTAAAGTAGGTTTATCGAAATATTTTCCCTTAGTGATTAAGTAAATTATGAATCTATCATCTTCTTTGAGGTGGCAAAGAGAATACAATTGAGGATTCTGCCTAGACAATTCTTTAATTCTGCCAAATCTTAATTTAAAATCTTGAGCAATGTCTGCACTTATTCTAAGGTCTTGGCTCACACAATGGGCTAATGAATAATCTAATGGAGGAAGGAACAAATCGTCATTAATTTCTGATATATTTTGGTTTTCGGCAATTCTTTTGTTGTTGAAGTGATTCATAAAAATTTCAAAGTCTAAAATGTTTTCGCAAGGAGCTTTCTTTGCTCTTGGTCTCTTAATGTTACCTAAATGAATTTTACCTGATTGATTACGATGACTAGTCTGGATTTCTGCTGTTTTACGATCGTGTCTTATATCTTTAATTTTTTCTTTCTTATACTTATTTTTCGTTTTGGACTGCTTTTGTTTATTTTTAACATATACGTTATCTGGAATTTGGGAATGTTTTCTCGAGTTATATTTCTTTTTGCAATAGCTTGGGCCTTATTTTCGTTTATAGTTTCATTAATTTTCCTGTACAACAATTTTACCTTTTCTTTATGCATCTGAACGTAATTATTAGTTTAAATGGTTTCTAAATCAATATTCAAAAGCGAGTTATTATCAATGTGACCGGAAGTGATTTCGAAAGGTTTTAATTTGGTTGTAGAATGTAGAGTATTATTATATGCTAAAATAGCGTAAAGGGCTTTAATTTCGACTGGTTCATTTTTGTACATGTCTTGATTGTTCAATAACCTTATATGTTCCACTATCGTCGAATGCACGCGTTCGATTATACCATTTTACTCAGGGTGTTGTGAACTTATGAAATGAATTTGGATTTTATGTAACTCTAGAAGTTCTCTGATTACAGTATTTTTGAATTCGAGGTGGTTGTCCGAAATTATTAAATTTGGGGTTCCGTGATGGCAAAAGAATTTAATAAGGTTAGTTGCTACCTCTATAGCTTGATAAGAATTTAATTTGTACATTTGCGCGTATTTTGAAAAGGAGTCTATTATGTTGAGGAATTTTGTGTTTTCTAAAGCTATGCAGTCTACGTGAATGATCTCGAAGGGTTTCATTGCTGTTGGTGTCTCATTAAATTTTAGTTTAAGGGGTTTTCGATCGTATTTAGAAACGAGACAAATTTCACATTCGTTAATGTAATCTTGTATTTTGCTTCTGTTTCGTCTATGCCGCGATGATTAGTTTTTCCCTCATGATAATTTTGTATGGTTTCTAGAATATCATTATCGTCTTCGACGTCAGACAAGAGACTTGAACATTTAGTCATTTTAATGTTTGAATTTTTAAAGTATTTTTGAAGGACTTTGCTAAATTTTTCATATACTGGGCTTTCGAAATACAGATAATAGTTTGTATTAGGGACAATGTATTCTTTGATGATGTCGACTACTTCCTGATTAAAATTATATTTAGAGAATTGGATATAAATACGCATTTTCTTTTGTTTAAATAAGTAACTAATTTTTGGTTAAGAAGGGGAGTGTTTGACCTCCGGAATTATTAATTGGTTATCGCCTAGATTTACTTGTCTGCAATGAGAATTCCTACTATAGGGTGCTCTAGGTTAGAATGAATGGTTGCTCCATTATTCGTTTCTTGGTTTACAAGAATTGTTTCCGCGGGTTCTACGATTATGGAAGAGGGGTTATTTGCAGTGCTTTCGAAATTTTCAAATAGTCTTCCAGATTTGGTCCGTACTCTTCGCTAATGTTAAGTTCAATTCTAGAGAGTGCATCGGCATTTTTATTTAAGGAACCTTTTTTATAAACAATGTCATAGTCATATTCTGACAATTTCAGCCTCCATCTAACTAATTTTGAATTTGGTTCTTTGACAGACATTAACCATTGAAGTGGTTTGTGGTCAGTGATAATTGTAAATTTACGCCCAAATAGATATGGTCTAAAATATTTGACAGCCCAAACAATAGCGAGTAGTTCTCTTTCAATAGTAGAATAACGCGTTTCAGAATCGTTTAACGTTCGACTAGCATATGCGATTGGTAAATCTGTGCCAATTTTACCCTATGATAAAACGGCACCAAGAGCTTGAGTACTAGCATCTGTGGTCAGCAAGAAGGGTTTCGAAAAATCTGGATATTGGAGTAATGGCTGGTTAGTCAGGACGTTCTTGCACAAGTTAAAAGAATTTTGGTAGTCTGCATCATTAATATTAATAACTGAGTTCTTTTTCAAACGTTTTGTCATTGGTTTAGTCAAGTCTGCAAAATTTTTGATAAACTTTCGGTAATATCCTAACAGTCCGAGAAATCCTTTAATTTGTTTTGTCGTTTTGGGGATGGGATAATTTTGAATGGCAATAATTTTGTCTGGATTTGGTCTGACACCTTTCGGGTGTAATCACATATCCGAGATACGCTACTTCTTTACGAAGAAATTCCGATTTATCTAATTGAACCTTGAAATTAGCCTCTCTTAACCTTTTAAAAACTTCGTTTAATCTATCGATATGTTCCTGTAAGCTAGTGGAAAAAATAATTATATCGTCCATATAGACGAGACAGTATTCGTTTTGAATTCCCCTCAAAATATTGTCCATGACGCGCTGGAAAGTAGCTGGGACATTTTTTTAGCCCAAATGGCATTCTTAAAAATTCATAGTGACCGTTTTCTGTATTAAAGGCAGTTTTTGGGACGTCACGTTCGTGAATCTCAATTTGGTGGAATCCTGATGCCAAATCTAGGGTTGTAAAATATTGGGAAGGGGGTATCGGTCACCTACAGTTTTATCATTTAATTTCCTATAATCAAATACAACGCGCCATTTTCGTTAACCTGAAGCATCTAATTTTTTGGGAACGATCCATATAGGAGAGGACCATGGGCTAAAGGATGGCCTAATAATGTTTTGTTCCAACATTTCGTTAATTTGCTTGCTTACCTCGGCTTTGTGCACTTCGGGGTAGCGATACGTTTTAGTATAGACCGGAATCTCATCGGTCGTAATTATCCTGTGTTTAATATTATTAGTTAACGTTAAATGATTCCCTTTTACACGAAAAATCGGCATACTTATTTACTAGTTTTTTTATAACAGCTTTTTCTTCATCATTCATGTGATCAGTTCTAATGCTTGAGAAATCGAATTTAAATTTATTTGTATTCATCATATTCAAATTATTATTTGTACTAAAGTCTTTCTTAATTAAATTACTATTTTCATTATAATTCTGTTCGTGGGGTACCACATCATATCCGCTGATGGGGGTAACCACGACAGGTCTTTTTAATGTAACTTCCCTATCTATGTCAGTTTTATTAACTACAGTACAAAGGGCTCTATTATTCTTAACTATAGTGACACATTCGGGCCAGGAATGTCAGTTCTAGGAATTACGGCTTCACCGTTTTCAATATTTAAAACTTCTACTTCTATTACCTGTTGACTCTGAGCGGGCACTAATATTCGCTTAGTGACAGGCGGAGCAACAGGAATACTATAATTATTAACATCAAGATTATTATTACTAATTCTAATACTATTATTTTTGTCATTATTTTCATTGGATATGCCTTGGTCATTCCGAAATTTAAGTGGTATTTCTACATTAGAGGTTACTACTGATTTCCTTTTGAAATCTAAACAGATATTAATTTTTGTCATGTTATCTACGCCTAACAGGATATCCAAGGAGGAATGAAAATCGAATACATAGCATTTTACTTTTACAGCAAAGTTACTTTTAAATAATTTTTGTAGGTTAATAATAACGCTGTGAGTTCCGCGGGACGTGCCATGAGCACTTGTTACTTCGAAAGGATCGTCCTTAAATAAATTTTTGTTTAATTTTTTTGCTAGGCGAGAACTAATGAATGATCGCGTACTGTCGGAATCTAATAAAACTTTTAATTTTGTTTCGGGGTCTACAATGAAAGGTAAATTACTAAAATTATTATTAATGCTTAAGAATTCAATAGGCGGTTTGCCAAGGCGACTTATACTAAAAAATTATCTTCATGTTTCCCGTTCTGACTAATGATGCTATTACTTCGTGTACTGATATTTGTAGAGCACGTTGGCTCATCTAAATTACGCAATTCTTGTTTATTTGTATAAATCGTCGAGGTTGACATAGGTGTAGGACTTGGTAAACGCGGGGGAATCTGTCGAGGCGGCTG
This sequence comes from Ontholestes murinus, assembly GCA_963969525.1. NCBI lineage: Eukaryota > Metazoa > Arthropoda > Insecta > Coleoptera > Staphylinidae > Ontholestes > Ontholestes murinus. The sequence goes on from OZ018387.1 coordinate 78,318,696, forward strand.
ATTATAGTTTGCATTAAATGGATTAAAATTTTGACTGTAACTATTATAATTTTGTGGTCTGTTAAAATTGTGATTTGAGGGGTTTTGAGGTCTCCCAAACACTTGTAAGGAACCGTGGTTGTTGTTGTTTAAATTGAGAACTATTAGGTCGGTTCGTGAAGTTATTTTGCGGTCTAGGGTACTGATTAAAACGATTATTATTATTATTATCAAAATTATTGTTGCCAAAATTTAAATTACGCTTTCCAGTTTGATTATTAAATCTATTATAATTTGGACTGCTAAATTTATTATTGTTCTGATTGAAATTTGATACATTCAGCGTATCAAGCGTACTCTGAAAATTATTTTCCTCTATCAGATAGTTCATTGCCTTGCTCTAGTGTGTCAGGGTCACGTAACCTGATAATACTTTGTATGTTGCCGCGAATTCCGCGTAATAATGTCTTTAATGCTAACTCATCGTAGCTACGTTGATGAATGCGCTTTGTCGCGTCCGGCATTTCCAAGGCCGATAAGGAGTTAATTTTAGCGGACAGTCTACTTCGTAAAATTTGTATACGTTCCCCGAAATATAAATATTTTTCGTTCTTATGAGGTCTCAAATTAATCAAGTCCTGAACCAAACAATCGTAGTTTCGCAGATCGCCAAACCTTTGCCTTAAATGGTTTCTAATTTTACGCCATGTGTTTAACTCTATACGCGAACCTATAGCGACCAATGCTTTGTCTTTAAGTTTACTTATTATCGCGTTTATTAAATATGTATTCACCAACTCGTTGTTTAAAGGTCTGAATTGATCTAGTACGGCGTCGCATCTTAAGGAATCGTTTCGACATTTAATTTTAGCAATTGATAATTAATATTTTCCATTTTTAAATTTTCGGTAATTCCTAAATTATCTAATTTATTGATTAGATCGTCGAGTACAAAATTTATTGGAGAGTGAACGCGGTTTGGGGAATTGAGAATTTGTGGTGAAATTGGGTCCGAAGATGTATCACTTGCGTATATAAAATTTTACACGCGAACAAAAATATGGAATAAACCTCTAAAAAACAATGCTTACCACTCAATTAGGAAGATCACGCTGTCCATGCCCTGATATGCCCTCAGTGGTCCTGGATCTGGTGATGGGGTGTTCCTCGTTCTGCTGCCCTCGGGGTGTTAGTCCCTCGATGTTCGGAGGACCCTCTGGTGCTGCTTCGACGTGGAACTCGTTCGATGCCAATTCAACCGTAAAGACGGACGGAGCACTATTTTTAAATTCCCTCAAAAGTCGTGCCCTTATGACATCCTACCGACTGCGCCAGTTAAATTTCGTGGACTCGCGATTGTGTTTTTAAAAAAGTTTATTTCCAAAAATTTACAACTAATTACATTACTTTAAAACTTAATTATACGGAGAATAAAATAATAAGTGAAGCGTTACAGTAATAATATAATAATTTAATAATGTGCCATGTCTAATGTAATAATGAATGAATGCATGCGGTTAATCTATTTATACGAACTAAAACTACGAACTAAGCATATTGACATCTGGCGAATGATGTCATCCTGATTAAGCATTAATTAATAAAATACATTTTCAAACAATAAAATTAATTATATTAAAACAACGAAAAGTCTATTGTGGACGCCAGGGTATATGTATATATATATACAACATCTTTATTACAGACACAAACAGTATCAATAATATATTAAAGATATGGTTAGTACGTACCTGCCTGGGCTATCGACCATATTTTATTTTATATTTTATTTTATCTTTACAATTTCATTTTAATTTTATTTATAAATTTTATAACATATACCTATATACAAAGTTACTCACTTTATTTAATTTTATATTTACAATTATTTTAATATGTACGTTTTTTGTCACCAATTTTATTATACAACTTATTTTAATCCATGTGGATAGTCTATTATTTAGTGTTTTGCCTAATTTGCTAAGTAATTTTTATTTAAATATTTGGGGTGTTTCTTGATTATTATTATTATTTTTACTATAGAGATATACAGCAAGCTTTGTAAGAAGTTCAACTTATGCAAATAAAAATTTTAATTTGGATCTCACATTTATTAATGCTTTAAGTCTTAGTGCATCCCATTTAGTGCACTAGTGAACTATGATTGAGTGTAATAAAAATTAAATATTTGAAATATCATTTTACTCTTCTTGGCCAAAATTAACCGTGGTAAACTAAGTGGTTATACTTTCGTAAATAGTAAATATTCGTATACATAATATAATATTAAGTAAATTTGACTTAAGATAAATTGTGCAAAGGCTTCTGTGCATTCCCAAATTTATGTATTTTATTAACTTCTTCAGGATATTGTTTTGTTTTTCTTGGTACTTTTAAATTGCTTAAATGCTGTAATTATTCAGCACATTTTTTATAGTACCCGATATAGATATAAAAATTTAATACACTATTTTACACATTTTTATATGACATAACACTCATTTATTAATTAATTATATATAAATCGCCAGGCTGCACAAATAAATATGCTTTATTTATTATATAATAAAATATTACCAGCCTAAGGCGAAAGGCTTATATAGTATAATAAAATAAATTATTACAGAAAAAATTAAATATTATTACTTTTTGACAACTTCGTTTCAAATATGTTGAAATTCGAGATCGCAATATTCTTTTCTCACTATCGTGATAGAAGAAAGTATTTAAAAATATATCGAAAGTTAAGACAATTTACCAATGTATTTTTGGATAACAAATTAGCAAAACGCATAAGTCGGCTAATTGGATTAAACATTCTATACATACAAAATAATGGTTTATTACTACATTGGAGATCATATGGAATATTGAAGTTCAACCTTTCAATAAACTCACAACGGCGAATAAAACGATTAATTAACTGACGCAGAAAAGCCATTTCAAAAAATATCTATCATGCAATGACCTCATGTTGAATTAGCGTTACAAAGAACTCTAATTAAACTCCGTGCATCATTCACCGATTATATAATACAGCAATTTTATATATTTACCTTGAACCGCTTCAATTTGTTGTTTTGCGGCGTACCGAAGCATTTTCTAAATGTGGCCGAAATAGTACAATTTACAAAGTTTTTAACGTATTGGATGTGAAGTCTACACAAAATTTGGAATTAAACCTTAAAATTTTAAAGGATAATATGTCTTTTGAAATTAATTTTTAATTTAAATAATACACCTAAATCTTGAACTTCGATTTTTGAAGTTAGGTCTTGATCAATGATAATAAAATATATAAGTCCTTTACGTTGTAGAAAATTAACTAATAATTAGAAAAAAACACGAAAATATTTCGTAAAATCTACAACAAATGAGTCTTATTAAAACTACAAGAACAAACCACTTTTGAAACAACTACTTCTCTAGCTAATACTTCGACATAATTGAATAATACAAAAGTAATTTGCGTGTTACAAATGAACTAAAAATGATTCATTTTTACTTCATTTTACAGAAAGAAATACGTTCAAACTAGTGTTGCTTTGATAGCCTTGCTATTTTGTAACAATTACTTTTGTATTATTCAATGTCTGTCGAAGTATTAGCTAGAGAAGTAGTTGTTTCAAAAGTGGTTTGTTCTTGTAGTCTTAATAAGACTCATTTGTTGTAGATTTTACGAAATATTTTCGTGTTTTCTCTAATTATTACTTGATCAATGATGTTATAAAGATGTTTAATTATACAATATAAATCGAGATAATTCTCCAAGCACTATTTCGCGACAGTATTCAAGAATTTTTGTAGCGCTATAATCAAGCGGTGAATTAATCCTTTTAAAAAATTTAGTTACCTAAAGAAGAAAATTGCTATTTTGAATGTTTATATCGATGTCGTTTATAAATAATAAAAATAGGATGGTTCCGCAATGTGAACCCTGTGGACACATAAAGTCACATGTATATGACTAGAAAAATTTAAAGCAATACGAATACGTTGTGATCTCTTACTAAAGATTTTACTAAGCCAATTAATAACTAGCACGTCAAAACCCAAATCTCTAAGTTTAAATAAAAATATATTTTATCCTGTCAAAAGCTTTTGAAAATTGGGTGTAAATTAAGCCCATCCGCCTTGCATTTTCCAATTTATTGCATATAAATTCTTGCTATAAAAGATAGTAGTTATCAATCTACTTTAAATAAAACCATGTTGCTGATCGATCGAATTTGTGCAAGTTCATAAAAGTGGTTCACTTATGAAGCAATTTTGATATACCTTATTGAATGCAAACACCCCTATAATTACATATATTTTTTTAAACTAAATATCAGGCAAAGGTTTTTCCAACAACCTGAGTTCAGTGACTTTCTAGAATTGCATGAATTGGCTTAAATAATGTATATGCACATTTCTTTTAATATTATCCAGGTATGCTATCAAGATTAGTACTACATTAGTGATTGAGAGATGAAATTGCTTTGAAACTATAACTTTATGTATATTTAAAGATATAATTGTATAGCAACAGTGCATTTAATTAAGTATAAAAAAGTATTTATTATAGAGAAGAGTGTTTTGTTTTGCCTAAAAATTCTTGGAGAATAGAAGTATTGTGTAGCGACATACATAACTGTGGCGACGAGGATTTCGAAATTTGTCACAGAGCTCAAAATAGATGTGATCAAATCAATTAATTCGCCATCTTCGAGAATTCAAATACACGATCAACGGCAATCCATATTTGCCCTAACTGACTACTTTGATGCAAAAAAGATAAAATTTCCTGGATATATTAAATTTATATTTTGGAACGCAACATTTGCGGAAGGTATATTTTTTTACATCTCGTTGCAGTTTTTGATTTTTGAAGTCTATGTTGATTTATAGTCTGTCCGTTGGATCTTCCGTCATACGTCACAAACTATCGCTTCAAAAAATGACGAAAGTTTTACAGTGCGTTCTTTTTCTAACGCATTTGGTTTACTTTATCAGACTGAATGTTTCTGTGTCGTTTCTCGAAGCGATATTTTGTGACGTAGGACGGAAGATCCAATGGATGGACTATATAAAGATATTCCTTATGGTTCTGGCATCATGCACGTATATATTTTCATAAGTATTATATAAGTTGATATTCTTTTATGTACATATACTACACTTTGTAATATTTATTTACTAGGGAATGTAAGAACCCCACTTTTAGAGAACATACACCTGCAGTTGTCAGTGTAACCCAAACCATTGTTGCTGGTATGACTATTTGCATAGCAAATATACGGCTTGAGGGCGAACTGTGGCTCCAGGCTAAGGTGGCATAAGTCATCACCGATTGGAAAACTGTAAGGTCCGCTGTAAGTAATTAATGACATTAACTTTTCCTGATTTAAATAAACGATTTGGATAAGAATGTGAATAGAAGTGTAACAACGTTTGCCAATGATACCACGCTGTCTGTGAGAGATGATGACATGAAAAATCTAAAAGTCTGGTGAGATGAGGTCACAAGCCTAAAAATGGTTTAAACTAAATCACTTAACTATGAATGAAACAAAAACGCATATTACTAATGAAGGTTTAAATTAAATTACACTTGCTTTGTTTCCAATTTTTTTTCTATTTACTCGACTAGTTTCGCTTTTTAAGGCATTATCAAGAGTGAATCACAAAAGAAACCGACAAGTTTATATATAATCAGGTAATACGGGATTTTAAGATCGGTGAATTCCAAATTTCCTCGTTATCGTTGACGAGATTTTTCCCAACTTTTATTGCCCTGTTTATTTCTAGGCTCTCCCTGAGATTTAAATCGAGACCCCTGAATATAGAATTTTAAAATTATTTGTATCTATGAAATGGTTATTATTTATACAATGTTTTGAAATTCCTGTACACTGTTTGTTGTTTAATTTCGACTTCTTGCGTTCTTCGAGTCTCGTATGAAATGATCTTCCTGTTTGTCTGACATAGAAAGCATTACAAGTGATTCAAGAAATAAAAACGCATATTTATGTAAATTAGGAAAATTAAAGGTGATAGGATAAAGCCCTCTGGGCTGTTATAAATAAATAAATATATTTATTACCCTACAGGAAAAAATCCCAATTACATGGTAACATATATAAAGAAGAAAGTAAATGTACATACTAGCATAACTTAAACTCAAAACAATAAATGGTTACATACTAACTAAAAGTGAAAGATTACATTGAGCAATTAAATAACTGAGAGAGTCATTAAATATATCACAATAAGATGATACCTGATTACAGTTAGCGCAAACAATGTTTATCGGAGACTTAAGTCGATAATTGGTTTTATGAGGTAAAATCTTAAAAGTTGGCTGTTGTCTACTACTAGAGGGTGGAACATGCAACCTAATATTATGTAAAATCTCAGCTGAATCAATAGAACCGTGAAGTATTTTGTACCCAAAAACAATGCTCGATATGTAACGTCGGGATTCAAGAGATTGAAAGTTAAACTTTTTAAGTAACGTTGCATGATCGAACCCTCTATTAGGATAATAACCTTCCGACTTAAAATAAAAATATTTTAAAAATTTACGTTGAATGCCCTTAATCATGGATTTCTGCTGTTGGGTTTGGGGAAACCAAATTAAGGAAGCATATTCAAACTTCGATCTCACATAAGCATTATATAAAGTAATTAAGGTATTTATATTTTTAAAACTTTTAGTATTGCGATATATGAAACCTAGAGCTCTTAATGAACCCTTAATTACTTCACCAATGTGACAGTTAAAAGTTAATTTCGTGTCAAAATGAACACCTAAATCATTAAATGTTGAAACATTTTCAATTATAGTGGCATTGCTTGAATAAATGAATCTCACAGGATTCGTTTTTCTAGTAAATGACATGAACTTGCACTTATTAATATTTAATTCCAGTCCATTTACTTCGCACCATGTAACGACCTTACCAAGGTCGTCCTACACATTCAAGCAATCATTATGATTGTTGATTGTCGCATATATTTTGAGATCATCCGCATATAAAAGATGTTGACAGGTCAATGTTGTGGAAAGGTCGTTAATAAATATGTTAAAAAGCAAGGGGCCTAAAATTGATCCTTGAGGAACACCAGACGTAGGGAAATAAGAACTAGATTTAAAATTATTGAAAGTGACATACGATTCATGTTTACTTAAGTAAGACATTAGAGAGGTAGATGAAATGCAAAAGCCAAAGTTATCCAACTTAAAAATTAAAAGATTATGGTTAACTTTGTCGAAAGCTTTCGACATATCCGTGTATATGACATCAATTTGACTAGAGGAGTCAAGAACTTCAGCAATGTTATTAGTAAGAGCAAATAGATTAGTCACTGTCGAGCGATTAGGAATGAATCCCTCCTGATTATCAAAGAGAAATGGTTTAATATGAATGTAAATCTGGTCATATAGCACACGTTCAAAAACTTTAGCAATATGTGATAAAATTGCTATAGGTCGATATCATATAATTCTGGATAATTTCCTTTTTTAAAGTTTAATTTAATAACATCACTATTAATTGAAGCCATAGTCGGTGAGCATTGCAAAGTAAATTTAAGAGCGGGATGATATGAATCTTCCAAAACAAGCGGAAATGTTTCTCTATCAATTTGACAGCTAACGTTGGAATATATTAAATCTAAAACATTATTTGAAGAAATTCTAATTGTGTTATATTGTCGAAGGCCTAGAAAAGTACAAACATTAGAAATAAAGGTTCCTTTAGTAACAAAATTATCTAGAGAATTTGAAATTGATGGACAGTTAAAGTCGCCAGCAAAAATAATGTTAACATTATCAAAATTTAGTTGAGATAATAAATTAAAAAATAATTTAACATCGTCAGTAGAAGAGAGCATTAAACAGCTTAATTGCTGAATAATGAATAATGTACTCCATCTTCTGTGATTTTTCTTTTATGGCGCGGAAAAATGTAGTTGTTGGTTCTGGTTTTGTATGTGTTTAATTTGTTGTCACTTCCCTTGGCGTGTTTGTGATAAAATATTATGGTTTCCATCGTGTACATTCCATAGAAGGTGAGGATGTTATTTGACCTGAAAACCCCGCGACATGATTCTCTAGTTTTTAAACCATATATGATGCGAAGTGTTTTTTTCTGTAGTGTGAACATTGCCTTAGCGTATGACTTCTTTCCCCAAAATATTATGCCATATCTCATTATGCTTTCAAAGTTGGCGTTGTATGCTGTTTTCACCACCGATTTGTTTAGATACTTTGAAAGCTCTCTAAGTGAGTATAGAATTAAATTCAATACTTGTTACGCTACACTCTTGATAGAACGGTATGTATACATTAGGCGAATTTAAACTCTTGTTCTGCTCCATGTTTTTATTTCAGTTACCTGAAATCGAAACACGTGTCAGGTAACTGAAATAAAAACATGGAGCAGAACAAGAGTTTAAATTCCCCTAGAGTATAGAATTGACCTGAGCTTACTTTCAGTTTTCTGAATATGATTTTTCTAGTTTATTCTGTTGTCTATGCGAACCCCTAAAAATTTAACCGACTCGGATATGTTAATTTCTTGGTCGTCTAAATTTATTGTTTCAAATTCGTGTGTATTTTTAGATGATCTGAAGAGCAGGACGTTTGTTTTTTGGTTGTTAATTAATAATTTGTTTTTTTCAAACCATTTTTCTATTCGGGAAAATACCAAGTTTGTATCGGTTAAGAACGCATTGATGTCTTTACCTGCAACAAGTACATTTGTGTCGTCTGCATAGTTAACATTCGTTTTATTATCGGATTTTATTTCGAGATTTAGGTCGTTGATGAACAATAAGAAGAGAATTGGTGCTGTTAAATCATAGGCTTTTGTGAGATCGATAAATATACCTATGATCGTTTCCCTATTTTATGTGTGCGATATAATATTTTCTATGAAATCATAAATTGCCGTAGACGTGGATTTCCCTTTGCGATATCCATGCTGTGTATTGCTAATAGTGTTGCATTTGTTAAAAAATGTATTCATTCTACTGATCATAGTTTGTTCAAAGATTTTTGAAAATACAGGTAAAAGGCTAATTGGTCTATAGTTTTCAACATTTTCTGTATTTCCTTTTTTAAATATAGGTTTTATGATCGCAGATTTTAATTTGTCAGGAAATATTCCATGTTCAAGTGAATTATTTATTATATACGTTAGGGGCTTTATTATTTCTAGTACACAACAATATTTGATCACTATACTGGGAATGTTGTCGTAGCCACAGAAAAGGGTATTTTTTAGTTTGCTGATTAAATTATAGCATTCGGATTCAGTTATAGGATTGATAAAGATTCTATTAGTGTTGGGTGGAATATTGTCGGAGTAATCGATACTTTTATTATTTTTTGTTATTTCGTTAATGGCATTTTTATAATATATGTTAAATTTAGATGCTACTTCTTTAGCTGCACCCGGTACATCTATTTTTGAGATATTCTTTTGCTTTCCTCTGGTATTGTTAATGATATTCCAGACACATTTGCCTGTATTATTTGAATTTTGAATTTGAAAGGAATAGTAAATTGCACGATTTCGAATTAGTAGTTTATTATACTTCTTTTTTGTTGCATTGTATTTGTCGAGATAATTGTTATTATGGCCAGACACTACATATAATATGTCCAATTCATTTTTGCAAAGTTTCAATTCTTCGGATGAATTTATTTTGTGACTTTTTCTTTTCTTTATGAATGTATTTTGTTCTGGAAAATATTTATTTACAATATTGTTGATAATGTTACTAAACACGTTCCACTGCTCATTGACGTTATTTTCAGCAATAGTATAAATATATTTCCAATCAACTGACATCAATTCTTATCTAAATTGTTCCATGCGTTTTTTATTATATACTCTTTTTGACCTTTTGAGACAATGGTGTTTAGTTTCTGTTATTAATTGGATCTTTTGTGCCAAATGATCAGATACATGCATGTTTATAATTTCTTTTTCACAGTGTCTGTTTTGATTTATAAATATGTTATCAATACATGTCATTGATTTGTTTGTGACTCTAGTGGGTTCATTAAAATGTTTTATGAAGCCGTATTCTTTTATTAAATTAATAATAATAATAATAATAATAATGTTTATTTGTGCTAAATACAAGACGTTTACACAAGTCAGCAAGTAAATAATACAATTAATGCTAATAGGACAATGATCGTGTAGTGGAAGATACATATATGTTATAAAATAATGAATAATAAGATTAATAAATTAGATAAAAGTATACACACATTAAAAATTACATACGTGTAAAATAAAATTATATATATATTATATATGACTTACAAATGAAGCGTTAAACAGATAAAATGGAGAGAATCGATAATCGATATAATAATGTAAAAGATAAATAAGAATACAATAAAAATTAATATTAAAACACAAGATAAAATCACAAGAAAATTAAATATTATACATAATGCTAAGACATATCCCATAATAAATAAAATTGACAAACATTTAAAATAAAATGAATCAATATAATAAAATAATAAATAAATATTAGTTACGTAATAATATTCCATTAAAATCACTTATAACTATCTATAATTCGAATATCATAAGCACATTTAGTCGGTGCATATTCTGGTATATAATTCTTTAAAAAATAAACGAACACAAATATTTAGGTATAAAAAAAACATAAAATCACACAGTAAAAATCATTAAACATACACAATTACAAATCATGGAATCTATTAGATAAACATTCTTCGATGCTATAAAATGCTTTCTGTATCATATATTTTTTAAGGGTATTGTTAAAAACCTTCTCCGTGGTATATTTTATTTCATCAGGCAGCTCATTATATAATTTAGGCCCATAATAATTAACGCCATTTCTACATTTAGATATGCGATGAAATGGTAGGCAAATTTGATTATTATTACGTGTCTGGTAACTATGCACGTCGGTACTAGTTCTATATGATTGAATGTGTTTTCTAACGTATTTAAGGCATTCCATAATATAAATGCCTTGTAGGGTAAGAATTTTTAGATTGACAAAGCTTTGCTTGCAATTGTCTCTATATTTTAAGTCCGACAATACCCGAATAGCTCGTCTCTGAAGGCCAAACAAGCGGTTTCTTATGGTGGAATGTCACCCATAGGTGATTCTACTATTAAATAATGAGAAATATGCCATTTTTATTGCATATGGCGGTAGAGAGTTGTTTGTAAGACTTCTTAATAAGTATATGGTTTGACATAGTTTGCTAGATATATAGTTACCATGAGAATGCCAATCAAGTTTAGAATCTAAATTTAGTCCCAAAAACTTGGTGGATGTACATAAATTTTCAGTATTCTTCAGGGTAAATATAACCTCTACAGTTTTATTTGTATTAAGAGTTAGTCTATTCGCCGTGAACCAGTCTAATATTATGGTATTATTAATGCTACTGTTTGTGATAGCAGATTGAATATCACCTTACTTGTGAATGCATGTGGTGTCATCTGCATATAAAATAATTCCACCGCTATTCAGCTGCGAGGGAAGATCGTTGATGTATAATAAAAATAACAAGGGCCCTAGAATGGATCCTTGTGGTACACCTTGGGTAATATTTGCCTCCGTAGATAGACATTGATTGTATAAGACACATTGTTGCCTGTTAACTAAATATTAAGTAATCAACCTACACGTTGTTGGATGAAAATTATAATAATACAACTTTCGCAGAAGCATATCGTGAGGTACACAGTCGAAAGTCTTGCTTAGATCATAAAAGGATGCAATGGTGTATAATTTAGAGTCGTATCCCTCTAAAATTTCTTTAATCAAGGCACTGACTGCGTCACTAGTAGATAACCCTCTGCGAAAACCGAACTGATCAACGTGCAATATACTCTCCCTTTCACAAAAACTCATCACCTGATTAAAAATATTTTTTTCTAGAACTTTAGATAGTGTTGGCAATAAAGATATTGGCCTAAAATTATCTAAGTCGGATTCTTTGCCTTGTTTGAGAATAGGAATAACACATGCAATTTTAAGGCAGCTTGGAAATGTACCAGTTCGTGGGTATTCATTTATTAACTTCGTGAAGGGTAAAATAATCACGTCAACTATATATTTTAATAAGTTTGTTGACATACCATATATATCGCGGACTCGTGAGTTCTTTAATGATTTAATTACATGTCTTACTTCTACCGGACTGACTTCGGTGATATGTAGATAGCTTTTACTATTGTCAGAAACTTCATTAATTATATAGCATCGATGTTGGATGGAGGTAATTTACTAGAAAGTTCGTTGGCTATATTACAAAAAAACATATTAAAATCATTAGAACCAGAAATATCTGAATTATGATTAGAATTACTTTTTGCATTGAATGTTTTCATTAGCGACCAGAATGCTTTCGGCTTATTATTGGACCGATTAATGAAATTTTAATTTGCAGCAATTTTTGCATTTTTAAAAGCAATATTATATTGCTGTTTATATTTTAAATAATTTGTTTCTACTTTAGGTAGTCTACTACTCGCATCTTTCATAAAAATCAATTCTCGACTCTGTTGGGTTTCAACTAACGTGTTAATGTTAAAATCACCTGCAATTTTAGTGGTTTTGTTCTCATTATGTAATGTTATTAACAATGGCTCAAATAAACTGAAAAAATCATCTATACATACGTTCGGTGGTTTGTACACAACGACTACAATTATACTACTTACATTAAAGGCAATATTCACACCAGCACATTCACATATACGTGGTTTACTCATACTGCGGTCGTAATTAAGTTCTTGATATATCAGACCTTCTCTTATATAGATTCCCACTCCACCATGTTGGTTATATTTTCTACAAAATGCGGTAGCCAGGGTATAATTATTAAGCTTAATTGCGTTTAATTGTTCTTCGTTTTTCCAATGTTCCGTTAAGCAAAGGATGTCACAGTTGTTATTTATTTCTTCAGCAAGCGTTTCACTGCAGTTTCCAATTTAATGAATGTTTTGATGAATGATTGTGAATTTTGATGTACATTGGTCGTCTGGTTTAATGGATGGTGATGTCGATCGTGTTTTGAATTTAATAGTTAGATTTGTTTCGCCGCCCTGCTGCCTTAGTTTCAATTCAGTTCGTGCTGCATTCAGTAATTCTGTTTGTTGAGGAGTACGATCAGGTCCCACTCGGATATTGCCTAAGTCCATACTCTTGCAAAGCTTAAGAAAATTACTGGCATTGGATTTAAATCAAAGCGAAGCTTAAGAGGTCTAGGTCGTGATCCAACTTTACCTACTCTAAATAAGGATATTTTAGAGAGTAAATTAACAGTACTTAAATCAGTGAAACTGTTTTTTAAGTGGTCTAAATCCTCCTGTCGTCTAATCAAAGAATCACTGTTTTCCCTGTCTTCAATTTCCCGAATAATACTTTCAGTGGATATTTGCGATTTTGTAAGAGATGCCATTTCTGCTTTCAAAAGTGCATTTTCTGCCTTTAATTCAGACACTTGCTTAGTGAGAGATGAAACTGCCTGCGTACAAGTGTCAATCTGTTGTTTAATTTCAGCAGAGAATGGATCAAAATAGCTCTTAAAAATATTAATTGCCTCAATAATTTCGGATTTTAAAGTACTGTCAAGTTCAATCCATTTACCATCTCCAGATTTCAAACAGTATTTAATTTTATTGGGTGCTATAAACTGGTTACATTTTATACAGTTAGTCATATCGAGTAGTTATAAATTACTGAAGTATGGAAAGCAGGAAAAATGAAAATAAATCAAATCAAAGTAATAACTTATAAGTAATAAAACAAAAACAAAATAAAGGGGAAAAAACGGGGACACTCATTTCACACTGCAGGGCCAATTACAGTGACTAACGCTAGACAAAACAGGAGCGGAAAGGTGTACTTTCGAATGAAATGGAATGAAAAATATAAATACGTTTTTGGAAAAAATCCCTTTGATTGATACGCCACTGGATGCGAGAGCGAGCATTTGCCTCAATTCATTGGTATATCATTTAATAATTTTTGAAAATTGTGTATATAATTTTTTAGAAAGAATATTTCATAGTACTTTATAATATGTGTATTGAAAACGTGAAACAATGTATCACAGTCACTTTCTTTGTTTTCTATATGATTGTGAAATTTCATGATTCCGTGTTGAGTTGTAGGACCTAATTTTATAAGACTCGATTTTGTTGTTTTATTTTTGTTTTTATACGTCACAAATATTGCTTGATGATCAGAGAAAAAAGTTTCATACACGCTTGCAGTGAATAGTTCCGTGTGATTTACAAATACGTTGTCAATGTCATTATTGTATCTTGTTATGACCGTGATAATACTTTTTAATCTAAACTATGTCATTAGTTTATCAATCTCTTTAAATTTCTCAGTATAATTAAAGGATTCCACACAGATAATAAAAAATGACCAGTAAGAATTAAATTTTCCGCATTAATATAATCTAAGGCATTTGTTATTTGGCTGGTGATGATATTGAAATTGCGCCGAGTACACATTTATGAAGGTACATTTTGTTACATTTAAGTGTACGATTGCTGCGCATATCTCAATGTCTCCATTCCCCAGAAGCGACATAAATCTAGAGGACTTGTATTAATACCAGGTGTGGCCCAAGGAAATGTACTTTTGTGTTTATACTTCTTATATTTAAGGTTAATAATAAAATCTCTATTTTGTTTTCGTGATTTTTTATGAATTTTTTTATCCGTTAAATATCCGTCTTGGGGTCCATTAAGTCCATTGCACTGATTTCTGAAAAAAAATATGTCTGTGTGTGTCTGTCTGTCTGTCTGCCCAATGGAGAGAAAACTTTATACTTACGGTTTTTCGTTCAAAGCTGGAACTGAAAAACTTTTGGTGAACATTTATAAACCGGAATTGGATGTTTACAAGAGGCGTTTTTTGTTTTTCTCGATATTTTTCTAAATATGAAAAATATTACAAAACCAATCAAACATAAGTTAAAGACAATGAAAAACTGAACAAGTTTGATTAAAACATATTTTTCATAAAATTCTTAACATTCGAGAAAAAAAAATTAAAATTAAAAATGTTGACATTTTTTGCCAATAGCTAATAACCAATTGGAGTTACATAATAGTTATTTAAGGTACAAGTGTAAAAAGTGATGCTTTATTGCACGAACTGGTGTTTAAAAACACGAGCGAGGAACGAGCGAGTTTTTTTAAAGTCAGGAGTGCAATAAAGAAACTTTTTCAAAATAAAATAAAACGAATAATATCATAAAATGTATCACGAAGTAAAAGCCTCTACAATTACTTATTTAAGAAACTTTTTACACGTGTGCCTTACAAAATTTTATCTTCGATCGTAAAGGTTTTTAAAGAATATATTCATACGAGTAATATTTATTGTCATCTCAATAATTCAATTAATGAAAACATATTTTACCCGCAGTGCACTAATGAAAGCGTTACTTATCAACCAGTAAACAAGTTGCACAAATGTCGACCGCCATTATTATTTATGGAAAAATGTTCGCTTTATTGTAATCGCTTCGACTTGCATTAAATGAAATCTTCAGAGTTCTTAAATCTGCCTTTTCGTTTGTATTATCTATTTTATTTATAGTTTATTAGTTATTTGTATCAATTAATAAAAAAATTAAGTTTTTCGTCGAAACTTTGTTCTATAATATATTCATCTGTCAAATTTGACGTGCAATAAAAACGGTTGGACATTACCGTGCAATAATAGTTATTTAAGGTACAAGTGTAAAAAGTGATGCTTTATTGCACGAACTGGCGTTTAAAAACACGAGCGAGGAACGAGCGAGTTTTTTTAAAGCCAGGAGTGCAATAAAGAAACTTTTTACACGTGTGCCTTACAAAATTTTATCTTCGATCATAAAGGATTTCAAAGAATATATTCTTATGAGTAATATTATAATGTCATTTCAATAATTCAATTAATGAAAACATATTTTACCCGCAGTGCACTAATGAAAGCGTTACTCAGCAACCAGTAAACAAGTTGCACAAATGTCGACCGCCATTATTATTTATGGAAAAAATGTTCGCTTTATTGTAATCGCTTCGACTTGCATTAAATGAAATCTTCGGAGTTCCTAAATCTGCCATTTCGTTTGTATTATATATTTTATTTATAGTTTATTAGTTATTTGTATCAACTAATAAAAAAATAAGTTTTTCGTCGAAAATTTGTGCTATTAATTCATCTGTCAAATTTGACATTTCTGTGCAATAAAAACAGTTTGACATTACCGTGCAATAAAAACGTAAAAAAGCACTAGTGCTTTAAAAAGCCACTTTTACAATGAAAAATGATGCAGAAAGCGTCTACTTTCTGTACGATCGTAGATAAAAACGTAAAAAAGCACTAGTGCTTTAAAAAGCCACTTTTACAATGAAAAATGATGCAAAAAGCGTCTACTTTCTGTACGATCGTAGATAATAGTTATTTAAGGTACAAGTGTAAAAAGTGATGCTTTATTGCACGAACTGGCGTTTAAAAATACGAGCGAGGAACGAGCGAGTTTTTTTAAAGCCAGGAGTGCAATAAAGAAACTTTTTCTACTACCCTTTATAAAAAGACATTTTTCGTCACCGAATACTGCAGCGAAAATTTGAGTTCCGTCACTAGTGAGAGAAAATCCCATAACGCTAACTTTCGTCACTAGGGACGAAAGTTACCTACAAATTTTCACCTCCGTCTAGTTGCCTGCTGTCTCTATATCATGTCATTATTAAACGTCAGTTTTTGAATTTGTACTGTTCGTAACTTCATCATATCATGATTTCTGATTCAGTAAGTGATTTAGATCTTTCCAATACTGCACCAGAAATAGTAAATCAAGCTGAGAAAACCTATGTGGATTTATTATCAGAAAAATCGAAAAAGAGGTATGAAAAAATATATGCAAAATCCATGGAATTTAAGTCAGATAATCGCGTAAATTCATATTCACTGTGCTGTTTGCATATTTTACAAAATTGACGGAAAATTTGATATTTAAATCGTAAGTAATTTAAATATGATCTGTAGTTTTGTAATTTTTAATTCATAATAAAGTATTTGTTTATATAATAATAAAAGTTTGTTAGTATCATAGGTAAGGTAGTAGAAAAAGTATAGTGTTTAACTCGTCGAAAGCATTTTTTTAAGCTCGCGAACATTACCAAACTCGGCTTCGCCTCGTTTGGTAAACTGTTCTCTCGCTTAAAAAAATGTTACTTTCGTCACTCGTTGAACAATATACTATTTTACACGTGTGACTTACAAAATTTTATCTTCGATCGTAAAGGATTCCAAGGAATATATTCTTATGAGTAATATTTTAATGTCATTTCAATAATTCAATTAATGAAAACATATTTTCCGTGCGCGCGTGACCGTTCCCGTGTGAGGCGGAGCCGAACACGGGAAGTCATGCAAGCACGGAAAAATCCATTTCTGGACGTGTAATGAACGCTATTTTTTATTATACTTATTTGAAAACAACAATATTAAGAGAGATATTTTGATAATTTTTTTTTTTCAAAACTGTAATATCTATAATAGTGAAAATATAAGTAGAGTTAATATTAACGAAAATCATATTTAATTGGAACTGTTATTATTAATAGTAAGGTTTATCGTACAATTAGTATTATTGTTAAAGTTTATTCCCCTTAGTATTTCATTTTCTTGAGTTATAATTGCAGATGTTGTATTTTCCGCATGAGATGGGTTAAACAATTTCCTTGAAATTTCTATTTTTCTTTGTATAGATTCTTCTATATATCCTTCTGCTACACTGGAAGAACGCCATCCTCCGTGCCTTTTCAGAGTAAGCAAGTCACCACCGCTTTCGACCAACATGGTTGCTGAAGAACGCCTTAGGCCATGTCCGGTATATTTTTCGTGATCATTTAGTTTTAGGTATTTCGCAACAAGTTTGGGGATACCACTGATAGTATGGCATCCAACATGTTGAGCGTAACATTTACGGTTTCGGTATGCTACAAATAATCTTCTGCTCTCCATATGTTTAGGCCGCAAATCTGCATATTTGCAGTAAAGTGTGCAGGGCTCGAATGTACATCCTTCATTTGAAATCGTGAAACTTCTCGATTTATGATTTTTTCCATCTCGCAAAAACACGACAAGAAAACTACCATTATCTGTAATATCGTCTAAACTTAAACGTATTAAATCATCTCGACGGCACGCACCGAATATTCCAAACACTAATATTACTTTTGCTAATAGATATTGCTCATCTGAAGCTTCACATAAAAATTTAGTTACTTGTTCTGCTGTAAGAACTCTTGATTTTTTTGGTACGTAACCCACCGCTTGACGCTTCAAAAATGCTACAGTTTTTCGAAAAATGTTCGTGTCAATATTTTCTTTAATAGCCAAACAGCTTTTTACCATGGAGAATCTACTCCATAAAGTTGATGATTTCATAGATTTAGCCTTTTCCGAAAAATAGACTAAAAGTACATCGTCACTTACATTTTTTATATTCTTCTGAGCCCGCCATTCATTAAATATTTCATATTCCTTTTCGTATCTTGTTTTTGATTTTGTCGGTAGTAAATCTGCACTTACTTGAGCCGCTTGAGCTAATATGTCGTCTGGAACATCAGGATTTTCATCTAAGTCTGAGTACATTTTTTAAATTGGCTTTCACTGACACAAAAATAAACTTCAAACCTTATCTGCTACTATGGAAACATTGGTTAGCGCACAGAAAGACCGCACAAACAAACATTTTCTGTGCGGTCGCCTGAAAAAGTGACGATTCCATTATTCTAGAGCAGAGGTGTCCAAACTACGGCCCGCGGGCCAAACCCGGCCCGGCAGGCGATTTTATCCGGCCCGCCAAGGATTTTGAAAAATTTCGTAAAATATAAATGTAGCGTGGCGCGTCGGTATTAGATCTCGCGCAGATGAAGAGCGCATTTGGTTAGAATGAGCACGGTATCATGCTCGAAAAAGTACAGTCTGGTATTCAAGTTTTTCTGAATTTTGCGATACAACTCGGCCGCTCGACTACATGAATGATTTTGTACTCTGACTGTACGTAGGCGGCGCGGAGCGGCAGACTGCACTTAACTGCAGTGCCTGCAAAGCTACGAGATTGTCCACGACAAACCAAAAATTCGTCGGCCGCGGAGCTTATTTATATTCTTTACAGTTGATATATTGTAAATTGGTATGTTTAAATTTATATTTAATATATTATAACTTAATTATTATGTTAATATTATTTTTTAAAGTTGAACATGGAAACAAAAAGAAGAAAAGTAGATGACGAGTGCCGCGTTTTTAAAGAAGAATGGGGATTCAAATATTTCTTTGTGCAATCGCAGTCAAAGAATGGCAAAGCTATATGTGTAATTTGCAATGACACTGTTGCTGTAATGAAGGAATACAATTTACGTCGACATTATGAAACAAAACATGCTTCAGCTTACTCACAATTTAAGGACAAGCAGCGTACTGAAAAATTTTAAAAAATGAGTCGTAGTTTGTCTTCTCAGCAAAATTTATTTAGGAAGGCAAACTCGGAAAATGAATCATTGACTTTAGTTAGCATGAAAGTTGCTTATTTGTTGGCGAAAAAAGGGAAACCCTTTATGGACGGAAACATCGTTAAAGAGTGTATGTTGGAAGCTGTTGGGGTATTATGTCCGGAAAAGGTGAAACTTTTCAAAACGATAAGTCTTTCCCGCAATACTGTTGCTCGTCGAATTGACGATATTGGCAATAATATACTCCACCAGATTTCTGGGAAAGCACAGCGTTTCACTCACTATTCTATCGCGATGGATGAATCGACCGACGTTAGTGACACCTCACAACTTTTAGTATTTGTTCGTGGAGTTGACGACGATCTTAATGTCACCCAAGAATTAGCATCGGTTAACAGCATGCATGGCACTGCAACTGGAGCAGATATTTTTAAGGAACTACAACAGACGTTGACCAAATATAACTTGGACTGGAATCGACTCCAAGGTGTGACAATTGACGGAGGAAGAAACATGTCTGGTGCAAATATTGGGGTGGTTGGGCTAATAAGAAAAGCTTGTGAAAGCGCAGGAGCAACAGTACCAATTTTTCTGCACTGTATCATCCACCAACAAGCCCTATGTGGAAAACATGTCGACATGAGCTGCGTTTTGAAACCAGTTGTTTCTGTCGTAAACTTTATTCGATCACGTGCACTCAATCATCGCCAATTTCGATCTTTCCTTGAATAAATTGAATCTGAGTCTGTTGACTTGTCGTATTATACAGCAGTTCGATGGCTTAGCTGTGGAAAAGTGTTATTGCAGTTCTTCAAGCTCAGAAAGGAAATTAAAATTTTTCTTGTGGAAAAGAATCACCCTGAACCGCTTTTATCGGATGCAGAGTGGCTCTGGAAGTTGGCAATTTTTGCAGATGTCGTGACACACGTAAATAACTTGAATTTAAAGCTCCAAGGTAAATACAACTTAATTTGTGATTTATTCGAGCAAATCAAAGCATTCAGAGCTAAGCTGATATTGCTCGAAAGTCATATGAATGAATGTAATTTTTCCCATTTCACGTGCTGTGAAAAATTTAGTACAGAAACTGACGAAAGATTTCCCACCATATTTGCAGTAAAAGTAATCGCGGATTTAAAACTAGAATTTCAAAAGCGTTTTTCTGATCTTGACATAAATTCAAGGGAAATTCGGCTGTTTCAAAATCCATATGACTGCAACGTTGGCGACGTTTCAAGTCAGTTTCAAATGGAAATAATTGATCTTCAAGCTAGCGATCAAATCAAGAACAAATACAAGGAAGGAAACTTGATCGATTTTTACAAATTTTTGGACGCAAAAGAGTTTCCAAATTTAAAGCAATTGACTGGTAAATTTATTTCTATGTATGGCACTACCTATATGTGCGAACAAACTTTTTCCAGGATGAAGTATCTGAAATCTAAATATAGGGCAAATTTATCGGATGATCATTTGCAATCATTGCTAATAATTGGTGTTTCCGATTTGAATCCCAACTTTGAAGAAACTCTCCAGGAAAAAACCCAGTTCCACCATTTCCATTAAAAATTGCATGAAATAATTTTATAATAATATAATTTAGACATGTTTGTTTAGTATTGTTATATCTGTAATTTACTATAAAAAAATAAAATTCAATGCTGCTTTACTTGTAATAAGGTTTTTTAATTCACATATTTACAATACTTGGCCCCCGCTAATGAATTTAAATACCAAACTGGCCCTCGCAGCAAAAAGTTTGGACGCCTCTGTTCTAGAGGCATATGGAATCAAAGTGTTTTCAGATAAGTATAATAAAAAATCCTTTTTTCTGGACTCCTAATGAAATATACTATTTACCCGCAGTGCACTAATGAAAGCGTTACTCAGCAACCAGTAAACAAGTTGCACAAATGTCGGCCGCCATTATTATTTATGGAAAAAATGTTCGCTTTATTGTAATCGCTTCGACTTGCATTAAATGAAATCTTCAGAGTTCTTAAATCTGCCATTTCTTTTGTATTATATATTTTATTTATAGTTTATTATTTATTTGTATCAATTAATAAAAAATTAATTTTTTCGTCGAAAATTTCTGCTATAATATATTCATGTGTCAAATTTGACATTTCTATGCAATAAAAACAGTTTGACATTACCGTGCAATAAAAACGTAAAAAAGCACTAGTGCTTTAAAAAGCTACTTTTACAACGAAAAATGATGCAAAAAGCGTCTACGTTCTGTACGATCGTAGATAAAATGTATATAACAAATAATTGTAGAGAATTCAAAATTGAAACAAATTATTAAGACTAGCCTTTTTGCGTAAAGCTCATAGCTTTCGAGAAAAATATAGGGAAAGTACTATGATGGCCACATCATCATTTTTTACTGAATTTGAGGTGTTTAGATGTTGAGGTGAAACTGTTTGAAATTTTTGGTGGGTGTTTCTCTTGCAAAATTTATTTGTGAGTGTTCCTTTACTTCGTGTTTACTATAATGTGTTTGGTGGTATTCCTAGTATATAGGAATATAGTCAATTTTTCTATATATTAGAGATGACGTTTGCTTGGAAAAGTATCCATCAGCTCGGCAGTGACAATCGTGATATAAAATATCAATGAGTAATTGATTTTTCTTCCTCTCGTAGAACCGGTGCAATGTTCAGCACCTACGCCAGTTTCAACGTTAAAGCTATTTTTGCTTTTGTTAGAGTTTAGTTTTTGGTTTTTATTACATATTAAACCGCGCGTGTACGAAAGGGAACTGCGATTTTGAAACGGAATTATCAACATAATTATGGTGCAATCACGCAGTGCTTATAATTGCACATAACGATATAAACGTGGTACAGATGTATCATCATGCATAACCTCGAAATGGGATAATATACAGGGTGAGTTTTTTAAAGTGTTACAGGGCTATACCTAGAGAACAGGTTTAATAATAATAATAATAATAATCTTTATTTACGCTTTCGAGTGATGGAGTCGCTCTCCAAACCACCCGAAATAATAAGTGAAAAAAGTGATTATATTTGCAATTATAAGCACTGCCGTAAAGAAATAGTGAAGACCAAGTGGAAGTGTATAGATTGTGGTGCATTCTTTCACCCCGGTTGCTATACTAAGGGTAGAAGCGATGCAGCTCCTGGACACATGTGCACAGCGGAAGAATGAATAGAAGACAACAATGAAAATCGGAAAACCGTTTGCTAAAACAAATAGTCAGTGAAACAATTGATAAAAATATTCTAAAACATGTTAACAAATTATTAGAGGATAAAATAATAACTCTGGAAAAAATGTTATACACAATGGAGAAATCTACGAATAGCAACTTGCAACCAGAAATTACTATTTCTAGTGAACATCAAGGGTCATCAAATCTCAAATCAGCAGCGTATACAAGACCAATACAAAAGGACGCCAAATGAGCACCAAAAATAAAAAAGAACAAAAAGTAAAGAGTACGTTGAACTCTGATAATGTTAACGCGGATTGGATTGTAAAAAGGAGAAGAGGATTTAAAAAATCAATGGATAAAAATGACCACACGAAAATGATTCCATCAACATCTAATTTTAAAAAGAGGAAGACTATTTATGGAACTGCCACTGATGTAGCAATAAAAGGTAGGGTTCGACTCTCCCATTATTACATAAGTAATTTGGACCCAGACACCACTACCGAGAGCCTACAGGAATATTTAAAGTCATTAAATATCGATCCCGTAATATGTGAAAAGCAAAACTCCAATAAACCAGATATTTATAGTTCCTTTAAAGTAAACGAAATTTCCTTAATAAAGAACATAGCAATAAATAATGGATACAATGCCAACATAATTGATACATTATTAAAGAAGCACGAACTGGGAAAAATCAGGAAAATCCTATTTGGAGGTGACTGACCACCAGAAAACAAAAAATATATACCTTTAACCTTTTTTGGAAATGCCTTAAAATTAAGAATATTTTAAAAAAACACAACATCACAGCGGCATTAAAACCCAGTTCAAAAATCAGAAATTTAATTTTCAATCCGAAAACCTCAGTAGATAATTTTAGCAAATCCGGTATTTATAAATTAACATGTCAACAATGTCAAGGTGTGTACATAGGACAAACTGGTCGGAATTTTAGTATCAGATTAAAAGAACATCTGCGCTCTGTTCGCCCAAAACAAATTGAAAAATCAACGTTTGCGAAACATATAATCGAGGAGAATCATTCTTTTGGCGAGGATATACTATCCATAATCCATTACGTAGAAAAGGGTCGAAAAATAGACCTCTTAGAATCGATCGAAATTCATAAGGCTCGCGCTAATCCGGGAATACCCCTAATTAACGACCAGGTTGACCTGATGTACACTTCAATTTTCACAGCTGTTTGTTAAATTTTGTTTCCATATATATATACAGGGTCCTGCAACAGTGCGTCAAGCTTTCCTAGCGCCTTTCTCGTAAGAGATAGAAAAAAATGTTTCATATAAAAATTTATTGAATTAAAAATCTCTATGCCGTAAAATTATTTTAAAATATACAGGGTGTCCCAATTTTGCGTTATAACAAAAGCAAACATTTTTTTAAATGGAACACCCTGTATATTTTTTCATTTTATAATTTGGATAGTATTTTATAACTTAAACCTTTTTTTGTTTTTTAATTTCGATATGGCATTTCCGAGTTATTGACGTTTTTCTGAAAAAAATGTAAAAAGCGAAGGTTCACAAAAAAAATTATTCTGATGTTGTATTTAAAATTTAAGAAATTTTCTTTTTCCTATGGTTGGTCATAAGTACTGTTTATGTACCAGTGTTAAAAATTTTCACTTTTGAGGAACCCTGCCTTTGTATCAGACACGCCATTTTCTAAAATTTCAAATTGTCGTAACTCTTTTTTTTTAAATGGAATCATATATTTTTTTAATTTTTATATTATTCTACATCTAATTTTCTACAAAAAATGTTAAGCATACCCTATACCTAAAAGTGATAATTTTCAAGATATAAAAGAATTTATATTTCAAACGATCCTTGAATGCGAATTTGTTTTTGAATAGATAGCCATGACTGAAAAAAATGCATCTGCCAATTAAACAATTAGTTTGACATGTAAATGGGAGGTGTGAATTACAAAAAACAAAAGAAGAAAGCCTATCATCAACGAGGAACCAAAAAGACATTGGTGAAGGAACTGGCATAAGCGAGAGGTCAGTACAAAGCATTCTGAAGAAAAATCGATATCAAGCATATGATATTCAGTGCTATTGGTGATTCCTTATAAACAAATTCTGGTTTTGTTAGATCTTTAGATCTAGCAGGTCATTTGGTGGGTCCATTCCTACAAATCCACTGGTTGGGAAAAATGAAATGCCCTCACGTCTTGTGAAAATTGGGCAGGTGCTCCGTCTTGTTAAAACCACACCCTGTTTCTTGTTAGTTAGGGTACATTAGCTAATGTTCCGGGTAATTCAATTTGCAAGAAGTACAAATACATAGACCTACTGAGATGGCCCTCGAAGAAATGTTGACCTACAACATGGTTTCCAAAAATTCCGCCCCAGACATTCAATGCTGATGATCAACTTGTCTCATAACATGCGGATTATCAGTTAAATAATAGTGAAAATTGTACCTATTGACAGATCCGTTGTTATGGGATGACGCCTCATCC